>CAJINU010000057.1:0-188353 GCA_905178165.1 Amoebophrya sp. A25
GCGAGGGACTCCTTCGGGACCGCGGGCCCCTCTGGAGTCGCCCCGACACATTTGCGGCAGCCCGGTCGAGGCTCATTGGTGAGCCTCCTCCAAGCTCCTCGGAAAGCCTGGGAGGCTGTGCGCGGTTTTCCTTATGCAGGGCCAGAATTTTAAACGCCGGGCAAGGGTAATTTTTTTAGAAAGTGGGCAGGTGCTCGGCTGGGAGCTACATTATCCGGGAGGGGAAGGCGTCAGCCGCCTTGAATTATTGCAAACGGGTGGACTGCTGACGCAAGAAGCTGCTTCTTTTAACAAAATGCGAAGAAATCAAATTCCTCGGGCAATTGCATAAAAAAAATCACGCCAGTGCCATTAATCGGACGCCGAAGCCGCCGAGGGAGCTAATTACAAACAACAAACCAGGAGGCTCAACCTCGAAAATCGAAAAGGCAAAAAACAAAAATGGCCCAAATAAAGGAGCGGCCTAACGCTGTTGCCCAGTCTTATTCCTCGTGGAATCTAGTGGGCGCAAGATAATTACTCAGCTACAAGCCGCGGCCTCGGTCTCCATTTCACGACACTGGCGGAGCTTACTTGTAATGTAATTGCCCAAGAAATTTGGCCTCTTCGCATTTTCTTAAAAAGAATAGGCCTGCACACGAGCCACCCACCTGGTTGCAATAATTCGAAGCGGCTAACACATTGCCCTCCGGGTGTATATCTTCCAACTAAGAAGCGCGCTGCTTTTGCTTGGGAGAAAGGTACGAGCCACGTCGAATCTTCGAGCGTGGAGCAGGTGGCTGGATAATTCAAAGAGTGCGCCCCTTGGCGTTTTTTGACATAGGACAGCACTGGCAGACATTCCTGGCGGCCTCATTTCCAAGAGGAAAACGCGCAAAAATGAGCAAAGGGGGGCGCCCTCTTTTCTGGTCCCAGTTGGAACGAATTCGCATCCCAAGCACCCCCCTCGAGTAATTGAACAAAAAAACGCGGAGAAAGCGCCTAGCCTTCTCGTCCCCACTGGAATAGGTTCGCAGCTTAAGCGCTCCCCTCTAGTAATTGAACAGAAAAACGCGGTGAAAGTTCCCTCTTTTCTAGTCCCAACCGAAATAGGTTCAAAGCCTAAGCGCTCCCCTCTAGTAATTGAGCCGAGAAAGGTGGGAAGGGTTCTATTTTTTTTTTAATCCGAACTGGAGTAAGTTCACAGCCCAGGCACTCGCCTCTAGTAATTGAACCGCAAAAAGTGGAGGAGGCTCCTTGTTTTCTAGTCCCAAATGGAATAAGTCCAAAGCCCAAGCACCCCCCTCCAGTAATTGAACCAAAAAAAGCGGAAGGCGTTCAGCCTTTTCCGGTCCCCACTGAAAAAAACCCACAGGCCAAGCCCTTCCCTCTAGATTCTGAGCGGAAAAAGTTGGGGAGTGTCCTGGACAGCTTCCCGGCCCCTCATGAAATAAATGCATGGCCCACGCTCTCCCATCTAGATTCTGGCAAGAAAAGACGGGAGGAGCGTCATACTTTGCAGCCCCCTCTGAAATAGATTCGCAGCCAAATCCCTTCCCTCTACCTAGATCCTAAGCCAAAAAAGTTGAGGCCTGTTCTGCCTTTTTCTCCAAAATGAAAAAAGTCCCCAGCCCTAGCGCCCCCCCCCCTAGATTCTGAGCCGAAGAAGCTGAGCGGGGTGCGTTTCTTTTATAGTCTCCACTGAAATGAATTCGCTACCTTGTTTTACTCTCTTAGGAATTGCCACCGGAAGGCCACGCGCGTAGCCTGGTAGCCTGTCACTACGCCACCCGCGACACGCGGCAGGGTATGCCGCGGAATGCATGGACGCCGAAGGCGACCGCTGCGCTTGGGAATGGCCTCCGCAGCGAAGCAAGAGCACCCACACCGAAGAGGACCCGCGCCGGGGACCTACCAAAGCGAGCCAGGGCCCTGGAGAAGTCTCGAAGTTTGTGGCAGGGCCTTTCCATCTGTTTCAGGCTTCTCCGAAATAATAGACGGGCATGCGTGAAATTTGTCAAATTTGACCAGTTTGGGCGGGCTCTTGCTGGCTTCCGCTTGTTGCTTGGGTGGGTCTCTCTCAGCAGATTTGTCCACGGTGTTCCCTGCTCTCAAGTCCTGAAGGCTGCGCCATCGGTTAAGCTAAGAAAAAACCGCACCGCGACACCGCCAAGCGCACCCCAGCCGCGGCTGCCAGCATTCGCCCTCAGACACAGGGCGGAGCCAGTCCAAAGACTCCGCCCGGCTTGAGAGAGACAGCACGGCGCACGCCATCCGCAGCCACCGCGGCGCGCCCTCGAATCACCGGGGGAGGAGAAAGGAAAGAGAGAGAGGAGCAGACAGCAGCGACATGCGAGCCAACCCGCGCAGAGCTCGCAGGGCTGGGCCCTCTGAAGAGCTCGCGCGGCTGTCGTCTTCCTCTGGCTCCCTTCTTCGCTCCATTCTCGCCTCCCTGTGATTCGAGGGCGCGCCGTGGTGGCTGCGGCTGAAGCATGGCCACGCACCGCCCAACAGCCTGAGGGTGTTCCCCCGTCTTTTCTGCTAAGTCGTTCCACCTGTTTGGCCGTCGTTCTGTCTGTCCTGTCGTCTTGTCTGTTCCGTCGTCTTGTCTATCCCGTCGCCCTGTCTGTTCCGTCGTTCTGGCTGTTCGGTCTTGTTTCTGTCTCTTCTGTCGTCCTCCTTGCTTGGTCGTCTTGTCTGTTTTGTCGCTCTGTTCGCTCCACTGGTCGTTCTGTCTGCTGCGTCGTTCTGCTTGTTCGGCTGTCTTCTCTGTTCAGCCGCCGCGCCGATGTGCAAACGGAGCAAAGCAGCGACGCACCTGCGCACCGCGACAAAGCGGCGCGCTGGCGGGGTGCATAGTATCCCCGGAGGCTTGCGCGCTTGTGGCCTGTGCTCTCACTGTGGTGGGTGGCGAAACACGTCCAAAACCTCCAAGGCGGCGAAGGTTTTCCGGGTGCCGTTATCGGTCTCGCCTGGGTCGCTTATCCATCGGCTTCGGCTTTTGAACACTTAGGGAGCAAACCCGCCAAAAAGCGAGGCACACAGCGAGGCCTCACAGATGGGGAATGGCCACAACACAAAACCCAAACGCGGGAAAAAGGCCAAAAAAGCGAAGACAAAACGCAGAAAGCTGCCGGCCGTCTTGCGAGCCCCTTAGCGGTTTCGGCTTGCCTAAGTTCTGTCCCTTAACGGTTTCGAATTCCGTGCGGGTATCGGTTTCGAGTGGATCCCCGCGAAACTCTTAGGCGAAACCGCTAAGGGACAGCGTTGCTCTGGTTCCATTGTCGATTTCTCTGCCTCCTTTTTCCCCCGTTTGCCTCCCCCGGTCTTGCTCAAGGCGTGGCCGCGTTTTGCTCTTGAGCCGTCCGCTTTGTTATCGGTTTCGTGTGCTGCCTTCTCTTCTTTTCTGTGCTTTTCTGGCGTCTCCTTATCGGTTTCGCTACGGCTGGGCAGCGATCCCGGGACACAGAGCGGGCATCTCTTGCCGCCTCGGTCCTGTGTGTGGCTCACTACATCGTGAAGTCCTTGGGCAGGGGTGGCCTGGGTGGTGGATGCTTTGGCAGCCCCGCACTGGGAAGGGCTTCGGCAAGTTCTTAATCGGCGGCCAATGGGGGCGGCCCCTCATTTTTTAAATCCAAAAGGTTGCCCGGCTGGGGAATTCATGCTCCGGGTGGCAAGCGATCAGCTGCTTTGAATTATTGCAAACGGCTGGACGGCTGACACAGGGGGCAACTCGCTCAACAATTTCCAAAAGAGTCAAACTTCTCGGGCAATTGCGTTATAAAGTAGGGCCGTCCTAGTGTGATTGAACTGACACACAAGCCGCCCGAGAAGCTCACCAAAGACAACAATCCAAAAGCTTGGCCGTTAAAAAAAGAACCAACAAAAAACAAGGAGAGCCGAAAGGGAGCAGCGGGCTAAGATCGCTGCCCCATTTTATTTCTCGCAGAATCTAGCGGGCGGAAGGTAATTAATCTGGTATAAGTGGCACTGTTAAAGTTATAAATTTTATAGGATTTGAAAAATTTAGGGATTTTTGTGCAGTTTTTCAAATGCGAGAAAAAAGCCGTAAAATAAGTAGGGAAAGGAGTTGCTTTCATGAGTGGGCGCATGCCGTTGCGCTCAGGCAGCTAACTGGCCATCTGAGAAGTTTTTTATTTTTTCAAAATTTTATTGAAATTCTTAAAGATGAAAATCATGAGGCTCAGAGTGTCGGAGTGCAGCTTGGAGACGAATGCGCCTGAAACCGCGGCAAAAGGCGTAAGGCTATGCCCCTATACTGTCCGACGGAAAACCAACATAGAGAAGACGCCGGCGCGCCGGATCTTGCCCGGGATTCGCGCAGAGTCTGCGCCAGTTTCTGCCGATTCTGGTTCCTACTGGGAACCCCGTCGAGGCCGGCGCGAGTCATGCAGCAGACCGCGAAGCGCGTCCCCTTTTCGTGCGAAGCTGATGTGTAAAACCTGGCCCCCGCCATTAGGTCGCGAGTAGGCTGGGCAACTACCTGGAGAGTGCGACTCTCTACGACGGGGGAAAGCAATCCCTTTAAGAAGTCGCCTCTTTTCGGGGCCCTGACTGCCCGCGGTCGAGCGGCTGCCTGCTTCCGGGTTGCGAACCTGAAGCGCAAGGCCTCGCCCCCGCCATTAGATCGGAGGCAGGCGCGGCAGCTACCTGAAGAGTGCGACGCCCTTTGACCCGGGAACGCCGTACACTTTAGAAGCCGCTGCCTTTCGGGCCCTTGGCTGCCCGCGATCGCGCGGTCGTTTGTTTCCGGGTTGCGAAGTTGATGCGCAGCGCCTCGCCCCCGCCATTAGATCGCGAGGAGGCTTGGCAACTACCTGAAAAGTGCGACCTCCTTCGGGTTGGGAAGGTGATCCCCCTAAAGACTCGACTTTGTTCGGGTCCGTGACTGCCCGCGAGGAGTCGAGGACGGACGCGCGTCGCAGAGTTGCCAAGCAGCCGGCCCGCGCTAAGTCGATAAGCCGACAACCGACGCGCGTCGCAAAGTTGCCTAGCAGCCGGCCCGCGGTGCGTCGATAAGAGACGGGGGGCGCGGGGCTGCCTCGCAGCCTGTCCGATGGGTCGACGCATCGCGGACCGCCTTCCGCTTGCTTTCTCCACAAGGGTCCGGGGCTTTTGCGGGCTTCTGCGATGTAAACGCGCAAAAAAGCGCGGCTTTTAGGGGGAAAGCCTACGCGCCCGGACCGTCTGCCCCGGTTGCGAGCCTCGTGCTCCAAACATGGCAGCCGGTCCGCGATGAGTTGACGACACACGCGGACCGCCTTCCGCTTGCTTTCTCCCCAAAAGTCCTGGACTTTTGCGGGCTTCTGCGCTGTAAACGTGCAAAAGGGCGCGGCGCTGGAGGGAAGGCCAGCGCGGCGCCCGCGGTTCGCGACGGCTTTCTACTCCTCAGCGCGGCGCGCTTGGCTCGCTGCCGCCCTTTAGATGTGGCGCAACGGCCGTCAAGTCCATAACTTTTTGCGACTTCACACGCGAAAAGCCGAGAAAAGCAGGGACATTGCGGAGCTTGGTCGGGGCTCTCTCTGCTCCCGAGTGAAGACGCGCGGTTTTTGGTCCCGTGGGCCGCTGGGGAACGTGGCCGCAACCCCACAGCGCCCGCCCGGGGTCGCGCGAGAGCCCGCCACGGTGAGTGGCTTACGGACTCTGCCGCGCGCATGGGGAGGGAGCCCCGGCGCGATGGCCTCTCGAGGACAGCACGCCCCCCCCTCTTACGGGCGGCGCCGCCCTCTGATGCGGCTAGCGGGAAAGCCTGTCGGGCTTCCCGTCCGCTCCCACTAGGGTCCCAAACCTTTCGCCCCTGCAGAGGTGGCCGCGGTATCTCATGGGACTCCCCTTGGGTCCTATAGGGTCTCCCTGCAACGACAACCGGGGGACCAGTGGCTGCAGGGAGACAAGTGGAGTGCCTACAGGAGGCCAATGAGATACGGCTTCCCCCTTTGCGTTCGCAGCGGCTGCGGTGCAGCGGCCCGCACAGCCTTGCTCCTTGCGACTTGGCTCTGCAAAAGTCCCGAAAAGTAGGAGCCTAGCGAGATTCCATCGGAGCGCTTTCGCATCCCGATTGAAAGCGCCCGACTTTAGGCCCCTTAGGCTGCGGCAGAGAGCTTTATCGCCCGTATCCCCTCCCCCTGCCCAGAGCCGCCGGCAGGAAAGCGGAGGGCTTGCCGAGGTTTAAAAACTACGACAGGCGGGCGGCCAAAAGCACCCCACACGGCACCGCAGCTCCAAGAGGTGCCCGCCCTCGGGGTCGCGGCCAGGGACCACGCCAGGACCGGCGCCCACTGGTCCCCGGCGGCTCCGGGGCCCCCCTCCGTTCCTCCATCTCCTGTGGCGACCCTCTTGTGGCGCTCTAAGCTGGTTTCTTTGGGGTCCCTCTTGCGCTGAGCTGATAACGGGCGGGCCGGCTTCCCCTGACTCTTGCCCGCAGCGTTCAAGGGTTAGGCAAGCTTTGGGACCTATCCCCGAGGAAGCCCGGAAAAAAGGCCGCTCTCAGAGCGCGCGAGGGCGCTGCCCGGGGCCTGCTGGTCCCACCCTGGCGGGCGGTCTGCGCGGTCGCAACAGTTCGCGGGGCGCTAAAGCCGCCCGCCCTTCGACCAGCGTGCGCGACCCCGATGAAGACAGCGAGCCCCAAGAAACGAGCCCGGCCGCGTGCGCCTAGCTCCGCCACCCTAGCTGAGCCAGCCTCGCCAAGCTGGACCTGCCTGGCCCGTGCACCTAAGTGATCTTACGCGGCGCGAAGTGAGGTAACCAAACCCGGCTGGCCCTGCGGGGTTACGCGACCTGTACCGAACCGGGCAGGCCGCTCTAAAACTTTCTGAAGAGCCGGCAGGCGGGCGATGCGATTACAAGCCACGCGCGGGACCGCGGGCCCCGCCTGGTAGCGTACCCCTGCAGCAGGGCACACCGGGTAGCACGCGGCCGGCCGGCAGGTTATTTGACTTCGGCGCACCCTGGTCCCACCCTTGACAAAGCGACGCAGAAGCAAAACCCAAACGAGGAGCGCCCCGCGGCGTCGCATTCCCGCCCCGCCCCCCACCCCGATTTTCTTAGGCTGAAGCCTGGCTCAGCTTCTCCGAAGCACATTGGCCAGGCCCTTTCAGTGCGGTGCCTCCTCTCTTGTCATCCATCGGCGAATACCTGCTTGCCCCCCCTCCCGACTGGTTGACCCAAGCTTGTCGCGTGTATTTCGTTGCCTCGCGGGGTTCCCGCCGTCTCAGCCGAGAACAGCTACGCGCGCGTGCCGCCATGTGGCATGTTGATGCCCCCCGTATGTCCATCCCTCATTCCTTTAGGCCTGTATTAAAGAGGACCGATGAGGTAAGCGTAAGCGGCAACAAAAATGGCGTCTTCTTCTGCATCAGTTGCGCAAGCCCTTCGAAGCGGCGTGGAAACTCGAGAAGTGGGAAAGCCTCAAAGCCAAAGCCTCAACAGAGATGAACCGCTGCAGGAACAGGCGCCTTCGTCTCCAATTAAGGCTCACCTTGATTCACCTTCCCCGAGTACTTTTCTCAGCGTTCTTCTTGAATCGTTCTGCGGGTGTATTTGCTCCCAATATATTCTGCGAGGTGAACTTACGCCGTCACCTGTTTTCAGGAAATATACAGAACAAGCCTCTACTACTATATTAATTTTTCACCGATTTTGAATATGTAATGACTCTGAGGGGCTCTAGGACTCTGAGGGGCCCTCTTCTAACTCAGCATCTTCACCAAGGAAAGCGTTCTATTTGGTGCTAAGCCTTGGACTCCACTTGGCATTCGGTTTTTTCCAAGTGATCGGGCGCTATTTGCAAACAGTGGCAGGGATCCCCGCCTTTTATCTCCTCGGCGGAATCCACGCAGTTGCCTGCATCTTCAATTTTATCGCACATCCGTTGTTATCTCAGTGCATTCTTCGCTCCTCGAAGGGACATACAAGCCTTGCAGGAAGCAAGAACAGCAGCGAAGGGTCGTCAAATGCACGATCCAAGAATCAAGGAGGGACAAAAAAATTTCTGGTCGGCACTCTATATGGCTTTGTGACCATGTTTCGAGCACTAAGCAATCTCGCTTCAGCCACCTTCACGTTAACTTTTTATCCTATGCCTGGAAAATTATTCATAAGACAGTAAGATTTTAAGCACTCAACACCGTAATGGATGAGTCTCAGTGCAATCAGATCATTATTCTGAGGTCACATTCAAAGACCACGTAAAAAATGAAGCTGTTTAAGATATAGAAACTACTTCGTTATCATCAATATCTTATGTGTACTACGACTAATACTCAGTACAAGTGGCGTTGAAGTATCATCCTTGACGATGTTTTGTTGTTGAGACGGTAAGAAAAAGAAAATCAACAAAACGAATGAGTCTCGAGGGCGAGTGAAATTAGCACCTTCAATCAGTCTCAGTGCAATCACATTCACATTATTCATTTGAAATGATCAAGAAATTTCCTGTTTTCATTTTAGTGCAGAGTGTCGCGTTGTTGTCGCCCTTTGGTGTGGCACTAGCGGCATTTTTGATATTGGGAGAACGCAAACGGCCACGTGGGTTTTGGCCGGCTTGTCTCATTTGCGTGCTTAGCAGTCTTTGCGTCCTGACCGGGAAGCAGCTTGCGTTCGCGCAACATGAGCCAAATCTTCCACCTGGAGGTGCGGATCATAACACTTGGCAACGTTTGTTAGCAGTGGAGGAGCAAAAACATCTTCTTCACGAGGATAATTCAAAAAAAACTACCCTCGTAGAAGGAGTCTTCCAAAATACTTTCCAACGTTTGCTAGGAGTAGGCGATCAAGTAAACCCAGATCCCTACACTTGGCAACGCTTCGTGGGAGTAGAAGACCAAGGCACAGATCGGGACGATATTATCGTATCGACCTTGCAACGCTTCTTAGGAACAGGAGAACAAGTACAAGACCCAGGAATCAAGACTGCATCAGCACTTGTGACAAGAACACAGCGGAACCCGATCGCACTTCTCAATATTGCGATCGGCGTGGCGTTGCAGTGCGTGACGATTGTACTGATTTCGGTTACAAGAGTGGCCATGAAGCAGACTTATGATTTCTTGCGGAAATCGATCATCTGCTCGAGAAGTATCTTCACTTTATTTGATGAAGATTCAGGTTCTACTAAAGGGGAAAGGAAGGGCTTTGGCTTTCGGATGTTTTTTGTTTAGAACATCGGTTTTCAGGGAAGTAGGTCTAACAGACACAGGCAGTCGGACTGACCTCTCGCGAGTTGGCAGCTTACTCGTACTGTGTGAATTCAGTTCTGCTTCTCTTGATCACCTATGTGTACGAGGGCTACACCTTGAGCGGATGGCGAGACCAGTTTTACGATCGCTTGACGTGGAAATCTTTGGGATTCTTACTCTTTGTCGCGATCGTGATCAACTACTTCGCAAATCAGTGGCAAATCGAGACTGTCCGAGTACTCGGCCCAACATTGTACAGCAGTTTTCAGCCACTGCGAATGGTGTCGTCGATTTTCGGAAGCCATTTCATCCTCAATGAACCAGTGAGTTCTTGGTTATCATGGCTAGGAATCTTCGCCTTGTGCGCAACGCTGTCTTTGTTTTTCGGATCGCAAATACTGTTGCGCGATGAAGACGAGGACGACCAACGCGGTAGTGCAACAAGGGAGGGCGGGCGACGTCGCAGTGATGTCGAGCGGACGTCTGAACAAGAAACTACTGAAAGAAAATTTTGTTTGGAAAGCAAACAAGAAGAAGAACCAGATGAAATAAGACCTACAGCTAGTACTACAAAGAAGACAAAAGTTGTATTGACACCACATGGTTTTGGGACGATGAAAGCAGTTGTTGTAGAAGCAGTTCCTACGGTTGAAGCGCCAGAGGATGCTACCAGTAAAGACGAAGGTTTTTCGGGAAACAAGAACGCTCCACCAACGCATCTCATAGGACGAAAGATGAGACTCGCTGCAGAATAAGATACTTGAATTTTCCATTGCCTTGCCCTTGGACCCGAACATTAATTCTGTCCTTGATTTTCAGAAATATTGATTCAATTTTCCTTTCATAGACAGTAAGTGCAAGTCCTGTCCTCAATTTTTTATCGCACGACGTTTTCATGGCTTGACTTAGTACGACCACCAGGACTGGACGTAAACGTTTTCTGCGGGGACTTGTTCAAGGATGCAACGTTTTTTGTGCACAAAAAATGTTTTGAAACGCAACCATGTAAAATTGATCCGAGGACGATCAGAAAACGATGATTTTGGTTGGTGCTGTGATTCGAAGATGCAGATGTTGTTGCTGTGCT
This sequence comes from Amoebophrya sp. A25, assembly GCA_905178165.1. Taxonomy (NCBI): domain Eukaryota; class Dinophyceae; order Syndiniales; family Amoebophryaceae; genus Amoebophrya; species Amoebophrya sp. A25. The sequence continues at coordinate 10,264 of CAJINU010000057.1, forward strand.
AGGAAATTCAATTAATCGCTCTTAATCATGTTCCTGTCGTGGATTCTTCGGAGTTCGAATGCAGATTTTTCTAGTAACGATCCTCGCACTTCCTTTCTCTTGGCATCAAAAATTGAATCTTGGTTCCTTTTTGCACAGGCAGCATTGAATATTGGAGTATTAGAAAATCCAAATTATAGCTAGAGCCACCACATCCGCGATTTCTGCGTAGTTTTTTTTTACTGCAATAAAGCCTGGGAGTACAACTACTGCGTTCTTCGCGACTTCTTCCTGAAAGTATTAAAGGGGACAAGTAGGCATTACCCTATAAGCCCTTCTCTAAAACAAGAACCTCCATACTACAGATAGTATTAACTACTACACGGAAGAAGCAAAATGAAAATGATGTCTTCCTCGTCCTCCGAGCTGGGACAGTACTGCAATGCTGGCGCCATCGTGCGCCTACCTGGTGTGCCGCCAAGGCGTGTGGCCTTCGATGGCAGTGAAGAAGGACTCTGCCAGCAGATCGTTTCCACCTTTGGAATTCCAAGTTTGGACTCTTTTTGCGACAGTGCGATTCTGGTGTGCGATGGTGAGAGGCCACATCAGTATAGGAGGAGGAGGAGAACGTCTTCTTTTTCAACCGGAGGTGCGACTACTAGAAGAACCTCAAGCCTTGGGAGGAAGGTTGTACAACTCGAAGGTGACGATTCCATGTTGGACCACGTTTTCTTCGAGAACAACAGCATCAATCAAAACAACGAAGATAGCCACGACACCTCTTGGCCCAGCAACAACATCTTCGCCGGTCGTAAGAACATGGAAGTGGAGGTTCTCTGGAGACTGCGTGGTGGTAAGGGAGGCTTTGGAGCACTTCTGAAGAAGCTTACGGGTGGGGGCAAGAAGACGACTAATACCGATGCCATGAGAGATCTGAATGGTAGGAGACTGCGGCACGCGAAAACTGTAGAACGCTTTCAAGAATGGATGCAGAAGAAGAAGGTATTGTATACACTAATTTCAGAGGAGAGTGGATGCAGAAGAAGAAGGTACAGGATACTCATAGTCGAGGAGTAGGTAAGGATCTCGAAAGTGGTTAACAACTGAACTACAGTACCAGTCTTTTCTTGAATTTAAGGGTTACACACTTCTTTGCAAATCAACACGGTTACTCATGTGATTGTAAATTGTATAACCATGCTAGGACGAGGACGACATAGTCGCTATGTTAAACGACGGTGACCTTCCTGAGGCAAAGATCGCGAAAAAGAAGGAGGTCACTTTGGGTGAGGACTTCCTAGGAAAATTAAGGCCTCCCCTCCTGGTCCATCTGCAGAGAAGTCATCCTAGGAGGGAGGCTTTCCAAGGGGAAAAGCGCCCTGGGATGAATCTCAAGATGAATCTCAAGATGGATCTCTAAAAAAACTAGCGGAAAGCGGTCAAAGCAAACTCGCTATGCTCAAAGCGGCACGAGGGAGCGGCCAACCCATTGGACAGGGCCTACATGTCATGTCTGGTGGTGGAAGTAGTTCTTCTTCAAGCTCGTATTCTGGCTTAAAACGCGCCAGTGCTCGGGAGGTGGATCCAGCATCTTTAGAGGCAGGATTGTCGGATGCAAGCACCGACGTAGGATCGAAAAGGCGAGGAAAATGGGACGACAATATGGAAGACCTGTTCGCAGAATTCATGGAAGAGTATTTGCTTTTTTAAGTGTTCTATTTAGAGACGTGCGGGAAGCGCACTTCTTTCTACAAAAGATGCTTTCCTAGTACCTCTTGTTGTTCCCCTTTTGATTTACAAAGTTGAATATTCCGTCTCAACCAATGAACACACCACAGTGCTTCCGACGCCTCTGTAAGTTCCGACAGTGATGAAGAGTTAAACATCAGGACAAAGGGGAGAGGAAACGGAAAAGCGACATCTAGTGCCGCAAATAGCAGTAGCACAAAGTTGTCACCGAAACGTAGTAGTATCAACGCTGGGAAGACTCATGGTGCTAACGGAGGTAATGGGAATGCTAGTAGAGAAGGAATTCCTTCTGGTGAAGATGCTGCAGGACCGAGTGCGAACGGCCACTACGATGTTGATCGTGTTGACGCAGATAAAGCAGATGCTCTTGAACAAAAGGACCGAACAACAACTCCTCCAGCAGATGAACAAGAAAGAGAGAACCCAGAGAACAAGAACCCAAAATTGTCCGGTCGAGCCGCAAAGAGGCAGAAGAAAGAGCAGACAACGACCTCCTTTGTCGTGAACGAATCCATTGTCGTCAGGGATTTCTCTCTCTACAAAAGTGCCCGTGATTTGGAGCGGCAGTGTGGAGAGGAAATCCTGAAGCATTCGTGTGCGTTTCACGGTCTCAAGTTTGGTGGACGCGCAACTGAGCGAGCAACCAGGCTCTGGGAATTGCATCTAGCAGGAGGAAAGGAGAAAGCACCAAAGACTATTTTTGCAGCAACAGCAGCAGCTGTGGAGAAATAATTGGTGTTTCAGTTTTTTGCGCCCATAGCGGGGGAGAAATGATTACGATTGTGATTGCACCTCTCTCCTGGTCCTGTCTAAGTAGTATAGTAGTACTATGAGCCCCGAAGAACGACCCTGAGCAACTAACTGATAGGAATTCCCCTTTTCATCCCACATAGCGACACGGCTTGTAAAACAGCGTGTTAGTTTTCCCTCTATCTCGTAGATTTATCCCTTCAAGCGACAAGTTGTAAAATCATCAGTCACAACTAACTCTAGCTTAGTCTTCATTCTATCCGAGCAAAGTGGAGGATAGAATGGTATGGTATCACTAGGGACCGGTGCTGTTCTCTGACGATTTTCTATGAAATTTGTGCTTTCTGAGTAGAATCTTCATTGTCCTCATTCGCAGAGTCTCACTGTCGGTGTCTCACTCTCGGTATCGGAGGAATTCCAACTAGAACCTGCTTTGAAAATTATTACAATCAGCTTGTGGTTTTGAAGAAAACATGTCTGTAACTGTATGTCCGTCAAAGATAGCTCGATCGGATTCTTGAGTGCTCTGCAAAGTCGGTTTCAAAAGTGTGAAATAGAACAACACCGCATTGTTGTGATTCAAACTGGCAGAAAGACGGACGTAAAAACTCAAAAAAGATGTCAAGCAAAATCGCATTTAACATGGCGTTTACCCCGTCTAGTACAAGTTTAACAAGTTTAAGATCGCATTTATCATCCCCTAGTATAAGTCTCGTTCCACCCGTCTCCGATTTTCCGTCGTTGGTCGTTATAGAGCTAACAAATTGTCACATGTGAATATAAAACTAGTTGTACTACTGTGGTCAATTACCACACTGGTCCTGTCGTACAGGTAATGCTACTACTTGTAGATGGTGGACCACTACTAGTACGCGTTGTATACTAGTACTTATTCGCTGCTTATGAACTTCCGAATTGCGAAAATGTGAGGTTGGTTTCGATCACCGGGGCTTGCGCGAAAATGGTGCTGTTCTTTCCCCAGAGCTTCCGACGGCTGTTCTCCTTCGCAGCAGCACCATTTTTTTATGGCCTTTTCGACAGATGGTGACCTCCATTATCAGAGTGATGGTAGACATCTTGGAAGAGCTCGTGTCCTGGAGAGAAAAGGGGCCCCAAGATGGTGCGTTGCAAGATGGATAAGGATCATGAGCTCTAATTTTTCTTTGCTTTACTACGAATGCAATGGCACGGCATCAATGCTGAAAGTAGGCATGCAAGCGACCTCCTCTCAGCGAACAAGAAAACAGACATACCTAGTACAACACGTAGTAGAGTTAAGGCCCTTCACATAATCCATCTTTCAGTCCCTCTGTGAGCTCCTGCTTTCATCTAGAAAAGGGTGGACATCACAGAAGATGGAGCAAAAGATGGATGAAAATTGTAGTGAGGTAGTGAGTCTGTCCTCTCACTAATTGGATAATTGTAGTGAAAGTTGTACTCTCACTAATAGAGTCTCACTTCTAATACTGGAGCGAAGAAAAAAGAACGTCCCGACTACCTCAACAACGTCTATGATGGAAGTTCCTCATCATCGACTACCACGGATGCCTTGTTAAGGCCACCATTTAGTGTCGATCTTTCCATGATCCATGCAAATGCGTTATCTTGAATAGAGATATACAGCGATCAATTCTGGGTGGACTATTCCCTTTTATGGATCATCCCTTGCATTCTTTTCATGGGGTCGAGGTGAGGGGAGGACCGAGATGAAAAATCAGCTGGCTCTAACCTTGGAGGACGAGGAGGAAGAGGATTCTCACCACCCACCAGAATCGATGGAGAAAACTAAGATGGAAAAAACTAAGAGTTCCTGGAAAGCAGACAGTACAGATAGAAGAAGGAGGACGAAGACCAGAAGACGTTATGATAATGAAACGTGAGTAGTGAGGACCAGAAAACGTTTTGATGAGAATGAGTAGTAGGTGATATGAATAATGAGAAGAGAATTAGTTTATAAAGTTTTTCCTTTTTTGTTTATGCTTACCTCCTTTGTCTACTTTGTGGCTATGATATAAAATGAAAGGTGTCGGTCCTGCACAGACTTTCAAAATAGTATGTTTTCCCTGTCAACAACTCTTCCCAGTTGAAATGGTTGAAAATGAAAACACTTGCTGGTAGAGTATGTCTTACTCTCCTTTCGGTTTTTTCCTTCCCATCACCTCCGTCGGCCAATTTTGATTTCCTTGTCCTCTATTCCAGATATCAGAGGAGAAAACGAACATTTGATTTCCTTGTCCTCTATTCCAGATATCAGAGGAGAAAACGAACATTTTTTCTGCTCACGCAGAATCACGACGATTCCTTTGTTGTAGTAGGGCTACTGGCGTATCAACTTTCGCGCCATACTAGCATTCCATATACTGTTCTGTTACATCTATCTCCTATTCGGATTCCTTTGTTGTAGTAGGGCTACTGGCGTATCAAAATATACTGTGCTATTACAACATCTATCTTCCTCCAAGAACTGCTCTTCTTCTAACAGATGGCAGCACAAGGAAGATCTTTCATGGAGTTTGAATCTGGTGAAAGTGGGTCTGGTCGCTCCACCGTCCGCTCGCGCCTCATAGCAGAATTGATGATATGACAGGAAAAAGGGTACTCATCCTCAAGAAAGGGTCGCAGTTTGGTTCCTCAAGAAAGGGGCTCTCCATACTTGAGTATGAGTACCCTTTTTCCTTTCATAGGCGAGCAAAGGGGTTCACTTAGATGCCGTTATACAACTTGTTAAGGCGAGTCAGGAGCTGTGTAATCTTCATCCTCTCTTCCCTCTCTCTCCTTGCATACGAAGAGTTTAGCGATAGAAGAGGCGCTCTTACTTCTAATTCGAGTTAGTAATGAAGCTATAGTCTTCCTAGAATCTGCAAAAATGGAAAAACATCTAGATGCTAAAATTTAATTACTTAAGTCCGCCATATAGTCTTCCTATTATCTCGTACAGTACAGAGGCTATGAAGCGTTGCCCGCAAGTCCTGTTACCTAAACCTAACCATCTCTCTTGTACTTCTAACCTTAGTTGGAGTTTTGTCAGACGCGTGAGAACGCGGGCAAAAGAGCGTGAGGCGTTAGTCCACGCTAAAGAAGCGAAAGAAGTGTCATCCACTTAAGGATCGTTGTATTGTGTTAGTTCATCTTGAATTAAGTCTTCTTGATCTTGAATTGTGTTGGGAACATTCATTCACTCATCTTCATCTTGAATAAAGTACATGGTGCCCAGTTGTGAAGTGAGGAAATCACAATTCTTGTCCTAGTAACTAAGAGTACTAGCAAAAACAAGTAAGCAGACCATCTTCTGCGACTTGAAATGTTGGCAGACTACATGGAGACTTTGTTACTATAGAGAGTCCTCGTTCGTTTGAGTAACGATCCTTCTCACAACTCCTGCTGATAGGCTCATCAAAATTTAGAACTACCTCCTCTAACGAACTAGTAGCTTCCTTGCAGCTGGTAACGACCCAGCGGAGGTGCCGAAGAGCGATCAAGCAGGCTCCGGCAAGCAGCCAACAAAGAGCGATCAATCAAGCTCCGACAAGCAGCCACCAAAGAGCGATCAAGCAGGCTCCGACGAGCAGCCATCAAAGACCGATCAATCTGCAGGTCCGAGCGAGCAGCCATCAGAGAGCGATCAAGCAGGCTCCGACAAGCAGCCAACAGAGAGCGATCAATCAGGCTCCGACAAGCAGCCACCAAAGAGCGATGCAGCAGGCGGCTCACCAGCAAGTAACGAGCTGAGCACAGATTCCAGTCGTGTAGGTGCACCAGCTAACGCTGAGGCAGGTAACGATTTGGGAGCAGATGGCCGCGGCCACCAAGGAGACCACGACGAGCAGCAATCAAATACCAAGCCAGCAGACCCGAACGAGCAGCCACCAAGTAACGCTCCAGGAGGCGAACCTGAAGCAAGTAACGCTCCAGCAGGCGAAACTGAAGCAAGCAACGCTCCAGCAGACACAGAGGGCCTTCGATCAAGTAGCGCTCCAGCACGCGAACCTGAAGCAAGTAACGCTCCAGCAGGCGAAACTGAAGCAAGCAACGCTCCAGCAGACACAGAGGGCCTTCGATCAAGTAGCGCTCCAGCAGGCGAACCTGAAGCAAGTAACGCTCCAGGAAGCGAAGCTGGAGCAAGCAACGCTCCAGAAAGCGAACCTGAAGCACGTCGCGCTCCAGCTGCAGCAAGTAACGCCCCACCAGGCGGACCTGTAGCAATTAACAATCTACATCTAGGCACAAACGAGCAGCCGTCGAATAATGCTCCAGAAGCGCTAAACGAAGCTCCAGCAGAGAAGTACCAGACAGCAGAAAAATATGGCATTCTGGTCGTCTTATTGAGTGAATGAGGGAGGCGTAATAAACATGGTACATCAATAAAACCGATGTTGTCGCAAGGACAGGAAGGTACCCTAAACCTTCTGCAACAGAGCAACCATATTGCCTGAATGATTGACTCTACTTGTTGTTGGACATTGTAGAACAAGATTAGTATTTTGACTGAATATTAACGATCCTTTCGAGTTTCTTTTTTCTTAGTTACAGGTTCACGGACTTTCGGACCGCTTCAGGAACTGTTTTATCTCTCTAATGACTGAGTACAGTCATTTGAGACGCACCGAAGTTGTGACTCAACTTCTGGACCCTTCTCTTTCTCTGAAGCACGTTGTAGACGGAAGTAGCTGTGTAGTGCTCTTCTTTACTCCTGGAGCGAGTGGGTACATTCACTCACTCACTCACTCACTCACCCACTCACCCACTCACCCACTCACCCACTCACTCACTCACTCACTCACTCACTCACTCACTCACTCACTCACTCACTCCCTAACCTCTGCGAGGGAGCTTGGCATCCTATGGATTGCAGACCGCGTTGATTTCAGCGTCCACCTTACTGCTGAGGGCCCGATACCAAGATAGCGATTATGGTGCCGCATTAGACATTCAGAGAAGCGAAGAGGTGCTGCATTAGACCTGTTCGCTTGTCAATAATAATAGTAATACAACTACTCATCTCACATCTGGGGTACAACAACTTCTAGATACTAAATTTGCTTCTGGTGTGGTCTTCGTCTTTTTCTGTTGTATTTTTTTTTACAGTCATAGAGAGGCGTAGAGGAATTATCAGTTTAAATTCTTTTTTTATCTAAGGTCCAACACCTGCTTAGAACTTTTACAAGGGTATGATATTAAGTAAAGGACCTGCTCAAAGACCTATGTAATCATCTAAAAATACGAGGAGAAAATTGTGTTTCTGCTGCGTGCCACTGGGGCTTTGGTCAATTTATGGACATTTCTTCACTATACAGTATGCATAGACGTCCTCCTCAGTGCGTGCGCCATCCACCTTGACCACGGATATGTATAAATCATCTCATGATATTAACGAGGGGAAAAACGTTGACCTGTTTCGTTTCTCCAGTAGTTGTGCTGCAGGACAACTTTTTCTCTTTCGCATGTAGGAGGCAGTGCAGAAGACAACAAGAAGTTTCAGAAGAACCGCAGTGAAGTACAAGACAACAGTTGAAGTAAAAGGGCCGTGCAATGAAAGCCCTGTTGTAATATTATTAAAAAGTCAGGGATGTAGTTGATTTCAGTACAATCACTTGAGACGTGATGATGATGGTTGATTTCCGAAGGGAGAAAATGCTACTTGGTGTTAGACTACTGTTACCTCAAGTCGAGCATGCTATTATTGGTTCTAATCATTTGGCTCGTAGGCTTCGTGCGGTTAGTAGACATGAAAGCGGATGTCGAACTGAGCCAGAATTTGGAGTTAAGCGTTACCACATTACTTCACGAGTTGTACCATTCTTCACTATATAAGACCCTAAATCTAAGTCTAAATGCTGGACTACCATTCTGGGCTCTTATTCTGGACTATCATTCGTCACTACAATGCTGGACTCTCATTCTGAACTACCATGCTGAACTACAATTCTTCACTACCATTCTGGACTTCTACTACTCATTTGAAAAAGGAGAAACTAGAGGTCAGGAATGGAGTCAACACAGATGATTGTTTGAGTGCTGATTGTTGCCTTCTTCAAAGCATCAAGTTGATGCTTCTTGATGCTTTGAAGAAGGGAGTGCCGCATTCACCGGAGAATGCAGTTTCTCCCTGTAGTGGACTTCGAGTCAGTTCCAGTTCTCCCTGTAGCGGACTTCGAGTCAATTCTTCGAATCCGTTCCTATCTTAAGTATCTTATCCCATCCTTTGATAGAACACTGCCCCAGCCTGCTCTAACAGAAAGGAGGGTCACTGCCGAGACCAAAAGCCCTGATCTTGATATTTCCTCGTTTCCTACGTTGGTCCAGCGAATGCGCGTTCTGGCGGTTCACGTACGAGAAGCACTCTATTCAGCGAAAGTTTTTAAGATGAGCATCTTTTTGGAGTAGCTTCAACTGATGATTAAATTTAATAATGATTTTGACTAATTAGCTTGATCCTCTTACACTGTTAACTGATGATTAAATTTGATAATGATTTTGACTAATTAGAAGCTTGATCCTCTTAGACTAATAATTAAAAACATTTTACGTTCCTCACTTAGGAGACTAATTTACTACAAGAGCTACAGTCAATTTTACCATCTCTAAGTCTAGTTTGTAGGTACAGGTCCAAGTTCTACCTCACCTACCTATGTTTGATTGTAGTGTTTAGATGCTAGCAGCATTTCTAATTAGTTTGGAGGTAATAGCCCCTTTGCGGAGGGCGTGATGGAACAGGCAGTTAGTGGTACGGTAGAAGTATTACGGATGATGTTTTTTCTCCCATCTACTAGGTCAGAGACAACCCTAAACCCTTGAAAGTGTAGAAGAGGTAAAAGGGCATCTTGCCTCTAGTTCTAGAGTGGTCTGCTTCCAGTCGATGGGAGAAAAAACGCTATCCTCTTCATCACTCTGCAATTTGCTCCATTCTGGCTTCTCGGTGCTCACCGAAGCACCAGCACATCTTCAAGATTGGACATCGAGACAGGTACTATAGTACTAATGATGAAAAAGCACTTCTGCTAGTCTAGGTGTTGGTATGCTAGCCAATGTTAGACTCCATGTAATGTAATGTATGAATACGATTATAGGTGGATCAACCTAAAAAGTATCCAAATCCCCAATCTAAAAAGTATTAAATCTTAACTGCAGGATCAGTTGGAATTTGTAGTTGCTTACGTGGCTGCATCGGGAGTGCTGAGGTTAAGGCTCCTTTTTCACAACTATGCGTCCTTCGACGACGATCAAAGAGGGCTGACTTCTACAGATCACATCTTGCAAAATGTAGAGGAACAAGAAAGGAAGACTGAAAAGGGAAGAAGGAAAGAAGAAAAGCCTGCAAATTAAATATCTTTCATACCCCACGAATGGGTACACTTCTACTACTACTACTACTACTACTACTACTACTACTACTACTACTACTATCCAAAGTGGACAACGAACTATCTTGAGTGGACGAGTCCCCTCCTTTGATAATTTGAAGGGGAAAGAACAAGAAGGCAAAGGGCAAACTGTAATTGGGGAACTCACTAAGTACACTCAACCAGGCACAGCACTGCCAAAATTATAGCGCTAATGCAGGACAGTGGAGTACAAGTGCAAAAAGTAGAGAGGAGCCGGCTTTTGGAGGGCTACCTGGACATCATTTACATGGACCACTTGGTTAAAATGACCACGAAGGCTATTGATTTTCTCTTATGGTTTTCATGGGTTGAGATTCTGGAGATCAAACAATGCGTAGTGCCTGATCTTCATTTCTCTGTCCCTCACCACATTTCTCTCTTCTTCAAGTACATGTAGTGCTTCTTCACTTACACATTCTAACCTAACCTTTTCTTCCCACTTTCTGCTCATAAGGAGAAGACGGAGGGGTACACAACTTGTACTAGTCGTACTACTAGTGCCATGACTACTAGCACCACTATTTCTTACCCACTTTCTGTTCCTTCTTCATTTACACTCTCTACCCACTATTTTCTATTCAATCATAAACCGAAGGTTAACCTAATCTAACCTAGGAACTCTGTCGGAGTATGTAACTTGGGTGATTTTTTTTTATATAGGTTGATTAATTGTTTGAAAGGGTGGTGGCATAACAGTCCTAACGCAAAAAAAAAAAATATCGGCACTAGGAACGGTGCTATCAGGGGTACACACATACAACCTAACCTGAGCTCAGATCCCTAGCCTAAAATTTCTACCCATTTCCTTCTTCATAAAAAGAAGGCGAGTCGCATCCTCTCGGAGTGTCTCTGCGAGAGAAATGGGCAGATAAGTCGTTCGGCAAGCCAAAAAAGGGTGAGCTTCTGGATGTCAGGAATTTTTAAGGCTTAATACCGAGTCATCACTGATAAGTATGTACGTAGACATCAGAGGATTCATTTATAGCTTCTCACACAGAAAAATAACTTTAAGTTTATAAGAATTATCTATGAGATAACTTATGCAGTTGCAATCAGGGAAATCATATGTCTGCAACGAATTCGTCAGTAGCATGACCAGACTTGAACAAGTAGGGGTCGTCCACAAGGGAAATTATTTCGACAATGTACTGAGACTCTTCGATTCAGAATTTGTCGAAGGAGGTTTCTGGCTTGACGAGGAAGTGAAGCTCTTCTGTCAAGATAATTCTAGATGTTGTGCTACGAGGGACGATTGATTGTCCTCGTCTAAACTGTGCCGGATAGAGTTACCTACTCGTTACAACTCTACCACGATGCGACACATCAACAAATGGTAATCCATCGAAGTCACGAGTTAAGATCGTGGCGTCTTTGAGCTAGATGACCACATTAGCCCCCTTGGGTTAAATTTAGACCCTAGGGGATGAACTTTGAACTAAATAAAAGAACCGTGGGACTATTCTCAAGGGCGTTGAACCACTTGTCCTCCAGCAGCGTTGAACCAGTTTATTAGTTCTGATTCAGGCATCAAGAACTCATCTGTCGTGAGTCGTGCAACATAGAGAGGCACATAATACAAATCCCTTGTTGTGAATGAGTTCCAACTACTTGTTGCCATCATTGGAAGTTGGTATGAAGAATTTTACCCATGGAATGGAGTCTTCATTGAGTCATCTACATCCTCACCGTGTAAGTGTATAAAAATCTGAATGCACGATCGTCCCTGATCGTCAGGGAAATCTTACGCATTCTGCCGAATAGAATCCCATCGTCATATCGTCCCTGATGTCAACGGGAACACTCTAACTTTCCTGGAGAAGGAGAAGAAAGAGAGCAAGAAAGACGACGAAGGAGACGAAGGACGACCTGTTTTTTTAAGGGTTGGAAGTTGACCTCTTCTCTATGAACAGCATCGCTATGGCAGCTTTCTTCAAGTAGGAAAGCTGCCATACTAGATATGCGAACTACTACGAATGCGAACTACCAACTTTCTTCAACCCCTAAATCTCCGGGAATTTCTGGCATTCTGCTGGTTCGCGTTCATCGCGGTAGTGCTCCTCCTCGCGCTTGTTCTGCCATGCTTCGTATTGTGTCGAAAAAAGGATTTTATGGCGTGATTCATAACTACTTGAGTGTAACAGCACTTTTCCTATAATCGTGAAGTATTAGGTGAAGCAATTCTCATAGAGCCCATCACTACAAAGCACTTAGAGAATACATTTCATTTTTAGACTTTTCCACTTGAAGAGGTTGATATTGAAAGGGCTTTTTGACATGGTAAACAAAGATATCGTCAGGGATATCTTAGAATTAATCGAGTCCTCCTTTCATAGACTACGTGGAGGCCTCACGACGTCAGCCCTGGCCTGAAGGAAAATACAAGGTCTACGGTCGGGAGGTAGATTTATGAAACCAAGAATGATATTGCACATACTGGTACTTCTTACTGTAAATTCTCATTTTTCTTTTATACGACACACTTGAACCTTGTTTTTTAGACTCTTTCCTTCCTTCTACTACCTTACACGCATTAATAATCGCTTGTGGCTTTTATTTTATACACGTCTACTTTCCTCGCAGGATTGTGTCTAACTTTTTCTTGAACCTTAGACTCTTCTCCAGACAAAGAATGAGATCTAGTAGTAATAATGAGGATTTCTCTAACATCTTCAGAACCAGAAGAGGAAGAGACGACACTTCCGTTATGACGCTGCCGCGTGGTCGTCAATTTAATAGTAACCTAGTATCTTTTGCACAGATTCTTCCTCTCCTCCGTCCTCTCCTCTCCTATTCAGTCTTCCTATAGTATCTTGTATCATCCTGCTTTTGTAATTTATGATGCAGATTCCAGTATCTTGCCGGTGATTAGGTACGAGCACTTGAAACGCAAGAATGCCGCTGGAGGAGGCTTGTCGATTGTCATTCCAAGTAGATATGATTAAACCATTCCAGTAGTACTTCACTGCCTGGCCTCATAAGTAGACAGAAATAGCTAGTACACAAGAGGCGCCATCGCATGACATCCAGCGTCTTGCAGGTGACTATGTGCGATCACTTGAAGCGCGATGATGATGATGATGATAAGTATCTTAGCACTCGAAGTAGATACGACTATCATTCATCATCATCTTAGCACTCGAAGTAGATACGACTATCATTCATTCGCTCCAGTATCTTTTCCTCTTGCTTCTAAGATAAAGCACATTCTTGGGTTCGATTTTTGGAGCTGGCTTTGACACCCTTTATGGGGAGGAGGTGAGCGACTATGACGATGCAGATGTTGAAAGGCTTGTTATTACCGGCGGCATTCAACTCGAGAGGACAGCGAAGGAGGAGAAAAAGGTCAAGAAGTCGAAGAAAGGTTTATGAAGTAAACATACAAAAAAGAGAAAGGATTTAAGATATGAAAGTATGTCTAACTATGCTTCTAAGATTCTCGGGGGATCGAGATTATGAAGTAAAACCCTATGCCCTTCATCTACTTCTCCTCGCCGCTTTAGAGTGTTTCAAGAACAACTGTTCTGAAGACGAAAAATGTTGTTGTTCCTTGTATTTAAACCTACGACTTGATAAGTACATCAGTCTTGTGCCTGTCGTGTCATAGAGATTTTGCACGCCTCTCGATTCGCTATTCGATCTATAAAAAAAAAAATCCGTCTGATCTTAGCGTTCGAGGATGCAAGAGAATATCAATCTATTAGACCTCTTGCTAATGTGATTCAAGTCTGTCGCAGGTGACGATGCTGATTTCGGTGATGATTTTGGCGACACGGGGCAGCTCCAGTTATGCTCCTTCATGATTATATTAAAGATATCTACCACCACCTGGCTACATCTGTTAGCCTCGCTTTAAGAGGATACTGATAGTATTCCGTGGTCTACCACCACCTCCCTACAGCTGTTCCACCTCCTTTTCGGTGGCGACCAGAGTCCTCAGTTGTAAAGGCTTTACAACTTCATCGTGGAAAGGCTTTACAAGCTAACCGCGTAAAGGCTTTACAACTGTTTCTTACAGGTTGCAACTGTTTCTTACAACTGTTTCTTACAACTGTTTCTTACAACTGTTTCTTACAACTGTTTCTTACTGTATACTGCTAGTTACCTCTTTCTTAGAATGTTCGTCGTTCCTTTTTGTCCCGCCATTAGGCTAGAAGTACTGAATGTGACACCATGATGATGAAGACTCATACTATTCTGTATTGTTACAATGTTCACGACACAGTTTTCGTTTTTGTTTTCTCAGAGTTGCAGTTCTTTGGTAAGATGAAGAAATTATATTTTGATGTGACAGGAGTGTACATGCATGCTTTTTCGTGGTCTAATCTGAAACTACTGTTGTATGGGCTATTAATCTGAAACTAGTGTAGTATGCCGGTCTAATCTGAAGTACCTTCGTAAGAGGTTTGGGCAAGCAAGATCTGGATGACTATGGTGAAAAGGTGGGGAGCGACGGTGGGGACGGGGATCGCGATGATGGTTACGGCTACGAGAAGTCTCCCCCTTTCAGAAGCATCTTTGTTTTTGTCGTCCTCCCGTTGTTTTAAAGGGAGTAAACAGGGGGACCCAAGATGCTGCTTCGGATTCATTCAACAAGAACAAATCATCTTTACATTACTTCAACAGTGCTTAGACAAATATCTCTACGAAGCTTCTAAGATGGTGCACCGAAGAGTGTTACAAATGTTGCAGATGCGCTCGCTGATGTGCGGGGTAACTTTATGGACATGTTGTAGCCCTTGTTGCCATTAACACATGTTGTAGCCCTTGTCGGTGTTAGCATATGAAATCTAGACTGGTCTTTCCCTTTGAATGGCTTAGGTCCAGCGATGCTAAAAGCACATAAAGAAAAAGCAGCCGGTTAGGCCTTCCCGCGTAGCCTAGGTCTATCCCACCAAGCAGCGTATGACCCTTCTAGGGAAGCTGCAGCCCCTTCAGGGTTGCGTCCGTGGTTAGTTGTTTTGTGGTGCTAGTAAAAGTAGAAAAATTCTTCTTGTTTTAGATCGACAAAGTAGAAGAGCCGACACAAAGTGATATTGAATTATTTAGAGCGTGGGGTAACTGACATTAGACAACCTACAACAGTCTAGGCTCCTTTTCATCATTAATTATAGCGCATTTGTTCTGTAGTGAAACCTGTGGGACTGACAGGACGACGATAGAGCCGGCGCGTAGTAGTTAGTTCCAGCAGATAGGAATACACTTGATAGCTAACTTTTTCTGTTTTTTATTTTCTTTTGGTCTTTCTTTTTTCTAGTTAGGTCTGCTCCACCACAATTGATCGTAGCGCATTGGTTCTATAGTTCGCATCTGTATCGACTGGGATTGCAAAGAAGGCGGCTTCGGATCTTCGATATTGTCACCGTATTGATTTTGATGGGACTGCTGGGTATCTACAACATTATCTGTGTCATAATGACATAGCCACAAGCGTCACACTCCCGTAGAAGTATGCGTTAGCAAGAGAACCGGCAAGGAAGAACTAGTACTAGGAATAGCTCTAATAGATTCAAGCCAGTGCGTCACGCAGTTCAGAAGAAGACGAAGAAGAGTCAAGCCGCGCCAGGATTGAGCAATGAGAAGGTAACAGGACTGGACAACGAGGAGATGGCCCTTCAGTTATGCCGGTGGTATGCAGTTAGAGAAAGTTGCTGTGCTTCACGACACAGTTTTCTTTTTTCTTTTCTCAGAGTTGCAGTTCTTCGGTAAGATGAAGAAATTATATTTTGATGTGACAGGAGTGTACATGCATGCTTTTTCGTGGTCTAATCTGAAACTACTGTTGTATAGGCTATTAATCTGAAACTATTGTAGTATGCCGGTCTAATCTGAAGTACCTTCGTAAGAGGTTTGGGCAAGCAAGATCTGGATGACTATGGTGAAAAGGTGGGGAGCGACGGTGGGGACGGGGATCGCGATGATGGTTACGGCTACGAGAAGTCTCCCCTTTTCAGAAGCATCTTTGTTTTTGTCGTCCTCCCGTTGTTTTAAAGGGAGTAAACAGGGGGACCCAAGATTCTGTTGCGGATTCATTCAACAACAAACCATTTTTACATCACTTCAACAGTGCTTAGACAAATATCTCTAGAAAGCTTCTAAGATGGTGCACCAAAGAGTGTTACAAATGTTGCAGATGCGCTCGATGATGCGCGGGGCAATTTTATGGACATGTAGCATAAATTTCTTCTTGTTAAAAAACCTTATTGACTTTTGTTGTTATCAGCATTCTCAAGGAAGAAACTACTACTTGGAGTATCTCTAATAGGTTCAGGTCAATGACGAAGATGACGAAGAAGAGTCAAGCCGCAGCAGGATTGGGCAATGACGAGATGGCTCTTCAATTATGCTCGAATTTGTAGTTCTTGAGTAAGAAGGAATTAGACTTTTTCGCAGTCTTCTTCGGTTCGGGTCACATTGAATTTGTTTTGAATACCCGCCAACCTCTTATTTATATTTCGCCTTTGACGTTCAGGTCCACATCAGGAGACTTCCTCCTTGTCCACCCTTTTTTGTGTGTCACCGACAATCAGACTCGTTCGCGTATGGACGAAGTATCTTATCCCTTTTTTGTCCTATCTTGTCCTAAGCCCTAAACGTCCTAAACCCTAAACGTCCTAAACCGGAGGTACCTTCTATCTTTATCAAGCTAGATATGCTCCACCAACTTTATCAAGCTCTTTCGAGCTTACGGCCTGTGGCCTTTGCGCTAATGAAAAGCACGTTTATGGTGGGAGCTAAGAGCGGTCGCGGAGGTGTCAATGACATTGGAGAGGAACTGGTTGAAAAGGACGGCGAAGGCGCGGTCGAGGATGCAGTTGAAAACGTTTCCTCTGCAGAGGAGGAAAACATGGCGGCTAAATTTCAGCTAAAGTTAAGGCTCGAGTTTGAGCTATAATTCTCGAAATTTTTAGCAATCAGAGTAGCAGCGCCAGCTTTAGGACGTCGCTTTCTTTTTGGCTCTTCAGAGCCAGCCATGTCTGCTAGTGAACCTGGTTGTACACCAACAACACATAACCTAACCCTAAGCCGCTTATCTATCAATCTTGTGCAGGAAGTAGTCGGTCATCTTGGAAGTCGGAGAGAGTGGGATCGTCCAAGTAGGATCCCCGTTCAGGGGTCATGAGCGCTAATAAAATCGGGCATTAAAAAGAAGAAGAAGGAAGAGCCGCGAACCAGTGGTCTCGACAATCAGGCGATGGCCCTTCAGTTATGCAGCCCTCATAAAGGCTCTACGCCTATCCTATTTTTAGATGCTTGTGTGGTAGTTCCTAACCAATTGTTCCTTGTCACATAGGTTCTCAAAAACGGAAAACTCGAGTGAATCCAGTGAGACTGGCCTGTCTTACTGAACCAGCTGTTCCTTGTCACATAGGTTCTCAAAAACCGTTTTTCTCTTTAACGGAAAACTCGAGCGAATCCAGTGAGACTGGCCTGTCTTACCTCATTATACCTTCCGATCTTATACCTTCCCATCTTACAGTACCTTCCTATATTATCCTAGCTTCCTCTCTTACAGTACCTTCCTATATTATCCTAGCTTCCTATCTTACAGTACCTTCCTATATTATCCTAGCTTCCTCTCTTATCCTAGCTTCCTATATTATCCTAGCTTCCTCTCTTACAGTGCCTTCCTATATTATCCTAGCTTCCTCCCTTATCCTAGCTTCCTATCTTACTTTACTCTGCTATTCTCGAGCAGCTTCCTCTTTCTCAGTAAGACAGAGCAACCGACAAACATTGTGTTCAAAATATCCAGATGAGTAGCTTCGCTTTCTTACAGAGAGTAGTCTTTTAAAACAGAGCACGTTTATGGTGGGAGGTGTGACGGGAGCTAAGAGCGGTCGTGGTGGTGTAGGTGACATTGGCGAAGAGGTCCTCAGCGACGGACAGGCTGCAGTACAACCGGAAAGTGATTATGAGAAAACTTCAAATAAGCAAGCAAGTCCAAAAATACTGTTCTAAGTTACAGTAGCTCGCTTAGATCCCTTTACTCGGCTATTTCAGTTTATCGAATTATATGAGAAAACTCACGACTTTCTTCTTCTTTCTCAAACTCAAGGGTTCGCCTCTTTCTGAGCCGCCACAAGGTTCGTCTTTCTTGTTCTTTCAGACGTGATGACAAGGAAAGTCAACGCGAAAGTCTCGATCAAAGCTTAAGGTCAAGCTCTGGGGCACTTCTTCTACATACATCTTACTAGTGGATGAGGTATATCTAGTAGTAGTTAGAAGTACATACTTTTCTAACCTCTCGTTGAGGAGGAGTTCGACGACTTTTTGGCAGAGCAAGGACTTGATGTTGATGACAACTTGGTGAGTGGTGTTTTTAGGCAAGTCGCGGATCGAAAGGGCAAAGGGTCCATAACATTAAGGCGTTCCCTAAGATGTGAAGGATGATCTAGAAGGTCTCCCATACCTTTCTTAGAATCCTCCTAGAAGGTTTTTCCTAATGAAGGTCTCCCATACCCATTTTGATAAGAGAGAAAGACGTAGTCTTCAGGGGGGAAGGGTGAAGGATCCCTAACCTAACCTAATGAAGATCTTCCCCTCCTCTTCCTCTTGCTGAACTTACCCCCCGAATGGGTAAACTACTAGTACTACTAGAGAGAACGTGGATGAATGAGAGAGAACGACATCCTGGCGAGTAGAGCGAGAGACGTTGTCTTCACGGGGAAAAGGGAGGACCCTCGAGGAAGATGCACTATCTCTCAGAGAACACGTCATCCTGGACGTGACGTTCTGGCGGAAGAGAGGGACGACCCACCTTCAGGATAGGGTACTCTCTCCCTCTCTCAAGATGGAGGATTCAGAGTTAGAAACGTTTTCAAGGGGAAAACGGATTCAGGATGGTCCTGAGGATGGATAAGGGTGAGCTGCTCTAATAACAGCCGAAGAAAGAGCCGAACAGGAGCAGTTTGCGCGGATGATGGAGCAACAGGGGGTAGACAATTCCATGGGCAGTGACACTCTCGTGAGCGGGTTCGTACGCGCGATGGATAAAGGCAAACAGCCAGTTACGTTGTCTGTTCCATCTGAATACTATAGCCGGTTAATTTTCCCTCATATTTATCCTAATCAAGCGAGTCTCTGAGGTTGATGTCATCTAGATTACTCGCGTATTTCAGTCAAACTAGATCCCTCCGATCAAACTAGATCTAATTCTACTACAAGACCACTAGAGAGCTCATCGACCAGAGCTTGTATGAAGGAGAAGGCTCTACTAGAAGACGACAGGACTCATCTACTACAATTTGAGATTCGGTCCTCCAGAAGAGCAAGAAGATTCGACTAAATCTTCCTGAGATCGCTCGTGACTCTACTAGATCTATGAAGACTCTAATAGATACAACTATTAGACGAAGACTTGCTATTTTGTTTTTTGAGTTCTTGTGACAGACTTTTAGTTGCCTCTGCTAATGAAGAACTGTCTGAAAGTGACCACGACCGCTCTAGTGGGAACTCTTCTGATGGGCTACGGCTACCCTCAGAACGCCTTCCAAGTCAGCGTGGAGGTGGCGACCGCCTTCCAAGTCAGCGTGGAGGTGGGGACGAGCGCCTTCCAAGTCAGCGTGGAGGTGGGGACGAGCGCCTGCCCAGTAGGCGAAACGAAAGAACGAACGAGGACTACTCGAGTGCTTATGAAATATTGTATTCAAACCGCATGTAAAGGTCGTCTGCATAGTAGTAAAATAAACAAGGGACGTATACTTTGTAGTCGAATGAGCCTTCAGAGTAAAGATCTAGGGTGTATGGTATTCAAACTATTCAGAGCTCGAAGTCTAAAAATCGGTGAGCAGGATCCTAACCTCAAAGCAGTTGATGCAGTCAGCATAGTAGATGATATGTTTAATGGTTCTTGATGGTTCTCTCATCTTATATAATCGCATCCGTGTCAGGGATAGCTGAGTTATAAAGTAGACAGTACATCACTTTCTTGTTCAATTTCATGGACACTTTCAATTTCATGGACACTACAGCTATAAATTTGCTTCAGTACAACTAGTACTACACTTTCTCTTTCAATTGCATGGGTATTTGTTCGCTACAAAGCAAAGAGCAGATAGATGAACTTCAACTTTGAGACAGTATTGAGTACGCAAAGAAACTTCAACTTTCACTTTGCCAGTATCTATTGATCTACTGTCTGAGACGGTAGAAGTAGTACGATGAAGCAGCAAGAACATGCTTCAAGAAGTTTGACAGGAGTATACGCTCACTCAGTCATAAGTGAGCCTACTCCTATCCTATCCTATTCTTTGTATACTATAAGCAGAAACATGTGATGTCTAAAGAGAGAACGAAGGAAGCACGACCTTTCCCGGAAGCCGTATGCAGGAAGGCGAGCATCACACACTTGGCGGCTACTTATCTAGCATTAAGAAGCGGCTATTCGATGTCGAACTAGTAAAATGAAGATCGACAGGAACATCCTCATGTCCTACCCTTGTAACGAGTCGCTACTTGTTGACACTCTACTGTGAAGGATCCCCAACCTAACCTGACCTAACCTCCACAACTTGACACTCTAACCCTGGTGCTGCTTCCAGCGCGATCCCCTCATCGAGCGGTGGCGATCCCTCTATGTACTACTTCTTTGGCGGCAACAACGTGAATATTTTCTCCGACACAAGCGGAAGCGCGCATAGCAAATCATCAAGTAGCTGCATTAAGGCATGTGGTGGACGGTCGTCAAGTAGTTGTAGTAGTAGAGCATAAAGTTGTAATGAGGCGTGAAGTAGTTTTGAGGCATATCTAGCTGTAGATCGTTATCTAGCCGGTAGTCTAAGGAGAAGTGCTCGGGATGCCAATCGTCTAGAAGTACTATGAAGGCACATGGTAAATTCTCAAGTTTTACTAGGAAGGCGTGTGTTTGTACATCGACAAGAAGTACTCCAAGTCGGAAACCTGTCGAGTGAAAGAAATTGCAGAACCTCATTCTCCACTCTCTGCTAGCCTGCGGCACGACAGCCTTAACCTATACTAAACCTTCTGCCTACTTTACAGGCTTAAGCTATCCTATCCTATGCCTTTGATTTCTACACCTTTAATTTGTGCGAGCCTGCTACCTTGCGGCGTAAGGCACATACTGAACGCACCACCCCAGCACGACGAGCGTCTCGTGATAGGGAAATCCAGAGTACGGGTCCGAAACTTAAGGCGAATGAGATTCAATTCCTATCCTATCCTGTGCTTGGGTTATTACTTGTTGAGTTGTCCATCTTACTTACGGCACAACACAACCAAGAACAACTAATCTTATGTGCCTTTAGCCAAGGTAGGAGATGAGGCATCTTCGGTGTTCTTGACAAGTTGAGAGGCTGCCTTTCCAGATCTTTTTTGTTTCCCTGCTCTAATCCAGGCGATGCGCAGACGCGCTTGACGGGTAGGACGGATTTAGCGGGAAGGAATCTGTACACTCCACTTGGAGGTGAGGATAAAATCCCTTTTGTCACGCTTAAGGCCCTACACTCGATCAGCATCAGTATAACATTAAACACTATAATAACACACAATAAAACAGGGCAATTCTTTTTTTGTCTAAGGTCTACCTGTCTCTGTCTAAGGTCTCCCACACTATCTAACAGGATTAGAAATCTTACATTGTCTCAAGTTATAACTGGATTAGGAATCCTACATTGTCTTGTAAACTTGCCACTGCAGAGATGGCTGAGTGGATGACTACACCTGTGCGAGATTTATTGTGTTGTGTTGTATTTTATCAGAGGACCAGTTTCATGTAGTACGCGTGTTGTATTGTGTTGTTTTGTTATTGTATTGCGCTGTTTTGTTATTGTGTTGTGTTGTATTGTGTGTAAGGTAGTTCTCGAGCCTGTATCGTCCCAGACAAAGCGGCCTGGCCGCAGAGCTGCGGACCTTGAGCCTACGCCTAGGCCTAGACTACCAAGAATATGATATAATCATCAGCTAGTAGTGCCTGCTCGTGCTCTAATACTACGCCTCCTATCGGTGATACGCATACGCCTAGGTTTCCTCAGTTCGGAGGTGCGCGTAGTTTGTCTTCGACGCTTCGGGGTGACGTGGTTACTGGATATCAGGCAAGGATTGGACAGCAAACAATTGCCTACACCAGTCCTGGCATTAAGGCTCATGATGATCATGATATTTCAACTTGCACATCAAATGAATGACCATTTACATCTCCGGGAAGTTTTTACAACTTACTTTCTATGGATTAAGGGTAAGCTTCGTGAGTGGGTTTACTACTACTCCTACTTCCTGAGTAGAAGAATGAACTACTGATATTTGATCTTTTTTTTTTAGGATCATATTAAGTTTAAGTCTTTTGATGCATCTTGTAGACAATTCTCCTTCCACCTCTAACAAAAGTGCAAGTCCGCTGAAGAGTCGAGGAACCACACGAAGGAGTAATCGGCGTCTAGTGGTGGAGGATCCACAAACGGGCTTAGAAGTGGAAGCAGGAACCCTAAGCCCTCAGTCCCCTGCTCATAGTGGTGGTGAGACGAGCGATAAGTCGAATGAAGTCTAAAAACCACCCTTGTCGCTTATCCGTGGTAATGGGATAAGCGACAATGACAAGTCGAATGAAGGGTAACGTTGAGGCCTAATAACGTTGGGTGGATTGACGATTTAAGGTGAAGAATATTCCTGATTTAAGGTGAAGAATATTGATGATATAAGGTTGAAGTTGGATGAGGTTTAAGTGATTTTTGACGTTTCAGGGTGAGGGTTAATCGAACGAAGATTAAGCACGTTGTGTTCCGATTGAAGTAAAAGGAATGCTGACCGGTTATTAGGGACAATGGGGTTGTTTCGATTGTTGACACGTGTCGAGAGGATTGAATGGACTTGTATATGTTGGGTTTCCCCCTTAGAATTAGGTTTCTCTCTGTTTTTGATTCTCTCATGATTTCAGTAGTTAACTATTGACGATGAACCATTGGCATTGCTGTTGCTGCAAAGCTAACGAATTTGTTTCCATCAAGTCACTTTCCAAAGAATGAACTTCGAAAGATTTACCCTAGTCAACTGCAATCAATCATCATCAGGAAAGAGACCGCCACATCATCAGCAGAACAATACTAGCACTCCAGGTATATCAAAAATCGACTAGTTCTAAAAAGTAGAACACCAAGGCGTGATACTTAAAGATATTTTTTTAGATACTAGTACAAGTGTTTAGATACAAATTTTCAAGCGAAGATAAAAGAATTGATGACAATCTGTGTGGACAACTAGCAAGCTAACTCAAGAAGAACCTGTTTATTCTCATCAAGAAAGTAGACAAGAAGGTTTCTACTAAAAGAGCCATGACCTTCTGGCAGTCCTATACCGGACAGGACACCTGTGAGGACCTAGCCTTCATATGTTGTGTTTTTGTGCATCGGATAAGAGTCGAATACGGTTGTCTTATGTAGAACTCCATGTTCATGATCCACCGTACCGATACACTATGCCAGATGGTCTGCTACTGACTATGAGACAATGGATCGAAAAAGCCGCGTGTTTCACCTGCGTCGCAGGCTTCATAATTTCAGTACCTCTCTGTCCTCACGAGATTCCTCTCATGCGTAGAAAGATTTTCTGTAAAGAGTGTTTTGAACTGAGGAGTCTTTCGAGAGAATCTGTCATGCTGAGTGCATGTGAGAAATTTCAACATTGATCTGTCAAAAG
This sequence comes from Amoebophrya sp. A25, assembly GCA_905178165.1. NCBI lineage: Eukaryota > Dinophyceae > Syndiniales > Amoebophryaceae > Amoebophrya > Amoebophrya sp. A25. The sequence goes on from CAJINU010000057.1 coordinate 33,771, forward strand.
AGCAATCGTTCTTCTCGTCTATGAAGAGAGAGACGACGTTAATCATCTGTGGACAAGAGGACAGGATGGCGACGCTTATTATCTGTTGAAGAGAGAGAGAGAGATCTTTCATCATCTGTGAAAAGAATGAGAAAGAGGAAGGTGGTTTTCTATTCAGTGACCTGAATCGCTAGCGTGAAGAGCCTCCATTACGATGACCTCCAATACCTCCACCTCTTCTCAACTCACATTTTCCCTCAACTCAATCTTTGTCCAGAAGACTCAACACATTATATGTTAACATTTTGTTTCCGTTTCCACCATCTACTGAAGATAGCCTTCCTTCATAATCATAATCTTCGTAGAGACCACATTAACTTCCCTTTACAAAATAAAATCTTCGTGCTGAATCTACTAGAAAGGTGTTGAAATTGAATTCTTGAGATAGGCTAAGATTTTGAAAAAATGGCGGACGCGGACGATGACGATGGCACTGTTGCCACCAGTGCCCAGGATTTCCCTGCCATCACGGCGATGACATTGGTACTGTGCCTTTTTTACAATTTGTGGAGAATGCTGGATGAAGTAAGTGTAGACACATAAAAACTAGCTATTTTTTCGACAAAAACAAGAACTCTGTCCTATTCAAGAAAAACCTATGCAACAACTATCGTGTCTTATTATTCATATCTCCACGTCCACTTGTTCCCACCACAAACCACGAACTATGTCCAATCTCTATCCCTATCGGAATCTGATAAGCGAACAGGCCAACGCCTAAGCCACTAAGCCAACTGCGCACTTATCAGAATCTACCAATCTAAACAACAGGGCCTCATAACGTATATTTGGTTTTTGTCGATGACCTCTGGGAAACTGGACGATGGAACGTACGATAAGCTAGGCCCGGCTATTCTGGGGAAATATGGTGGTGGTTGCAGGCAAATGTCTTACGATCTCTACTTCAGCGAAATCGCGTACTTCTATTTTTACTCTTTACTTTTTCTTTTGCAACATTTTCTTTCAAATACTATACTATTCCCTACTTCTTCCACTATCAGGGGCAACATTTTCTTTCAAATACTCTCATATTCCCTACTTCTTCCACTAATATTGCTGTTCTGGGTATTTTTACTCTTTTTTGAAGTGGCACTTCAAGTATAGTACTTTTTCCACTAATATTGCTGTTCCTTTTACTCTTGTGGTGCGGCTCTTTGACTCTTTTTTGAGGTGGCACTGGGTATCAGGGTATACAAGAGTTTGTTCAGGATGTGAAACGTGATGTAAGGCACAAAGTAGAAGTACTATCCAAAACCCACCAAACCAGGCACGGTTTCGCGACTCCCAATAGTGCAGTGTACGCGGTGAACGCAGTAGCCCTTATATTCTTCATGTTGTGGATAGAATTTGCATATCAGGCAAAAGCAACCTGCTTTCTGTTAGGCATTTGGTGGCTCTTGATGGTCTTGCAAGCGGTCGTAATGGACGTCATAGCCGGAAACAAAGGAAATGTCAAGATCCCGAGTGGAGGTACTACAACTAAGAATGTTTATGTTGCTAAGTCGAAATGGCTTAAGTAAGAAGTCTAAACCTAAAGCTGAATACTAGGTGAGGCACAGATGAAGAGTTTTCTGTGAGTATGTGATATTTGGGGAAAAAGCTTTGACATGTTCAATTATGTGCTTCCATCATGTTTGTGGTCCCATTTGACTATGCTCCTACACTGCACCTATCCCAACCTCAGGTCTCGGACTCTTCGTATTGCAAATGGCGATATGGCTACCGTGGCAGCGGTTCTTTGAAATTCGGGCAGTGCTTTATCCACCACTGACGAGAGAGGAAAAAAGAGCACAGGAGATACAGGACATTAGCGCAGAAGCACAGAAATTAGGGGTACAAAAATGTTTTTAATATTTAGTTAAGCTTCTACGTCTACCCGTTAGATTACAATTTCCAATCATTCGTAAATTACTGCTGGGTCTGGCATAGTACAACGGAACGTTATGTCCTCCTGAAATTCAAAAGAAACTCTTAATCCAATAACAAAAATACGTCATGTCTTTTTCTTTCTTGGATCATGTAAAACTTACTCCCTTATTCCAACAATCCAAAACCAATCTCTCAGGTAACGTACGAGATGCTGTATGCCATGGGCCTCCCGCAAGAAGGCATTGTGCAAGCGGACGCTAATAGGCGGAAGACAAAGCTAGAGGAGTACAGGATCATGAATAGGAAGACTGGAGGCGTGCTGTCAGAGCGCGATAGATTCCTACAGCGATGTCCGTATCCGAATACCTATATCGTCTGCCTGGTAACGGGAGTACCATTGGTGGCCCTTGCAGCGCAATATCTCATACTAGATGGGATTTCAGTCCAGATGAACATCGTGCCGGTTTTGGTACTTACAACTTCTAGGCTGAAAAGAGTGTTGATTTGAAAGACGTTTTGAGAAGTTCAAATTGGATGACCTCGATGAAAATGTAGTGCTCATTGCTTAAAATATAGTGATTCCTATGTTGGTTCGTAGGAAGGAGCTTCATAAATGACCCAAAGAACGTGGGCAACTTCTTCACTATGAAAACATTCTTGCATCATCAGACTATCATCCACCAAACCAGGTCGTGGGTGTTTTCGGCGCCATTTTCGGTTTGTGTCTCTTCATGATTCCCTGGGTCCGAAGAAAAGGCTTCCGCCACATGCCCCTGAAGAGGACGATTCTGGATTTGCAGGATGATAGTGACGATGACGACCTAGGCCACCAGATGAACACTCTCATGACCGCGAAAGTTAAGGCTTACAATAATTCATCTGAAGAAGCAGGAGCATCGTCGTTTTCTTTGAAGGGGAAGGGGAACGGGCAGCAAGATGCTCCCTTGCCCTAGCATCCTGATCCCGTTTTCAAAAGGAAAGAGGGACATTTCTCCTAGAAAGGTGAAAAAAGTCAAAAAATCAAAAAAGGAAAGAGACAACTAGAAAGGCCTTGGCTGATAATTAGTCGCTCGACGACTCAAAACTGACTTACTAATGAAAGCGCCTACAATCTAAACAGTTCATCACTCTTCATATTTCTCCTTAGTCGTTCGACGACTCAAAACCTATCTCCTCTAATAAAGGTACGGAAGCAGGAGATGACCAGGAAGCGCCGGATATCGGCGGAGAGTGGAACGCCAACGAGCAGTTGTTCCATCGGTACAACCACAATTTCATGTGTAAGTTGGCCTATTGCTGCTTCACGCTGGGCATCGCGACGTACGTGACAATCGCGCAACGAGCACAAATTGGAGCAAGGTTCCATTAATCAGAAGATGATCTTAAGAGTTAGATTAATCTTTAAGGAGAGGAGTAGTGTGGAAGGCCTGACTATAAGGAATGAGTGTGGAAGCAAGGTTCCACTAATCTTTAAGGAGCAAGGTTCCATCCATCTACTTGAGAACGACGATCTACTTAAGAGTAGTGTGGAAGGCCTGACTATAAGGAATCCTGTTAGCGAGGTTCAGCTGAGAACATGAGGTGGAACTAGTTGTAGGGTGGAACTAGTTGTAGAGATAGGTAGGGCCTTAAGAGGTAGGTAGTGGACTAGTAGTAGAGATGATCGTGTTCTTGTACATGGGAGAATAACTAGAAGGTAGTTGTAGTTAATCTTCTATATTGAGTTAACATAGGTCAGTGAGAAGAGATGCTTTCCTGGTGAAGTCTTTCTTACTGAATTAATTCAACCGGATTTTTCTTACATAATTGCAGTCATCAAGTGGAAATTTTAAGTAGTAACCATTTAAGTAGTAACCAACACATATTGTTGTATCAAAGGAATAGAACATGAACAAGTCAAAAACTCATAGAAATTGTCTGATAACACGCAAAGAAACTGGAAGTGACTCACACACTATGAAATTTCGCATACACACAGGATAATGTTCGGATACTGCAAAACACAGTAGAGTATACTGAGTATACTTACAGCCACCATGCAGTACCATGGAGTGATAGTATTTCTCGTCCTAGCGATCAGCTAACCAAGTTTAGAAGTAGTAGCGTTACGCCAGTGGAGTCTAAGTGTACAAAGTAGCAACTACGTACCAGTAAATTTGGGTTTTTATGACTGTAGTGGATCTAAGTCTAACGCACGGACAAGTATTAGTAGGCACCAGAGTAGTCAGTATCGTCGGAAGTACCAGAGCTAGACGTCGACTGTATTTTCATTTTTGGTATTGGTGTAAACAAGTCTGTATATCTGCTTTTGCGAGCAAGTAGATTTCTCCGCTGTGTCGTGCAGGTGGGGCGATTGTGACCCTGCGCGATCAGAAAAAAGATGCAGATTGAGCATTGACTCCGAAAGGAGAATGGAAGATCTGAAAAAATGTTGGGGAGGACTGCGACTGTGCGGGAGGCAATCGCAGTGCGAAATTCATAATTATTCACATGTGTTCTCCGGCTGCCTGTAACACCTGGAGTAGTCGCGGCGTAGCATTTCTGATCTGCTAGAGACCAACTGCCACTTGACGAAAAGATCTATTATCCGAGAGAAGCTTCTTGCTAAGACAGAGTTTGGCGGTAGTGATTGAGAGGTGCTGGCTGCAGTTTTATTCTTGAACTTCAAGGTATGGCGTCTTTCTTACTAGCTAGTAAAGGCGAGAGTCCTCGAGAGATCCTGAGAGAAGGCAGTCGTTGTAGAATGAAAGCAATGTGAAAAAGTGTGTTCTCGTTATAATTGCAGCACAAGTGGGTTGTTAGTAGCTCCTAATATAGAGACTTTTTTATCGAGACTTTTTTTTCGTAAACGAGACAACAAGATCAAACTGGCGAGAGTGAGAGACTTACAGCAAAGGTGCTTTCTGTCGTCAATGCAAATTCTGAACGAGAGAGCGAGTGCCAGCATCGTAGTATGCTTGTCGAGTTGTATTTCAAGCACTTTTTAGATAACACACTGTATTTTTCTACTTGATTTGTTTCTGAATAGGTAGGGCACTGCATTTTGGACCTCATAGATACTAGGATATTGTTGGGCTGGAGACTTACGGCACAACACACTTGATGAAGGTTACCACTGTGTTATGATTGAGTTCACCCACTGAGATCTGTTTACGAGCGATACATTTTTCAGGTTGTCAACGAGAGTGCACGGACGAAAAAACCGATAGAAGGCTGATTTGCAGAACCTTGTTGAGTGGCTTTTTTCTTTTATAGATTATACCGAGTTACGTAAAGCAAAAACATCATATTGGTCCGTCCATCCTTATCCTTTCCACCAAACTGACTCAACATCACAAACTGACTCAACATGACAATCACAAAATCCTCCAAAAACCTCATAGCTTTTTTCGAAAGAAATAATGTCGTAGAGCGCTCGTTAATTTTTCTCGTTACTTTTCGACCGTTCACTATAGTTTGTAGTGTTGAGAGACTCAGATTTTTATAGTTTTTTCATGATTGTTTGAAATATTTGACTAGTATATATTCACTATCTTCAGAATCTTATGAGTATTTAGGCTTCTTATCGAGTTTAATATCTATTGTATCTTCTTCGCTGTCAGTAGGGATTTCTTGTATTTGTAATAATTCTTGTTAAGAGTTAGATTATTCATTAAAAAAATTGGATCATTTTCGTCGAGTCGTTCTCTATCCTGTTGTGGTGCTATTCGTTCCTGTTCTGACAGGCACAACAGTGATTTGCTTGCTTTCCCGCGTGCACTCGAGCAGGATGAGCGTTAGAAAGGTACTAGCGATTGATGTTGCTATAAGGCGCAGCTTCAAGAGACCAGCACTGCGTAAGTAGTTTTACCGTAGGCCAAAAGAATGCAAATTTCATGTCTGTTATTAATCATTTCCTATTTCTCCATCGTCGATTCTGAAAAATCTAACTATTCTTCTTATGCTAAACGAAATATAATCCTTTTGTCCCTCTACGACTACAGGTGGTCTTGACTGCTTCGGCGGCCTAGATGGAGACCGAACCCGGGGATGGCCCCGGCAGCGCCGGGCCTGCAGTTGCAGGAGGGGCGGGAATAAATTTTTTGCAAATAGGCGGGAGCAGCTCCTCTCGGAGCCGGACGTGGCGGAAGGATGATGAGGAAGCCTACAGAAGAACTTCTGATGAAGAGTGTTCATCAGTTGCTTCTTGTAGCAGGTCTTCAACTTCTACAGAGCAAACAGCAGAGGATGTGAAGTCCTGTGATGTCTTAGGGGGTGGGAGCTTCGACGAATGTAGTACTAGAAATAGTCTAGTAGGAAAAATAGCGTCATCGCGAGTGAGAAGACGCGATGGCAGCTTTGGCGACTCCCCAGGGTCAAGAGTAAAAAGAAGAAAAAGGAGAAGGAAACAACAAAATAGCGCAAGGTGTGGCAGCACCGGTCGCAGTATGGAGCAAGATGACGCAGACAATGATCATGATCATAGCAGGACTTCTAGTAGCGCGTGGCAGCGCGTGAAAGAAGTAGGAGTTGAAGACCGACGCTGCAGGCGGCGTTGTAGAACAAGCGCTCGTTCTAGAAAATCGAGCGACATAGAACAATGTTCGCGACCACCAGATCATGAAGAACAGTGGTCCAAAAATAGCAAGAACCACAGAACCTCATTTTCCCAGAAGAACTACTCCCGCAACAACAACAACAACAACAACAACAACAAGAGTTTCTTCTCCTTCCTCCCAACGACCACCATGACCTTCTATTTTTTCCTCTATTCCTTTTTCTACCTCACGGTGACGAACGCCTTCGTGCTGATTTCCCGAGTGGGGGAAATTTCCCTGTTGGGTCCCGTAGATATTGATCCTAGGAATGAGGTGCAACCACAAGTTAGCTTCCGTTTTAACGGGCAGAGAACGTGGAGCATCTATAGAAACCCGGGACGTAGTGAGGACGACTTACAGAAAGGCGCTTTGGTCATTGCGAAGGAAACTTCGGTACTAGCATAATTATATTATAATTTCAAGATGTTGAAATTGAAAATGTACTGTTTGAGACTTGTAGATTTTGATTCCTTGAAAGTAAGTGTCGTGTTTCTCTGGACGAGTCTTGCTTGCTTTTGATCTTGAGAGCGAGAAGCACTCCTAGTTTGTTGGTCGTTGAGAGTAGGATGTTTTTCTATCGAGGAGAGACTTCAAAAATTTCAGTTTTTTTTTAGAGTTGTGATCCACGCCCAGCAGCAAGAATTGTAGAATTATACTGTTTCCACTTTCTTCATCTTCTCGTTCACATTCTCTCTCATCTTTCCCACCTCTCATCTTTCCCATTTTTACCCTCTCATCTTTCACTCTCGCACAGGTCGACGGCGGCCCCAGTGAGAAGGAGGATTATATCACGCTGAAGAGCAGCGACGAGGAGATCCTCTTCTGGACTAAACTGAGTGTCACAGACGCGGTGAACCTCGGAAAAAGTCTGTCCGTGAACAGCGACTCTAGACTCGCTGGCAGAACCACTATTGGCGCTCCGCAAGTCGCGTCTGACACCAGTGCGGGCACCGTGGTGGCGAACAAGCTCTCAGTGGCGCAGGAGACGGTGTTCGGCGACAAGTTGTCAGTCCGACAAATGGTGAAATTGGGTTCAATCTTGTCCGTGTTCGGGGACGGCTTCTTCGGCGCGGGCATGAGCGTACGACAATTCGTCATGTTTGGACACCGACTTTCCGTCTTCAACTTCGTCTCCTTCTCGTCCAGTTTCTCATTGAGATACTTCGCACGATGCGGATCGAACCTCTCAGTGTTCCACTGGGCACGGTTCGGCAGTGCAATGTCAGTGTTGGGCTTCACGCAACTGGCGAGTTCCCTGTCCGTGACGGCGTTTACGCGGTTGGGAGGAAATTTGTCCGTGTTCTGTAAGGGTATTCTGGGCAGTAGCCACAGTGTGCTAGACTTCGTCTCCATGGGCAGTTCACTGTCGATCCGTCAGTACCAACGATGTGGTAGTTCCTTGTCGATGTACGGCATTTCGCGAATGGGATCTATGCTCTCAATTCTGGACTACATCAGTTGCGGCAGCACGATCTCAGTACGTGGTTTTGCGCGATACGGAAGTAGCATGAGTGCCTATGGGCTGTTGAGAATGGGCAGTGTTCTGTCCCTGCTGGACGTGTGCTACATCGGCAGTGTTTTTTCGCTCCGAAGTTTCGGTCGTGTAGGAAGTAGCTGCAGTATCTACGGAGTGACGCGAATTGGAAGTTCGCTGTCGGTACTCGACTTCGCTTCCATGGGTAGTGCGCTGAGTTTGCGCGCCTATTGCCGTATCGGAAGCGGTGCGTCCTGCTACGGGATGATGCGGTTAGGCAGCAACTTATCGATCCTAGACTTCGTGCACATTGGTTCTGCCCTGTCAATCCGCAGCTACGCACGTATCGGACTGACCATGAGTGTCTACGGTCTGGCGCAGTTGGGCTCTACACTGTCGATTCTGGACTTTGCGCACTTTTCGAGTAGCATGTCAGTGAGAAACTTCCAGCGATTGGGCAGCACGATGAGCCTCTATGGAATGGGCTTCTTAGGATCCGCGATGTCCGTGTTGGATTTCGTTTCCTTCGGTAGCTCCATCACTTGTCGTGCGTTCGCCAGACTGGGATCGACCTGCTCTGTCTACGGCTTCTCGAAGATCGGGAGCTCACTGTCCGTGTTGGACTTCTTCAGCATCGGCAGTAGTATGAGTTCACGATCCTTCGCGCGATTGTCCTCCAGTTGCAGTGTGTTCGGACTGACGAGACTGGGCAGTGGACTCTCCTTGCTGGATTGCAGCTCGTTGGGCAGCAGCATGTCTCTGCGGTCCTTTCTGCGTGCTGGGTCGATCATCTCCGTGTACGGCATGACGCGCATTGGATCGCTGATGTCTGTTCTGGACTATGCTCATTTCGGCAGCAGCGTTTCGATCCGCAACTTCGTGCGCGTCGGGAGTTCCACTTCCGTCTTCGGAAACACGCGCGTCGGCAGCTTCGTGTCCGTAGCACAGCAAGGCTACTTCGGGTCCAGTGTGTCGGTGACGACTTTTGTGCGTTTGGGCTCCGCGTTGTCAACTTTCGGTGTAGCGCGGTTTGGAAGCTCATGCTCGATTCTCGACTTCACCCACATTGGAAGTTCGTTGTCGTTGCGCAGCTTCGTGCGTCTGGGAAGTAGTTTCTCAGTGTACGGCTTGACGAGACTGGGAAGTAATTTGTCGATCCTGGACTTTGTGAACATGGGAAGCAGTTTGTCGCTAAAAAGCTACGTGCGTATCGGTAGTTCGCTTTCCGTCTACGGTGTGGCGTCTCTTGGATCCGCGTTTTCGATCCTGGATTACGCGAGCATAGGCAGCACGATCAGCGTCCGATCCTTGGCTCGGCTAGGATCCTCCATGTCGCTGTACGGTCTGTCCAATTGCGGTTCCAGTCTATCCGTTTTGGACTTCATGCAGGCAGGCAGCAGTATGAGTGTGCGCACGTGCACGAGACTCGGCGTCATGCTCTCTGTGTTTGGAATGACGCGCTTCGGCAGCGCTCTGTCGCTGTTGGACTGCGGAAATATTGGTTCTGCGACCAGTCTGCGTAGCTTTCAGCGACTGGGCAGTTCGCTTTCCGTCTTCGGAGTATCATTCGTCGGCAGCTCATTGTCCGTCTTAGACTTCGTAGGATTCGGTAGCGGCGTTTCCGTGCGCACCTTTGTGCGATTAGGCTCTAGCTGCTCAGTGTACGGCTTCGTGCGACTTGGGTCGGCAATGTCAGTCTTGGATAGCACCAACTTCGGAAGCTCAATGTCTATCCGACAGTTTTTGCGAGTCGGACGATCGGTTTCGGCTTACGGACTAGCACGACTGGGCTCCAGCTTGTCCGCCTTGGACTTCGTCACGATGGGCAGCTCCATGAGCTTGAGGGCCCTGGTCAGATACGGCTCATCAATGAGTGTCTACGGCGCAGCCAGACTAGGATCCACGCTCTCAGTCTTGGACTTCGTGCACATTGGAAGCAGCTTCTCTGCGAGAACGTTTTCGCGGGTCGGGTCCTCACTTTCCGTGTTCGGAGTCGTGCGTTTGGGATCTGCGATTTCTGTGCTAGATTTCTGCACGTTCGGTTCCGGCATGAGTCTCCGATCCTACGCACGATTAGGCAGTTCTATGTCCTTGTACGGCTTTGCACGGTTTGGAAGCGGCTTCTCAGTGCAAGACATGGCGTCTCTGGGTAGCTCGTGCTCAGTCCGAAAGCTCGCTCGATTAGGATCTTCGCTTTCGTCGTACGGAGTCACGAGATTGGGCAGCTGCTTGTCCGTGCTGGACTTCGCGCAGATGGGCAGCAGCATGTCGTTGCGAAGCTTTGCTCGTATGGGCAGCAGCATCTCGCTGTTCGGCTGCGGCCGTATTGGATCGAGCATGTCCGTGTTGGACTTCGCGTGCTTGTCCTCGTGCTGCAGTGTGCGATCCTTCACCCGAAAAGGAGGAGCACTCTCTGTCTACGGATTAGGGCTTTGCGGCAGCAACTTCTCGTTGCTAGATACCATCACAATTGGTAGTTCGCTCTCGTGCAGAACTTTCGCACGACTTGGTAGCAGTTGCTCCATTTACGGAATCACGCGCATGGCCTCTGGCCTGTCAATGCTTGATTGCGCATCAGTCGGGAGCTCCTTCTCCGTGTCGCGGTTTGCACGCGTTGGTAGCTCCTTGTCGGTGTTCGGTATCGCCAGACTCGGATCCGCATTGTCCGTATTGGACTTCGTGTCGCTCTCGTCCGGCGTGTCCATTCGTGGCGTCGTGCGATTGGGTTCCACGCTGTCGCTCTACGGCTTAGGACGATTCGGAAGCGGCATGTCCATCCTGGACTTCGCGACCTTCGGTAGCAGCTTCTCCCTGCGATCCTTGGCTCGTATGGGAAGCGCAATGTCGCTCTACGGCGCAGCAAGACTGGGAGGCTCGATGTCCGTGCTCGACTTCGTGCATCTAGGAAGTGGAATGTCCTTGCGATCCTTCTTCCGGTTGGGCAGCAGTATGTCGCTTTTCGGCATCGCGCGATTTGGAAGTGCGATTTCCGTTATCGATTTCGTGAACTTCGGATCCGCGTTTAGTATTCGTAGTTACACCCGCATTGGATCCTCCCTGTCCACCTACTACTTGGCACGCATTGGTAAGGAGCTTTCGGTCCTGGACAGCTCGCATTTGGGGAGTTCGCTGTCCTTGCGATGCTACGCGCGAGTGGGAAGCGCACTATCCGTATTTGGTCAGGGACGCTGCGGATCGGCCATGTCGCTTTTGGACATGATGTCGTTGGGCAGCGCAATGAGCTGTCGCGGATTCGTCAGGCTCGGGTCGGCACTCTCTATCTTCGGTGTCGCGCGCTTGGGCTCTAGCTTGTCCTTGCTGGACTTCATCAGCATCGGATCTGCTTTGAGTATCCGCATGTTGGGGCGTATGGGCAGCAGTCTTTCGATTTACGGATTCTGCAAGTGCGGTAGTAGCGTGTCAGTCCTGGACTACATCTCCTTCGGCAGCTCATTGTCTGTGAGAAACTGCGCAAGACTAGGAAGCTCATTGTCAGTCTACGGATCCAGCCGACTGGGATCAGCGTTGTCAGTCCTCGACTACGTGATCCTTTCTAGTGCCTTTTCGTGCCGCAGCTTCTTGCGACTAGGTTCTAGTCTCTCGACCTTCGGCGTTCACCGTCTAGGATCAAGTCTGAGCACTCTGGACTATATCGCATTCGGAAGTTCGCTGTCCCTCCGATCCTTTGGCCGTCTCGGTTCGAGTCTGTCCGTCTACGGTCTTAGCCGACTTGGCAGCAGCTTTTCGCTTACCGACTACGCACACATGGGCAGCAGCTTCAGTCTGCGATCGTTCGCACGACTTGGATCCACATGCTCCCTGTACAGTTTCGGCATGTTGGGTTCCAGTCTGTCGCTGCTCGACTACGCGTCCTTCGGCAGTGCCATTTCGATCAGGAACTTCTCTCGTGCAGGCTCCTGTATGTCGCTCTACGGCATCGGGCTTCTGGGAAGCGCCATGTCCGTCCTGGACTACGTGAGCATCGGAAGTAGTATCTCTTTCCGTTCCTTCGCACGTATGGGAAGCGCATTTAGCGTTTACGGAATCACCCGGTGCGGCAGCAGCGTCTCCGTTCTAGACTACATCGAACTCGGCTCGTCTCTGTCGATTCGTTCCTACACGCGAGTTGGTTCCACGATCTCCGTGTTTGGTGTGATGAGACTTGGTAGCGCCTTTTCCATCTTGGATTGGTGCATGTTCGGTAGTAGTTTGAGTCTCAAGTCCTTCAGTCGATTCGGATCCAAGCTATCCGTGTACGGCGTGTCGCGATTGGGATCTTCGATCTCCATTCTCGCGTTTTACACTTTGGGCAGCAGCATGAGTGTCCGGTCTTTCTGCCGATACGGGTCCGCTTTGTCGGTCTACGGAATGTCGCGGTTAGGATCTGCGCTTTCCGTCCTCGACTTCGCGCACATGGGTAGCACTGTTTCCCTGACCTCCTTTGCGCGTCTCGGATCGGGTATGTCGATCTACGGTTTGGCCAGGTTTGGATCGTCGCTGTCCGTATTGGATTACACCAGCATTGGTAGCGCACTCTCCATGCGAACGTTCACGCGATTCGGTAGCAGCTTTTCGCTCTACGGAATGGGACAGCTAGGTTCTTGTCTATCGACATTGGATTTCGTGCACTTAGGTTCGTGCGCATCCGTCCGTGCTCTATCCAGACTAGGCAGAAATTTATCCGTCTACGGATTAACGCTTCTTGGTTCCTCGATTTCCGTTTTAAATTACGTGGCAATGGGCAGCGGCTTGTCCGTGCGTTCGTTTCTACGAGCAGGAAGCGCCACCTCGATCTATGGTATTGCGCGTCTCGGTTCCGCAGTTTCGTGTCTTGACTACGTCAGCTTCGGTTCCGCCATTTCCGTCAAGTCGTTCTGCCGCTTCGGTAGTGGATTGAGTGTGTACGGAACTGCGAGAATGGGATCCGCTTTTTCGATCTTGGATTTCCTCCATCTCGGCTCCTCACTCTCAATGCGGAGTTACACGAGGTTAGGATCCAGTTTCTCGGTCTACGGATACGTCAAACTAGGCAGTTCCTGCTCAGTCTTGGACTACGTCTTCGCGGGCAGCAGTCTTTCTTTGCGAAGTTACGTGTACTTCGGCAGCAGTCTGTCAGCCTACGGTGCCCTGAACATGTGCTCAAGTCTGTCGATCCGTAGTTTCGTCCGCTGCGGTTCCAGCTGCTCCGTCTACGGTATCGCACGACTCGGATCTAGCGTCTCCATCTTGGACTACGTCTCACTAGGAAGTTCGCTTTCGATGAGGAGTTACACGCGCTTGTCGAGTTCCATTTCGGTGTACGGAACAACCAGATTAGGGTCTGCGTTGTCTGTTCTCGATTACGTCCACTTCGGTTCCGATCTGTCGTTGCGTTCCTTCCTGCGGCTCGGCAGCACGATTTCCGCAATGGGCTTGTGCCGCCTGGGTTCAGTTTTGTCCCTCGTGGACTTCGTGAACTTCGGTTCCAGTTTGTCGTGCCGATCCATGTGCCGATTGGGTAGTTCGCTGTCCGTGTACGGAATGGCGCGCTTGGGGTCCAACGTGAGTATCCTGGACTACGTAAACTTCGGTAGTGCCATGTCGCTGCGTGGCTTCTACCGAATGGGCAGTGCGCTCTCCGTCTACGGACTATCCCGTATCAGCTCAGCAATGTCTGTTCTAGACTTTGTCAGCATCGGAAGTTCGCTCTCGACCCGCAGCTTTACGCGAGTGGGCAGCGCGATGTCCACCTACGGCCTGATGACATTGGGGAGTTCCGTGTCCGTGTTGGACTACTTCTCCTTGGGAAGCAGCATCTCTATTCGGAGCTATTGCAGGTGCGGCTCGTCGTTGTCCGTTTACGGTACGATACAGATCGGCAGTGCTCTGTCTATTTTGGACACAGCGTGCGTCGGGAGCTCGCTGAGTATCCGCAACTTCATTCGGCTGGGAAGCTCTCTGTCCGTCTACGGCGTGACGCGTCTAGGAAGCAGTTGCTCCGTGTTGGACTTCGTGTCAATCGGCTCGACCATTTCGGTGCGCAGTTTCGCACGACTCGGATCCAGTCTTTCCGTCTACCAGATGCTGCAACTAGGAAGCGGCATTTCAATGCTGGACTTCGTCTCTCTCGGCAGCACGTTGTCGATTCGTTCGTTTACACGATTAGGCTCTGCCACCTCCGTTTTCGGCATCTCCAAGATGGGCAGTTCTCTATCGGTGTTGGACTTCATTACACTGGGCAGTTCGCTCAGCATGCGGTCGATGGCGCGGCTCGGATCGGCGCTGTCCGTCTACGGAGTGAGCTACTTGGGAAGCACAATGTCCTTGCTGGACTTCGTAAGCTTCGGATCCGCGATTTCAGTGCGCTCTTTCGCGCGAATGGGCAGTTCTATGTCGATCTTCGGAATCGTCCGAATGGGCTCTCAGGTCTCGATATTGGACATGTGCTCGCTCGGAAGCAGTTTTTCGTTGCGGTCCATGATGCGCTTTGGATCTACTTTGTCCGTGTACGGCATGACCCGATTCGGCTCCATGATGTCCATCTTGGACATGTTCCATTTGGGCAGCGCGATGTCAGTGCGAACGATCATGCGCTTAGGCAGTTCTACATCGCTGTTCGGACTTGGACGATTAGGCAGCACTTTATCGATCCTCGACATTGTCGGCATTGCTAGTTCGCTGTCCGTGCGATCGTTCCACCGCATCGGATCGAGCCTCTCCGTTTTCGGTGTGGCGAGATGCGGATCATCGCTTTCCGTTTTGGACTACGTGCTTCTCGGATCGAACTTGTCAGTCCGCTCCTTCTCGCGTATCGGATCTAGTATGTCGATCTGCGGGTTGGCAAGACTCGGATCGTCGCTGTCCGTGTTGGACGTCATCTCCCTTGGGAGCGCGTTTTCGACACGACGCTTCTTTCGTCTCGGCAGCACGATGAGTGTCTACGGTTTGACCACCTTCGGATCCTCACTCTCCGTGTTGGACAGCGTGCAACTCGGCAGCGGCTTGTCCGTACGAACGTTCCTGCGTGTGGGCAGCGCACTGTCGCTGTACGGCCTGTCGCGATTGGGAAGCAGTTTCTCAGTGTTGGATGCCATCTACGCTGGTTCTACACTGTCGCTGCGTTCCGTCATGCGATTCGGTTCCTCCGTCTCCGTTTTCGGATTGACGCGTTTGGGAAGCACATTGTCGATTCTCGACACAGTCTCAGTTGGCAGCACCCTTTCTCTGCGCTCTTACGCACGCATCGGAAGCACATGCTCCATCTACGGCATGTGCTTGCTCGGAAGCAGCGTCTCCATTGTGGACGCGTTCTTGCTGGGTTCCAGCATGAGTCTGCGTTCCTTCTCGAAGCTTGGATCTTCGGTTTCGCTCTACGGCATCGCCAGCATGGGTAGCAGCATCAGTTTGTTGGACTACGTGCACATTGGTTCTGTTCTCAGTTGCCGAAACGTGATGAGACTGGGCTCTACGTTGTCCATCTACGGAATCACGCGATTGGCTAGTTCTCTCTCTATCCTAGACACGGGATACGTGGGCAGCACGTGCTCTCTGCGTAGCTTCATGCGGTTGGGCAGTGCCTGTTCTTTGTACGGCATTGCACGAGTCGGAAGTTCGATGTCAATCCTCGATTTCGCGATGATCGGATCAAGTCTCAGTATCCGTTCCTTGTCGCGATTCGGCAGCAGTTACTCCGTCTTCGGTGCGGTCCTCTTGGGAAGTAGCTTTTCCTTGTTGGACTTCGCGCACTTCGGTAGTAGTATCTCCATGCGTGGCTGCTCGCGTCTCGGTAGCGCGTGCTCCGTGTACGGAATGACCCGTATTGGTTCTCAACTGTCGATTTTGAACTACGCAAACTTCGGTAGTGCGCTCTCTATGCGTTCTTTCGTGCGCATCGGGTCCAGTTACTCAGTCTACGGTCTGGTCCGATTCGGATCCAGTCTTTCCGTCTTGGACCGAGTCAGCCTGGGAAGTTCGTTCTCGTTGCGAACGATGATGCGATTGGGCTCTAGTGTGTCCATTTTCGGTATCACCAAGTTGGGTTCCAGCGTCTCCATTTTGGACTACGTGTCCTGCGGTAGCAGTCTGAGCACACGCGGGTTCGGCCGTCTTGGCAGCGCAGCCTCCATCTACGGCATGTGCCGCTTGGGCAGTCAGCTGTCTGTGCTCGACTTCATCAACTTCGGGAGCAGCTGCAGTTTCCGCGGCTTCATGCGTCTGGGCAGCTCGATCTCGATGTACGGTTACGCTTCCCTAGGTTCAGCTTTGTCTGCACTAGATTTCGTGCACATGGGCAGCAGCTTGAGTCTCCGATCCTTCGCGCGACTCGGTAGCTCGCTTTCCGTCTACGGGTGCAGCTACTTGGGAAGCAGCGTTTCCGTGCTCGACATGCTGCAGATCGGAAGTTCGCTCTCCGTGCGTTCCTACATGCGCTTGGGCAGCAGTTACTCCGTCTACGGCATCGTCCAGATGGGGAGTTGCATCTCGCTTCTAGATGCTTCGTCCTTAGGCAGTTCGCTCTCTCTCCGCAGCTTCTGCCGCATGGGCAGTTCTTTGTCGCTCTACGGAATCTGTAAGTTGGGAACGTCTCTGTCCACGGTGGACTACATCACGACTGGTTCAGCGTTCTCTGTGCGTTCCTTCTGCCGCGTCGGATCTAGTCTCTCCGCGTACGGAACCATCCGCTGCGGCAGTCAGTACTCACTGCTGGACTTCGCATCGCTGGGCAGCTCACTGTCGCTGTGCAGCTTTGCACGCTTCGGTTCGAGCTACAGCGTTTACGGAACAGTCCGTCTCGGCAGCCAATTTTCCCTCCTAGACAGCGCGTTCTTGGGCTCTAGCTTCTCGACGCGTAGCTACGCACGATTTGGCAGCAAGATCTCGGTCTACGGATGTCACAGACTCGGATCGTCCTTGTCCGTCTTGGATTTCGTGCAAGTGGGATCGAACTTGTCGTTCCGTAGTTTCTGCCGTATGGGCAGCAACGCGTCCTTCTTCGGAATGGCCTTGTTAGGAAGCATGGTCTCTGTCCTCGACTACGGTTTCTTCACCTCGTCGCTCTCCGTGCGTATGTACTCGCGTATCGGAAACGGCTTGTCCGTGTACGGCTTAGCCAGGCTAGGTTCCGCTTTGTCCGTGCTGGATTACATCATGCTGGGCAGTGGGTGTTCGATCCGCAGCTTCACGCGTATCGGGAGCAGCATCTCCGTTTTTGGCGCGACGAAGTTGGGCAGCAATTTATCGGCGCTGGACTTCTTCATCCTGGGTTCGAGCATGTCGCTGCGTAACTTCTACAGATCCGGCAGTGGCTGTTCCGTCTACGGATTCTGCAAGTTGGGATCATCGAATTCCATTTTGGACTTCATCAACGTCGGTAGCTGCTTGAGTTTGCGGATGTTCTCCAGGCTAGGTAGCAGCTTCTCGCTGTACGGCATCACGAAGATGGGATCCTCGCTTTCTGTACTCGACAGCTGCGCCATCGGCTCTTGCTTGTCCGTACGAACGTTCACGCGTCTTGGCAGCAGCTTGTCGCTGTTCGGCATGTCCAGACTAGGCTCCGTGCTGTCGGTTTTGGACACCGTGATGGTCGGCAGTTCCTTGAGCGTCCGCAGCTTCGTGCGGCTGGGCAGCTCGCTGTCGGTCTTCGGTGCCACACGATTGGGCAGCATGATGTCAGTGCTCGACTTCATCAACTTCGGCAGCACGACGTCTTTGCGAAACTTCATCCGACTGGGCAGCTCTTGCTCTGTCTTCGGGGTCACACACCTCGCGAGCGGCATGTCCGTGTTGGATTACCTAGCACTAGGATCCGCGATCTCTGTGAGAAACTACGCTCGTGTTGGCTCTACGTGCTCCGTGTACGGCATGGTGCGCTTCGGCAGCTCAATGTCTCTTCTGGACATGTTGCAGATCGGCTCTGCATTGAGTCTTCGTAATTGGTGCCGATTGGGCAGCTCTTGCAGCGTCTACGGCATTTGTCGCACAGGTTCCTGCATCAGTCTGCTGGACTTCGCGCACTTCGGAAGCTCGATTTCTCTCCGTAGCTACGGCCGACTCGGAAGCGCGCTCTCCGTCTACGGCATGTCTCGATGCGGGAGCAGCTTTTCTCTGCTAGACTTCGCGCACTTCGGCAGTGGCATGTCGCTTAGAAACTTCCTGCGCCTCGGAAGCTCGCTGTCAGTCTACGGAGTGACAAGAGTGGGATCCAACTTCTCGATCTTGGACTTCCTCACGCTTGGTAGCGGAATTTCTCTGCGAAACTTCCTCAGACTCGGAAGTTCGATTTCGATTTTCGGACTCACGCGAATGGGCTCCAGTCTTTCGACCCTAGACCTCGTGAACCTGGGATCGAGTATGTCCTTGCGTAGCTTTTCGCGCCTCGGATCGTCCCTGAGTGTCTTCGGCATGTGCCGCTTGGGCAGTTGCTTCTCAATCTTAGATACTACGCAGATCGGCAGTTCAATTTCAGTGCGCAACTTCGCTCGATTGGGCTCCAGCTTGTCGGTCTTCGGCATGGCAAGGCTAGGATCCTCTCTGTCCTTGATCGACACAGTAGCGATTGGCAGCTCTTTGTCTGCCAGGTCGTTTGCGCGCTATGGAAGCTCCATGAGCGTGTACGGCATGGTCCGTCTCGGCAGCTGCTTTTCAGTTCTAGATGCAACGCAACTGGCGAGTTCGATGTCATTGCGCTCGTGGGCGCGATTGGGCAGTTCTTTGAGCGTCTTCGGCATCGCACGTCTGGGCAGTCAACTCAGTGTCTTGGACTGCGTCGAAGTTGGATCGAACTTGAGTATCCGTAATTTTGCGAGACTCGGCAGCTCCTTGAGTATCTTTGGCATGACGCGAATTGGCAGTTGTATGTCGCTTTTGGACATGCTCACTTTGGGCAGCTCATTTTCCGTGCGTAACTTGGCTAGACTCGGTAGCAGTTGCAGTGTCTACGGCATCGTGCGCTTCGCCAGTTGCTGCTCGATCCTTGATGCGGTCCAACTAGGTTCGACGCTGTCGATGCGCAACTGGTGCAGACTAGGATCGTCGCTGTCGGTCTACGGCATGTGTCGAATGGGCTCCCAAATGTCGCTCTTGGACATGCTGACCTTAGGCAGCAGCGTGTCTCTGCGCAAAATGTGCCGTCTCGGCAGCTCCCTGTCCGTCTACGGTATGTTCCGATGCGCCAGCAACATCAGTTTGCTGGACTTCATGCACATTGGCAGCAGTTTGAGTGTGCGGTCGTACATGCGGTTGGGCTCTTCCGTCAGTGTCTTCGGCATCACACATCTGGCGAGCAACGTATCCTTGCTCGACTGCCTGCAGCTCGGCAGCTGTCTCTCCGTTCGCACGTTCACGCGCCTCGGAAGCTCCGTCTCCGTCTACGGCATCGGAAACTACGGTAGCGCGATGTCGGTCTTGGACTTCGTGCACCTCGGCTCGGCTCTGAGTGTGCGCAGCTCCTGCCGTCTGGGCAGCACACTGTCGGTGTACGGAACCACACGATTGGGCAGCAGCTGCTCTCTTCTGGACTTGCTGCACGTGGGATCCTGCATCTCTCTTCGCAGTTGGGCCAGAGTTGGAAGCTCGATGAGCGTCTACGGCATGACGCGCATCGGCAGTGGCGTCACTTGTTTGGACTTTGCGCACCTCGGAAGTTCGCTGTCCGTCCGAAGTTGGGCACGACTGGGCTCCAGCATGAGCGTGTTCGGACTGGCCCGCATCGGCTCTTGCATATCCGTGTTGGACACCACGCAGCTCGGCTCGTCCTTCAGCGTGCGTTCGTATGCGCGACTGGGATCAAGCTTGAGCGTGTTTGGCGTCGCCCGGTTGGGTTCGTACATGTCGGTGTTGGACTCAGTCCAGCTGGGTTCTACGCTGAGTGTGCGCTCCTTCTCGCGCTTGGGTAGCTCATTGTCCGTCTTCGGCATCGTGCACTTCGGCAGCAACTTGTCGGTGCTCGACTACCTGCAGTTGGGCAGCAGCTTCTCCGTGCGCAGCTACGCCAGACTGGGCAGCTCATTGAGCGTGTTCGGCATGACGCGTTTGGGCAGCCAGATCAGTCTCTTAGACACCTTGCAACTCGGTTCTAGCATCAGCATGCGCTACTTCTTGCGCCTCGGCTCTTCCCTCAGTGTCTTCGGCATGACGCGCTTGGGCAGCAATCTATCTGTCCTTGACCAACTGCAGCTGGGAAGCTCGCTCTCTTGCCGCTACTTCACGCGTCTTGGATCCTCTTTGAGCGTGTTTGGCACCGTGCAGATGGGCTCAAACTTGAGCGTCCTGGATTACTTCCAACTCGGCTCTAGTTTTTCGATCCGCAACTGCATGCGCATTGGCAGCTCACTCTCTCTTTACGGTATTGCGCAGTTCGGCAGCTCTTTGAGCTTGCTCGACACCATCCATCTCGGAAGCTGCTTGTCCCTCCGCAGCTTCATCCGTTTGGGCAGCAACCTCACAGTTTGCAGCCGAGTGAACTTCGGAAGCAGCATGAGTGTTTTGGAGTACTTGAAGCTCGGAAGCTCGCTCTCACTCCGCAACTACTTGCGTATTGGGAGCTCGTTATCCGTGATTGAGCAAGTGCGCATGGGCCATCAGCTCTCAGTCTTGGACAACCTGCAACTCGGAAGCGTCTTTTCGCTCCGCAACTTCTGCAGAGTTGGATCGACGCTGTCCGTCTTCGGAACCTTCCGCTTGGGAACGAGTCTTTCCGTTTTGGACAGCGTCGCTTTCGGCAGTTCGCTTTCGGTGCGGTCCTTCGCCAGATTCGGGTCCACAGCCAGCGTTTATGGATGCACACTGCTAGGGTCCAATCTGTCGGTCCTCGACATCATCAATATCGGATCGAGTCTGTCCTTGAGGAGCTACTTCAGGATGGGAAGCGCAATCAGCGTCATCTCCAAGCAGACTCTAGGTAGCACCTTGAGTGTCCTAGATTGGTTGCAGCTCGGCAGCGCTATGAGCGTCCGCACCCACATGCGGTTCGGCAGCAGCTGCAGCGTCTACGGCATGATGCGTTTTGGCTCTGCTGTCTCGCTGTTGGACATCATGAACTTGGGCTCGACACTGTCTTTGCGTGCGATGTTGCGTCTGGGCAGCACGGTCAGCGTCTATGACCAGTGCCGCTTCGGATCCTCCGTCAGCGTCCTCGACTTCGTGATGTGCGGCACGTCTCTCTCGCTGCGTCAGTTCCTGCGAGTCGGCAGCAACTTGAGCGTCATCGGCCGTGTCCGTTTAGCCAGCACGGTTTCCGTGTTCGACTACCTGAACCTCGGAAGCTGCCTGTCTACTCGCAACTTCGCTCGCTTGGGCTCCGGCTTGAGCGTCTTTGGAGTGCAGAGACTGGGATCGGCTTTGAGTGTACTGGACTACGTGAACTTCGGAAGCAGCATCAGCATGCGCCACATGTTCCGCATCGGCAGCTCTCTGTCCGTGTTCGAGTGGATGCGTGCAGGAAGCTCTCTGTCCGTTCTTGACAGCGTCCATCTTGGTTCCGCTTTCTCATTGCGCTCATATTTGCGTCTTGGATCTAACTTGAGTGTGATGAGCTACGTTCGCTTGGGCACGAGCGCTAGTGTTCTGGACAGGCTGCACTTGGGCAGCACTTTGAGCTTGCGCTCGTACATGCGATTTGGATCCAGCCTTTCGGTGTTCGATCGCGTTCGCATGGGCTCTTGCCTCTCCGTTCTGGACTACCTGCAGCAGGGAAGCTCCTTGTCGGTTAGGCAGTTCCTGCGGTCCGGAAGCTGCTTGTCCATCTTCGGTCGCACGATGTGCGGAAGCAGCATTTCCGTGCTTGACTTCGCGGCCCTCGGTAGTTCGTCATCGCTGCGCCACTACCTGAGATTAGGTTCCACCCTAAGTGTCTTCTCATGGACTCGTTGCGGCAGCGTAGTTTCAGTGCTCGATTGCCTGCACCTGGGCAGTTGCTTGAGTCTGCGGCACGTGAGCCGATTCGGATCGAACATCTCCGTGTTCTCCAAGACCACTTTGGGAAGCACGCTGTCGATCCTCGACTACCTGCAGCTCGCAAGCTCTCTGTCGATTAGGAACTACTTCCGATTGGGCAGCGCTTTCAGCGTCTTCCAGCCAACGAGGTGCGGAAGCACGGTGAGCATCATCGACTTCGTGCAGCTAGGAAGCAGCGTCAGTCTGCGCCACTACATGCGCTTTGGCAGTGCTATCTCAGTCCTCAGTAAGGCTACTCTGGGCAGCACCTTGTCCGTCCTGGACTACGTGAACATTGGCAGCAGCATTTCTCTCCGAAACTACTCGAGACTCGGAAGTGCCATCTCGCTTTTCACGACCGTAGGTTTGGGCAGCTGTTTGTCTGTCCTGGACACGCTGCAGCTGGGCTCCTGTTTGTCACTGCGATCGATGATCCGTCTAGGCTCGTCCTTCAGCGTCTACGGAATTTCGCGTTGCGGATCGCAGATCAGCGTCCTCGACTTCGTCACCTTCGGAAGTTCGCTTTCTTTGAGACGATTCTCCAAGATGGGCAGCAACGTCAGTGTCATGTCCTATCTACGAACGGGATCCAGCACTAGCCTGCTCGACTTCGCCATGTTCGGTTCCAGCATCAGTCTGCGCAGCTTCATCAGACTCGGCAGTATTGCAAGTGTGATGAACTGGGTGCGATTTGGATCCAACCTTTCGGTGCTCGAGTTCTCGACGCTCGGCAGCAGTATGAGCCTCCGCAAGTACATGCGACTAGGCTCTGTGCTGTCTGTGTACCGACCGGTCAAGCTGGGCAGCTGCTTATCGGTGCTGGACATCGCAACCTTGGGCTCTTCTTGTAGTACGCGGTCGTTTGCTCGTCTGGGATCGACTTTGTCGGTCTACGGCGTCACGCGCTTCGGCAGCATGCTTAGTGTGCTGGACAGCGTCACCTTAGGCTCTTCGCTGTCTCTGCGTCACTACGCACGTTTGGGAAGCTGTCTCAGTGTGTACTCATACACCAGATGCGGCAGCAACATCAGTCTCCTGGACCAAGTCCAGATCGGAAGTGCTTTGAGTCTCCGTTCCTACTGCCGCTTTGGTAGTAGCTTGAGCGTCTACGGCATGGTCAGGTTTGGAAGTTCGATGAGTGTATTGGACTACCTGACCTTGGGAAGCTCCGTCAGTCTGCGCCACGTCAGCCGTTGTGGCAGCGCCATTTCAGTGATGTCGATGGTCCGCTTCGGCTCGCTCTTGTCGTGCTTGGATCAGACCATGCTCGGAAGCTCACTCAGCTTGCGTAGCTACATTAGACTCGGAAGCTCACTGTCTGTTTTGGAGACCGTACGACTCGGATCTTCGTTGACCGTCCTCGATATGGTAAACCTAGGTTCTTCGCTCTCGCTTCGTGCCGTCTCGCGTATGGGATCCCGACTTTCGGTCTTTGGACGAACGAATCTTGGACGTGAGACCAGCGTTTTGGATCATCTCCAACTCGGTTCTATGCTCTCCGTGCGATCCTACTGCCGCCTTGGTAGCAGTTACTCCGTGTACGGAATGGTGCGACTGGGAAGCATGATCTCCATGTTGGACAACGTGCATGTGGGCAGCAGCCTGTCTCTTCGACATTTCGCGCGTGTAGGCAGCGCCATTTCCATCTTCTCCAAAGTACAGTTCGGTAGCAACATGAGCGTCTTGGACTTTGCGAACTTTGGCAGCTCTATGAGCCTGCGCCACTTTTTGCGTCTAGGATCGGTTTTGTCCGTGTTCCGGCCCATGAAGTGCGGATCTTGTATGAGCGTTTTGGACATGTTCCAGATGGGCAGCTCTCTGTCGGCACGTAGCTTTGCGCGCCTGGGAAGCAGCCTTAGCGTGTTTGGCATGTCGCGTCTGGGATCTTGCATGAGTGTTCTCGATGCGATCTATCTAGGATCCAGCCTGAGCACTCGTTGCTTCACGCGTGTGGGCTCCAGTCTGTCGGTCTTTGGCATGGCGCGAATGGGCAGTTCATTGAGCATGCTCGACTTCGTGCTCGTCGGAAGCTCGATGTCCACGCGCTCCTTCGCACGTCTCGGCAGCGCTGCCAGCGTCTATGGCATGATGCGCTTGGGGAGCTGCCTCTCGATTCTTGACACCACAAGCATTGGAAGCAGCGTCAGCATTCGAACCTTCGCTCGTCTGGGCAGCAGCCTCAGCGTATTCGGCATGACGCGCTTCGGAAGCAACTTGTCCGTCCTAGACTGCTTCCACCTGGGCAGTGCCATCTCGGTGCGCAACGTGGTCAGATTCGGCAGCACGCTGTCGGTATACGGTTTCACAAGACTTGGCTCTACCCTGTCTGTCCTAGACTCGCTCTGCATGTCCAGCACTCTATCGTGCCGCACCTTCGCGCGATTGGGCAGCACAATCTCTGTCTACGGAACTACTCGTCTCGGAAGTTGCTTCAGTCTCCTCGACGCATTCCATTTGGGCAGTGCAATGAGCGTCCGCAGCTTCTGCCGACTCGGCAGTTCCTTATCCGTATTCGGAATTGTGCAGTTGGCATCCAGCCTTTCGGTCCTGGACTTCCTGCATTTGGGAAGCGCGTTGAGCTTGCGCAACGTCGCTCGCTTGGGCAGCAGCTTGAGCGTCTTCGGCATTGTGCGACTCGGATCCCAGCTGTCGATCCTCGACGCGGTCTTCCTGGGCAGCGCTTTCAGCTTGCGTGGCTTCGCCCGATTCGGCAGCAGCGTTTCCGTGTACGGCACCTCGCGTCTTGGAAGCTGCTTGTCCGTCTTGGACTTCATCACGTTTGGTAGCAGCATGTCTCTACGAAGCTTTTCGCGCTTAGGATCCAGCGTCTCCGTCTTCGGCGTGTCCCAACTGGGCAGTCAGTTGAGCGTCTTGGACTTCCTGAGCTTAGGGTCCTCCTGCTCGTTGCGTTCCTTCTCGCGCCTTGGCAGCTCGATCTCTGTGTTCGGATTTTGCCGCGTCGGAAGCACGTTGTCTGTCTTGGACGCGTGCCACGTCGGAAGCGCCTTGTCTCTGCGACACTACCTGCGCGTGGGCAGCTCGCTCTCCATGTGCGGCAACATCGCACGCTTCTCGGCCCGTGCCAGCATCATGGACTTCACGTGCCTGGCATCGAGTATGAGTCTCCGCAACTACCTGCGCTTAGGAAGCAGCCTTTCCGCAGTCTGCGCAACACGATTTGGAAGCTGCATGTCTGTTTTGGACTACTTGTGCTTGGGATCCAGTGTTAGCTTGCGTCAGTACTGCCGACTCGGCAGTTCGCTCAGCGTCGTGAAGGAGGCACGCTTCGGCGATAACCTGTCGGTTCTGTCCTTCGTCCACCTGGGCAGCTCGATTTCGTGCCGCAACTTCTTCCGCATGGGCTCCGCGATGTCGGTCTTCGGCCAATCTAGGGCCGGGAGCAACCTCTCAATCCTAGACCGCGTAGAACTAGGCTCTACACTCTCCTTGCGTAACTACTTGCGCGTCGGATCTACGATGAGCGTGGTGCAAGCAGTGCGTTTCGGCGCAGCGATGTCGCTCTTGGACTACCTGAACCTGGGTTCTTCCGTCTCCATGCGGCAGTACTTACGCTTGTCGAGCGCCGTGAGCGTGATGTGCGAAACGAAACTCGGACACTTCATGTCTGTGCTCAACTACGCGCACTTCGGCAGCTCGGTCTCACTGCGTTCGTACTTGCGACTTGGCAGCACGCTGAGTTCCTACGGTGATGTGCGTCTCTCAGAGTCCTGCAGCGTCATCGGACACTGCCACATCGGCAGCTCGCTCTCGGTGCGTTCCTACGTGCGCTTGGGGAGCGGCTTGAGCGTCTTCGGCAACTGCCGTGCGGGCAGCTCGGTTTCGGTGCTCTCGTTCCTGAACTTGGGCTCCAGTTTGAGCGTCCGTCAATACTCCCGGTTGGGCTCCGCCACCAGTGTCTTTGGCCAGATCCGCTTGGGCAGCAACATGTCCGTGCTGAAGTTCTCGCAGTACGGTTCGTCTCTGTCCTTGCGACAGTACGCAAGATTTGGATCCGCGATCTCGATCTACAGCCAGTGCCAATTCGGCTCATGCCTGTCCACCTGTGACGCAAACTCGTTTGGCAGCGTCTGCTCGTTGCGCAGCTTTTCCCGCATGGGATCGACGCTGAGTATCATGGCCGCAACACGTTTTGGACTGTGCGCTTCGATCCTGGATGTTCTGGAGCTTGGCAGCAGCTTGTCGTTGCGAAACTTCATCCGTCTCGGAAGCACCATGAGCGTGATGAGCCAGATGCGATTGGGCAGCGCTTTGAGCGTCCTGGACGCGGTGTATCTGGGCAGCTCGGTGAGTCTGCGATCCATGTTCCGCATGGGCAGCACTGTGAGTTGCTACGGCTTGATGAGCATGGGCAGCACCATGTCGTTACTTGACTGCGCTAGCGTCGGCAGCAGTCTGAGTGTTCGCAGCTTCCAGCGTCTGGGCTCGACCTTGTCGGTGTACGGACGTGTAGATGCACGTGACGAGATCTACCTGGGCAACGTGCGTGTCGGTTCCGGCTTGTCTGTGCGCAGCTTCCTGCGTATGGGCAGCGCTGTGAGTATCTACGGCATGACGCGCATGGGCAGCGTCTTGTCTCTCCTCGATTGCGCTTTGCTCGGTTCGTGCCTGAGTCTCCGCAGCTTCGCTCGTGGTGGCAGCAGCGTTTCGATCTTCAGCTCAGTGCGATTGGGCAGCAGCTTCTCTGTGTTGCAACACATGTTCACCGGAAGCACTTTGTCGATTCGTGCTTGCGCTCGATTCGGTTCCGCACTCAGCGTGTTGACCCGAGTCACACTCGGCAGCTTGGTGTCTGTGCTCGACTGCCTGACACTCGGTTCCACGGTGTCGACGCGCAGCTTCGCTCGCCTCGGCAGCACTTTGAGCGTCTACGGCTTGTCGCGTCTCGGTTCTGCTGCCAGTGTCCTGGACTATGTCAGCGTCGGATCGAGCATGAGTCTTCGTGGCTTCGCACGTCTAGGCAGTGCGATCTCCATCTTCGGCACCTTCCGTGCGGGTAGCACCCTGTCTGTGCTGATGCAAGTCAGCATTGGAAGCTCTATGAGCGTCCGCAGCTTCGCTCGTCTGGGGTCCTCTCTGTCAGTGTTCGGGCTGGGTCGGTTCGCCAGCAGCATGAGCGTTCTCGACGCTTTGACCCTGGGCTCCTCCGTGAGTCTTCGTGGCTGCATGAAGTTGGGGAGTTCCTGCTCCGTCTACAGCTGGATGCGATCGCAGAACACAGTTTCCATCCTAGACTTCTTCGAACTGGGCTCTACGGTCTCTATCCGAAGCTGCTTGCGACTCGGTTCTTCCTTGTCGGTCTACGGCATGGCCAGAATCGGCTCCGCTTTGAGCGTACTGGATTACGTCAATTTTGGAAGCATGTTCTCTCTTCGTAGCTACGCTCGCTTCGGCAGCACCATGAGCGTGTTCGGCTTCTCGGCTCTAGGAAGCGCAGTGTCTGTCCTGGACATGCTGCATATGGGAAGTGCCTTATCGGTCCGCAGCTTCTTCCGATTTGGCAGTACCATGTCGACCTATGGCATTTGCCGATTCGGATCCACACTCTCAGTTCTCGACATGCTGAACTTGGGATCGTCGACTTCCGTGCGTTCTCTGTGCCGCTTCGGCTCTGTGATTTCGATGTACGGCGTGATGCGACTCGGAAGTGCCGCGTCCTTCCTGGACTTCGCGAACGTTGGAAGCACACTGTCGTTGCGACACTACATCCGCTTCGGCAGCACGGTGTCGATCCTGTCCACGTCGAGATTGGGTTCGCTAATCTCCGTGCTGGACAGCGCATCGCTCGGCAGTAGCTTGTCGGTGCGCAGCTTCATGCGCTTAGGCAGCACAACCAGTGTGTTCGGCATCTCGCGTCTCGGTAGCTCCATGTCTGTTCTTGACGTGCTCCAGCTCGGCAGCGCAATCAGCGTGCGCTCATTCAGTCGGCTCGGCAGTTCCTTGAGCATCTTCGGTGTGGCTCAGATGGGATCGGCCATGAGCATCTTGGACTTTATCCAACTGGGCAGCGCTATTTCGATGCGCAGCTTCACGCGGTTGGGCAGCACCTTCTCCGTCTACGGCTTCACGCGTCTCGGAAGCGTTTTCAGCATTCTCGATACGCTTTCCATGGGAAGTTCGATGAGTCTGCGCGGCTTCTCGCGAATGGGCAGCAGCATGTCGCTCTTCGGCGTCGCTCGCTTCGGATCGGCTCTCTCCATCGTGGACTTCGTCACATTCGGAAGCTCTCTGTCCCTCCGTTCCTTCGCACGCGCTGGTAGCTCGCTTAGCGTCTACGGCGTGGCGACCTTCGGAAGCACCCTGAGCGTCCTCGATGTGATCAACTTCGGCAGTTCCTTCTCCTTGAGGAACTACGCCAGGATTGGTTCCGGTGTCAGCGTCTTTAGCAAGGTCCGTCTAGGATCTACTCTGTCGCTCTTGCAGATGGCTTCGTTCGGCAGCACGCTGTCTCTGCGCAGCTTCGCACGCCTCGGAAGCAACTTCTCCATCTACAGCAAGATGGCCTTGGGAAGTTGCCTGTC
The DNA here is from genome assembly GCA_905178165.1 of Amoebophrya sp. A25. Lineage (NCBI taxonomy): Eukaryota > Dinophyceae > Syndiniales > Amoebophryaceae > Amoebophrya > Amoebophrya sp. A25. The sequence goes on from CAJINU010000057.1 coordinate 62,180, forward strand.
CTGCTTGGATCACATCGAGATGGGCAGCGCAGTTTCTCTGCGGTCCTTCGCACGCTTCGGCAGTGCGATCAGCCTGTTCTCGAAGGCTGCATTGGGTTCTTGCCTTAGCACTCTCGATACCACGCATATTGGAAGCAGCATTTCGATGCGCGCCTTCGCACGATTCGGCAGCACCTTGAGCATCTTCTCCAAGGTCATTCTGGGTTCCAACCTGTCGGTCTTGGATCGATTGCATGTTGGAAGCACGCTGTCTTTGCGCTCCTCAGTGCGATTTGGAAGCTCGCTCAGCGTGCACAACCGATGCCGCGTGGGCAAGTTTGGCGCCTCTGTGCTGGACTACATGCAGCTTGGCAGCACTGTATCCATCAGGTCATTTACCCGCATGGGAAGCGCGGTCTCGATGTACGGTATGTGCCGCTTAGGCTCTAGCTTGAGCGTCCTCGACCTTGCCATGTGCGGCAGCATGTGCTCATTGCGCAGTTACGCTAGACTGGGCAGCTCCATGTCCATCCTGTGCCACGTGAACTTCGGTTCGCAGTTGTCTGTCTTGGACTTTGTAGGACTAGGCAGTTCTCTGTCTTTGCGATCGCATATGCGACTGGGCAGCACGTTCTCGATCTTCAGCCGCACACGCTTGGGATCCTGTTTGTCCCTGTTGGAGATGGGCGAGTTCGGTTCCGCCACCAGTCTACGAAGCTTCGTGCGTCTAGGTAGCGCTTTCTCGATCTACAGCAAGTTCTGGAGTGGGAGCTGCCTCAGCTGCTTGAACTCCGCTTGCCTCGGCAGCACGGTGTCGATCCGTAGCACTACTAGATTCGGCAGCCAGATGTCGATCTTCTCACGCAATGCTCTCGGATCTACCTTGTCCGTGTTGAATACAGTGTTGTTGGGCAGCACGACGTCTCTGCGTGGCTTGTTGCGTATGGGAAGCAACTTGAGCATCTTCGCGACTCAGGTTGCGGGCTCCCAACTGTCTGTGTTGGATCTGTTCTCTCTGGGTAGCGGATTGAGTGCGCGTACCTTCGCGCGCTTCGGCAGCAGCGTTTCGATGTACGGCATCGTGCGATTGGGCTCGCAGCTGTCGATTTTGGACACTCCCTTTGTTGGGTCGGCTTTGTCTTTGCGCCACTACGCTCGCTTCGGCAGCGGGTTCTCCCTGATGAGCCAGCAGCGATTGGGCAGCACGTGCAGCATTCTGGATCAAATCCAGGTAGGTAGCACAGTGAGCTTCCGATCCTTCGCGCGACTTGGATCCTCTTTGAGTTTGTTTGGTGTGGGCAGGCTTGCCAGCTCCGTCTCGATCATCGACTTCGTGAGCTTCGGTTCCAGCGTGTCCGTTCGAACTTTGTCGCGATTGGGCTCGGCTTTGAGCGTGTTTGGAGTGACGCGTTTCGGCAGCAGCATGTCTTTGCTCGATTATTTCACGCTCGGAAGCTCGTTCTCAGTGCGCAGCTTCGGACGCGCAGGCTCGACTATGAGCGTGTACGGCGTGACGCGCTTCGGCAGCGCGATTAGCATTTTGGACTTCGTGTCCATCGGCACATCATTCAGCGTACGATCCTTCTGTAGACTGGGATCCAGCGTGAGTGTCTACGGCGTTGCGCGCTTAGGCAGCGGAATGTCCGTGTTGGAGTTCGTCCATCTTGGCTCGGCCTTCAGTACGCGCAACTTCATCCGCTGCGGAAGTGCACTGTCGGTGTACAGCGTTGCACGGTTTGGAAGCTGCCTCTCGTGCTTGGACTTCGCGACATGCAGCAGTACATTGTCCTTGCGTCACTACATGCGCTGCGCTTCCAGCATCTCGGTGCTCGGCTGCGCTCGCTTCGGCTCAACGATGTCTTTGCTCGATACCTTGCAGATCTCTTCGTCTATGTCGTTGCGAAGCTTCAACCGACTTGGTAGCGCACTCTCGCTGTTCGGTATCTGCAAATTGGGATCCGCATTCTCAGTTTTGGATACCGTGTCCTTCGGCAGCACATTCTCACTGCGAAGCTTCCTGCGCTTCGGCAGCTCCTTGAGCGTGTACGGCATTGCGACGTTTGGTTCTGCGCTTTCGATACTCGACTTCGTCAACATCGGATCTAGCGTTTCTGTACGCCACTTCATGCGCATTGGCAGCACTTTGAGTATCTTCGGCAAGCTGCGAACCGGCGACTACCTCTCCGTGATGAACGTTGCAGAACTTGGTAGTTCGCTTTCGGTGCGATCGTTCGCCAGACTCGGCTCTACTTGCAGCGTCTACGGACTGTTGACACTGGGAAGTGCATTGTCGATTTTAGACACCAACAGCTTCGGCAGTACGATCTCGTTGCGTTCCTTCGTGCGCTTCGGTTCCGCCGTCAGTCTGTACGGAATGGGCCGCTTTGGATCTAGCCTTTCCGTCCTGGACTACATCCACGTGGGAAGCAGCTTCAGCATGCGCTCATTCGCCTACTTGGGTTCCAGTTTGTCTGTCTTCGGCGTCGCCCGCTTGGGGTCCTCGATTTCCGTCTTGGACTTCGTGAACTTCAGTTCGGGTCTTTCTCTGCGTGGCTTCGGTCGTGCGGGATCCTCGATCTCCGTCTTCGGACTCTTTCGTCATGGCAGCACGATGTCGACTTTGGACTTCTTCGCACTTGGCTCTACGGTTTCCGTGCGAGCCTTCTCGCGCATGGGAAGTTCCTTGTCCGCCTTTGGCCTGTGCCGCATGGGATCGGCGATCTCGGTTCTGGATGGCATCTTCCTAGGATCAGCGATTAGCGTGCGCAGCGTCATGCGACTAGGCTCTTCGCTCTCAATGTTCGGCATTACGCAAGTCGGATCTGCGATGTCTGTGTTGGACTTCGCCTCTATGGGCAGCACCTTCAGTGTGCGTTCCTTCGTGCGCTGCGGTTCCACGCTGTCGTGCTACGGCCTGGCACGTCTAGGCCTCAGCTTGTCGATCCTCGACCAAGCCTACGTGGGCAGCAGTCTGTCGGTACGCTCCTTCGCCCGTCTTGGATCCGCTTTGTCCGTCTACGGATTCTCGAAATTGGGAAGCTCTCTGTCGATCCTCGACTTCGTCAACTTCGCAAGCAGCTTCAGTGTTCGTAGTTTCGAACGTCTTGGTTCCAGCATGAGTGTCTATGGCGTCACCTACTTGGGTAGTTCGCTGTCCATCCTCGACACCATCAGCATTGGAAGTACGTTCTCTTTGCGCATGTTCTCGCGGTTCGGCAGTTCACTGTCCATGTACGGCATTGTCAAACTCGGAAGCAGTTCTTCTGTGCTCGATTACGTCGCGATCGGCTCCAGCGTCTCTCTCCGTGCCTTTACTCGTATGGGCAGCAATATCTCTATGTACTCGCGCGTGCGCTCCGGCAGTTGCTTAAGCGTCCTCGACGCCATCCAGATGGCCAGCACCATGTCTGTGCGTGGTATGTTCCGTCTCGGCAGTTCATGGTCGTGCTTCGGACAAGTGCGCATGGGCAGCTGTTTGTCCGTGAACGACTACATGTGCATGGGCTCAGCGATCTCTCTGCGTGCTTTCGCTCGCTTCGGATCCACCTTGTCCGTCTTCTCGGACTTGAAGTTTGGAGGAAAGATCTCCGTTCTGGATTCCGCGATGTACAGCAGTGGCGTCTCCATTCGCGCTTTGTGCCGTATGGGCAGCGTGATCAGTATCTTCGGCAACGTGCGCTTCGGGAGCTTTTTGTCAATTCTCGGATGCTGCACCATGGGAAGCTCCATGTCGTTGCGTGCGACCAACCGACTAGGCGGGCAAACTTCGATCTTCGAATTTGCACAGTGCGGTTCGGCTCTGAGTCTGCGTGCCACGTTGCGCAGTGGCAGTGGAGTGTCCGTCTACGGCCGAGTCAAGTTCGGAAGCGGACTGTCGATCCTGGATGCGGTTCTGTTCGGTTCCAGCTTGTCGCTCCGTAAGTGCGCGCGCTTCGGCAGCACGCTTTCCGTCGCTAGCGTCACACGATTCGGCTCGTGCGTTTCGATCCTTGGTGCAATCCACATTGGATCTACGCTTTCGCTCCGATCCTTCTTCCGCAGTGGATCTGCGTTCTCAGTCTACAGCAAAGCAACATTGGGTTCTTCCTGCTCGGTTCTCGATGCGCAATTCCTTGGTTCTGCGGTGTCGTTGAGAACGCATTGCCGCTTCGGTAGTGCCATGAGCATCTTTGGTAAAGTCTTTGTTGCGAGCTCGTTCTCGCTCTTAGACATGGCCAACTTCGGATCCGGCCTGTCGATGCGCAATTTTGCGCGATTTGGTTCCGCATTGTCGATTTATTCCAGAGCCAACTTCGGCAGCTGCATGTCCTTGCTCAACTTCGCGGCCTTCGGTTCGACCATGTCGTTGCGTGGGGTTGTCCGAATGGGATCCGCCCTTTCCTGCTTCGACACCACGCGCTTTGGCTCGAACTTGTCGATCCTGGATTGCGCTCTACTCGGAAGCTCTTTGTCCATCCGTGCGTTCACGCGTGCGGCTGGCAGCGTTTCCGTGTTCGACTTCGTGCAGATCGGCAGCAGCTTCTCGTTACGCGCTGTGGCTCGCATTGGAAGTCAGTTCTCGCTGTACTCGAGCTTCCGCGCTGGCAGCTGCATGTCATTGTTGAACTTCGCAATGCTGGGTTCTTCGGTGTCCTTGCGTTGCTCTGGTCGTGGCGGTGGATGCGTCTCCGTCTTCGACTTCCTGCAGGGTGGCAGCAGTCTCAGTATTCGCGCAATGGCTCGCCTCGGATCCATGATGTCCGTCTTCCACCGTGTAAAACTCGGTGAGGCGGCTTGGACCTCCGTGATGAACATGGCGAACTTAGGGTCTACACTTTCTGTCCGTGGAGTTGCGCGTATTGGATCCGCATTCTCCATCTACTCGAGAGTAGCGTTCGGCAGCACTCTGTCTGCTTTGGATTTCCTGAATCCGGGTAGCAGCTTCTCTTTGCGCTCGATGTGCAGATTGGGTAGCTACTTTTCGATTTTCAGCAACGCGAACTTCGGATCGCGATTGTCCGTGTTAGATGCCTTCATGCATGGTTCAGCCCTCTCTGTGCGTCAGTTCCAGCGCTTCGGTTCCACTGCCAGCGTCTTCTCGCAGATCCGATTGGGCAGTTTCTGCAGTGTCTTGAACATGGTACACTTCGGATCGGCTGTGTCGCTGCGATCCTTCTGCAGATTGGGTTCGGCGGTGTCGGTTCTCGACTGCGCTGCGATTGGATCCGCTGTATCGTTGCGAGCGTTTGTCCGAGTGGGCAGCGCCTACAGCGTCTTCTCGAACGTGCGTTTCGGCAGTGCGTTGTCTGTGATGCAGGCTTCCGGGCTGGCGTCGTCTCTGTCGTTGCGAACATACATCCGCGTCGGCAGCTCGTGCTCCATCATGAGCCAGGTGCGGTTCGGCTCCACCCTGTCCTTGATGGACGCAGCACACCTGGGCAGTTCTCTGTCGCTGCGAAGCTACGTGCGTCAGGGCAGCACTCTGTCCGTCATGTCCAAGGTGCAGTTGGCCAGCTCTGCATCTCTGTTGGATTGGTTCACGCTGGGCAGCGCATTGTCGCTGCGCTCCATGGCACGTCTTGGCAGCTCGCTCTCGCTACTCCACACCGTACGGGCTGGCAGCAGCGTAACTGTGCTTTCCTTCACGTGCCTCGGATCCACGATTTCCTTGCGCAAGTACATGCGTCTCGGCAGTTCTTGTTCCGTCTTCTCGAAAGTGAGACTCGGATCCGCTCTGTCCGTGATGGAGACTATGAACATCGGCAGCAGCCTGTCTGTGCGTACCTACGTGCGGTTCGGTTCTGCATGCTCGGTTCTCGGAAACCTGAACTGTGCTGGCCGCCTCAGCGTGATGGAGCAGTTCGACTGCGCCTCTTCCTTCAGTCTCCGTCAGTTCTCGCGCATGGGATCAAGACTCTCCGTGATTGAGTTCACGAACCTCGGCAGTTCTCTTTCTGTGCGCAGCTACATGCGCTTGGGCAGCGGGTGCTCGGTGATTTCGACGACGCGATTCGGGTCATGCATCTCCGTGTGCGATCTGACGTGCTTGTCCTCCACTCTGTCTCTGCGAAGCTACTTGCGGTTCGGCTCGTGCCTCTCCGTGTACTCGCAGTGCCGATTGGGCAGCACCTTGTCGATGGTTGATCAAATGAACATGGGGAGCAACTTCTCCCTGCGAGGAACCTTGCGTTTAGGCTCCAACCTTTCCGTGATTTGCCGTACCAACTTGGCAGAGGCCGTCTCCGTACTGCAATACGCTCAGTGCGGTAGCACTTTGTCGCTCCGTAGCTTTGTGCGGTTCGGCAGCTCGCTGTCTGTGATCGACTTGCTGCAGCTCGGCAGTTCTCTCTCCTTGCGTGGCGCACTGCGACTGGGAAGCAGCTTCTCGCTCTACCTGAACTTGAAGTTGGGCTCCGGCATTTCCGTTCTGGACGCGATCAATCTAGGAAGTACGCTGTCCGTTCGTAACTTGGCGCGCTTCGGTAGTGCGATGAGTATTTGCGACTTCTCGGTCCTCGGATCGAGTATCTCGCTCCGCCAATACTTGAGACTCGGATCGACCTTGACCGTGTTTGGGCAGATGCGATGCGGATCTGCAGTCTCAATCCTGAACTATATGCAGTGCTCTAGTGCGATTTCGGTGCGTGACCGAGTTCGCTTTGGGGCTCAGATGTCTGTGCTGAAGTACGTCCAGTATGGAAGCAGTCTGAGCATGCGCAGCTTCACGAGACTCGGCAGTGGATTGTCGCTCTTCACGCAGTTCCGATTGGGCAGCTGCTTCAGCGTCTTGGACAGCTGCCACGTGGGTAGCAACATCTCTTTGCGGTCCTTCGTACGTCTCGGTTCCGCGATCTCCGTCTTCTCGCAGACGCAGCTCGGAAGCAACTGCTCCGTCATGGACCTGTTGAACTTGGGCTCTGCGGTGTCTCTGCGTAACTTCCTGCGTTGCGGAAGCAGTCTATCCGTGCTCGATGCGATGACACTTGGTAGCACGGTCTCTCTGCGTAGCTTCGGTCACTTGGGCAAGCAATTGTCCGTGCTTGACGCGACCGCATTTGGAAGCTCCTTGTCCGTACGTAGCTACGTGCGCTTCGGCAGCAACGTCTCCATGTTCTCACGGGTCGCGTTGGGTTCCAGCATCTCGATTTTGAACTTCGTGAACATGGGCAGTACCTATTCTCTACGAGGCAGCGTTCGACTCGGCTCCAACATGTCCATCTTCAGCCAGCTGACCTTTGGAAGTACCTTCTCCGTGCTCGACTACTTCGAGCTCGGGTCTACGATTTCAGTTCGAAACATGGCTCGGTTTGGCAGCAACTACTCCGTCTTCGGAAATGCAAGATTTGGAAGTTCTGTTTCATTACTGAATTACGCAACATTCGGTAGTTCGGTCTCGTTGCGTTCCTTCTTCCGCTTGGGTAGCAACGTCTCTGTGTATTCGCGCACGACTTTGGGCAGCTGCGCTTCGCTGTTGAACTTCGCAGTTCTCGGAAGCTCATTGTCTACACGCTGTGGCGCCCGCTTCGGCGACACATTGTCCGTGATTGACTTCTTCTCGATGGGCAGCAGCTTCTCTCTGCGATCGACCGCTCGCTTCGGCAGCAACCTATCGATCTACGGTGGTCGCGTCTTGCTCGGATCTGCAGTCTCCGTCCTGAAGATGGCGGTCTTCGGATCCAGCGTGTCTCTGCGTAGCACAGTCCGCTTCGGAAGCGACTTCTCGGTGTTGGATGCAGCAATCTTCGGATCTAGTATCTCGACTCGCGGCTTCATCCGATTCGGATCCACGATGTCCGCCTACAACTGTGTGCGACTTGGTAGCACGGTTTCGTCCTTCCAGGTGGCTTGCATGGGAAGCGCGATCTCAATCCGTGCCTACATGCGATTTGGATCGACTGTGAGTACCTTCTCGCAGACACGAGCTGGCAGCACCCTGTCCGTGCTCGATCAATTGCACTTGGGCAGCGTTCTGTCCGTGCGCGCGCACATCAGAGCGGGGAGTTCCTTCTCGATCTTCTCGAGGACGATCTTTGGTTCCAGTTTGTCCGTCATCCACCACATGGCGATGGGAAGCACGATGTCGATGCGTGGCATGTCCAAGATGGGCAGCACGTGCAGTCTCTTCGGCAATGCTCGATTTGGCGGTACCATTTCTGTGGTCGACTCAGTCTACTTTGGTAGCTCTCTCTCTGTCCGCGGTCGCGCCAAGTTTGGATCCACGCTTTCCATCTTCGGGCAGATCAGGTTTGGCAGTGAGCTCTCCGTGGCAGGCGCATTCTTGATGGGCTCATCGCTCTCCGTGCGTGCATTCGTCAAGTTCGGCAGCAGCGCAAGTATCTTTGGAAAGACGACTCTGGGATCGATGATGTCCGTCCTAGGGTACGCAAACTTCGGTAGCACGATCTCCGTCCGCGCGTTCCAACGCGCAGGATCGACCGCAAGTGTCTTTGGACGTGCCTTGTATGGATCTTGTCTCTCAGTCCTCAACTTCGTTTCGGTAGGCAGCTGCATGTCAGTGCGTACGTTCTCGAAGTTCGGCAGCAACGTGTCCGTGTTTGACTTCGTCGCATTAGGCTCTACGACCAGTGTCCGCTGCTTCGCCATGTGCGGGTCGAACCTGTCTGTCTTCAGCCGGTTCCGCGTCGGATCCAGCTTGTCGATCTTGGATGCCAGTAGTCTGGGGAGCGCCGTGTCCATGCGTGGCTTCACGCGGGTGGGCTCTCGACTGTCCCTCTTCGGTCTGGTCCGATGCGGATCGACTGTCAGCGCGTTCAACAGCGTCTGCTTGGGCAGCAACCTGAGTATTCGTGCGCAAGTGCGCATGGGCAGCGCGTTCAGCATCTACAGCCGGTGCGCGTTTGGGTCTAGCCTGTCGCTCCTGGACTTTGCGAACATCGCTAGTGCAACTTCTTTGCGCACGATCCTGAAGATCGGAAGTTCCCTGTCCATATTCAGCTATGGTCGATTCGGATCCAGTCTTTCTATCTTGCAAGCGGTAACCTTTGGTTCCAGTCTGTCGTTGCGTGCAGTGCAGCGTCTTGGCTCCGCCATCTCCGTCTACGGCCAGATGCGCTTTGGAAGTTGCGTTTCCGTACTTGACAGCGTGCGCTTCGGTTCGACCATGAGTGTACGTGCCCTTGTGCGATTGGGCAGCAACTGCTCCATCTTCAGCCGCGTCACACTGGCTTCCGCGTGCTCCATTCTGAAGTTCGGTGAACTCGGATCATCCGTGTCCGTTCGATCCTTCATCCGTGGAGGCAGCTTGTGCAGCTTCTTCGACTTTGTGTCTCTTGGAAGCGCCATTTCAGTGCGTAGCAGCGCTCGCTTCGGCAGCTCGCTCTCCGTTCTCGGACGCATCCAATTCGGCCTGAACTGTTCCGCATTGGATAGCACTTCGCTCGGTAGTGGATTCTCCGTGCGTGCGTTCGCAAGATTTGCCGCTAAGGTATCGATCTGCAACATGGCAACCTTCGGATCATCGTTGTCCGTCCGTTCGGTTACGCGTATCGGCAGCATGGCTTCCATCTTCAGCAAGTGCCGCATGGGATCCAGCTTGAGCGCCGTTGACTTTCTGTCTCTAGGAAGTGCGATTTCCTTGCGCAACAGCGCTCGTGTGGGCAGCTCCGTCTCGTTGTTCTCGCAGCTGCGTATCGGTAGCTCCATGTCCACCCTGGATCAGCTACACTTGGGTAGCAGCTTCTCGTTGCGTGCGCTTGGTCGTATCGGAACGTCTCTCTCCGTCTTCGACTTTGTGCACCTCGGAAGCACTCTGTCCTTGCGTGGCGCTTGCCGCTACGGCAGCACGTTCAGCGTGTACAACCAGGTCGCCATGGGCAGCCGCATCTCCGTGTTGAAGTTCGCGCAGTTCGGAAGCTCCATGTCTCTGCGGTCCTTCGGACGCATGGGCAGCGCCATCTCGGTGCTTGATTTCGCTCATTTGGGCAGCGCTCTGTCTATGCGCGGAACCGGCCGACTCGGATCTAGCTTCTCCGTGTTCTCGAAGGTGCGCTGGGGCAACCAAGCAAGCGTCTTCGACTACGTCCACATGGGAAGCAACACGTCCGTGCGTGCTTTGGCAGCATTTGGAAGCAGCTTCAGCGTCTACTCTCGATGCATCAGTGGAAGTTCTATGAGTTTGTTGCAGTGGGCCAGCTTCGGTAGCGCTTTGTCGCTCCGTTGCACGGCTCGAAGTGGCAGCAGCTTCTCTCTGTTCTCGCAGGTGCGGTTGGGCTCAAGTCTCAGTGCTTTGATGCAGCAGCATTTCGGCTCTGCTTTGAGTCTGCGTGCATTTGCGCGTCTGGGCAGTGCAGCTAGCGTCTACGGACGATTGGCCTTTGGCAGCGGCTGCTCGGTTTTGAACTTCTTCCACTTAGGAAGTGGTCTCTCTCTCCGCTCTATGGGTCAAGTCGGAAGCGTTTGCTCCGTGTTCAATCGCGTGCGCTTGGGCATGGCCTTGTCGACGCTCGACTACGTACACTTGGGAAGCAGCGTGAGTCTCCGGTCCTTCGGACGCTTCGGAAGCGCTCTGTCCGTCATGGACGCCGTGGCGATCGGGTCTTGCATGTCCCTTCGCGGCGTTGGCCGCTTCGGCAGTGGCGTCTCGGTCTGGGGACTGGCTAGGTGCGGAGGACAATTATCCGTCTACGACTCCCAGGCCTTTGGTTCATCGCTCTCTCTAAGAGCATACGCGCGCTTGGGATCCAGTATCAGCATGTACTCGAAGATCACATTTGGAAGCGCGTGCTCCATCCTGGACTACGCAAACCTCGGTAGCTCGATCAGTGTCCGTGCTTTGGCACGGCTCGGAGGCGCAGTGTCGATGTTCGACTTCCTCAACGTCGGGAGCGCCTTGAGTCTGCGTGCCTCCGGTCGCGCAGGATCCGCGATTAGCGTCTTCTCCGCTGTCCGCCTCGGCAGTTCCATGAGCTTGCTGAACTGGGCTAGCCTCGGTTCCATTTGCTCCTTGCGCAGCGTGGCACGCATGGGCTCACGCATGAGCTGCTTCGCACAATCTATGTTCGGAAGCTCGCTCTCCGTACTTGCGTCCGTTAACTTCGGCAGCTCGCTGTCAGTGCGCAGTATGTACCGATTGGGAGAACAAGCCAGCATGTTCGACTGCTTCGAGATGGGTTCCACCCTCTCTTTACGCGCAATGGGCAAGTTTGGTTCTCAACTTTCCCTCTTCGACTCCTGCCGACTCGGAAGTACCCTGTCCATCCTTGATGCGGCGTCTCTTGGATCCTCCATCTCGGTGCGCAGTTTCGCACGTGTCGGCGGCTCCTACTCTGCGTTGGACAGCGTCACTTTGGGTAGCACGCTCTCGGTGCGTGCGTTTGGCCGTTGCGGCTCTGGCGTGAGCATCTTCCTGCGCACTCGTGTGGGAGGGCGCTTCTCGCTGGTGGACTCCGCGGAATTGGGCAGCAGCTTGAGTGTACGAGCAACTAGCCGCTTCGGCGAACGCGTCACGATCCTGGACTTCGCGAACTTTGGAAGTTCGCTTTCGTTGCGCTCCTTCATCCGTGTTGGCAGTGGCTTCTCAATCTACGGAGAGCTGCGTGCGGGAAACCAGATGTCGCTGTTAGACAAAGCGACCTTTGGCAGTGGCTGCTCTATGCGCAGTCTTGCGCGGTTCGGCAGTTCCGTTTCGGTGCTCTCCTTCTGCCACGTCGGTTCGACACTCTCGCTGCGTGCTTATGCACGCATCGGCAGCAGCGCAAGCATCTTCTCGAATGTGCAACTCGGAGATGCTTTGTCTGTCCTAGGACAAGTGGATATGGGCTCTTCCTGTTCCCTGCGCGCTTTTGCTCGTATGGGCAGCGCCGTTTCGATTTGCAGTTTCCTGAACGTCGGCTCTGTGCTGTCCATCCGTCAGTTCATGCGGGTCGGTTCCGGAGTCAGCGTCCGCGGTCGCACACGCGTTGCACGCGAGGTCAGTATCTTGTCTCGTGTGCACTTGGCAAGCAGCTTGTCCGTACGCAGCTTCGGACGTCTCGGCAGCGCTATCAGTGTGTTCGACTACGTGGCCTTCGGGAGTTCGATCTCGGTGCGCGCAACCGCTCGTCTCGGCTCGATCTTCAGCATCTTCAATAGCGCCATGCTGGGTTCCGGACTCTCGGTGCTCGACTACATGATGCTGGGTTCGACGTTGTCCGTGCGCGCCGCCAGTCGCTTTGGCTCACGCATGAGCGTCTTTGATCAGCTGATGTTGGGCTCCACACTGTCGTTGCGCAGCTTCGGCCGCCTCGGCAGCCACATCAGCGTGAAAGGCCGACTGATCTGCGGGAGCTCTTTGTCAATCCTGAACTGGGCGTCTGCAGGCAGCTCGTTGTCCGTGCGTTGCTTCACGCGACTCGGATCGTCATGCAGCGTTGCAACTATCGGCCAGTGCCGCATCTCTCCAGCCGCGAGTGTCTTAGACATGACTAGTTTAGGTTCGTCACTGTCCGTCCGCGGTGCCTTCGCACGCTTCGGTGAAAGCCTGTCCGTTTTCGACTTCGTAACGGCAGGCAGCACGCTCTCTGTGCGCGCAGTTACTCGTATGGGTTCGCGGATCTCGGCGTTCAAGCGCGTCAAGTTTGGAGCGGAGCTCTCGTTGCTGGACCAAGCATCTCTTGGTTCCGTTCTGTCGATCCGCACCTTCGCACGCCTCGGCAGCGGACTCAGTGTCTGCGCCAAGACCAACTTGTGCGCGAATATGAGCGTTCTCGGAGCTGTGGCACTCGGTAGCAGCTTCTCCGTGCGCAGCTTCGTTCGCTTTGGCAGCCACCTGTCCTTGATGGACTTTGCGAACCTCGGCAGTTGCCTTTCTCTCCGCGACTTCGTGCGTGCGGGCAGCGCATTGAGCGTTGTACGACGCACGTTCATGGGTAGCGACTTCAGCTTGCTGGATCGTGTGGAACTCGGCAGTAGCTTCTCCGTGCGTGGAATCGCGCGCTTCGGTGAGAGCATCAGCGTTTTGTGCGTTGGCTGCTTCGGCAGCGCCATGAGTATGCGTGCCTTCTGCCGTGCCGGCAGCTCCATGTCAATTCATGGTCCGATGGCCAGAGTCCACGCCAGCTTGTCTCTCCTTGAGCAGTCCGCTTTGGGAAGCTCGATTAGTGTGCGATCCATCGTTCGCATGGGCTCTGCACTCTCAACACTAGACTTCACGGGCATTGGATCGTCCTTGAGCATGCGCAGCTTCTTCCGAGTTGGCTCTGCGCTCTCAGTGGTTCTCGGAACGCGTCTTGGACAGGCGTTGTCAGTGCTCGACTTCGCGCACTTGGGCAGCACATTCAGTTTGCGCTCTACTGCTCGCAGCGGAAGTGCCTGCTCGATCTTGAGCTTCGTGCAGTTGGGCAGCACAGTCTCCTTGCGGTCTTTCTGCCGCGTTGGCAGCGCGTTCAGCGTGCATGCGCCAGCGCGCACCACGCAGATATCCGGTAGCACATCGATCATGAGCTTCGCGGCTCTAGGAAGCTCTCTATCCGTGCGAACCTTTGTGCGCGTCGGCAAGATGTGCAGTGTGCTTGACTGCGCGCACCTCGGCAGCTCGATGTCTGTTCGTACGCACGTGCGCTTCGGCAGCAGCTGCTCCGCCGTCGACTTCCTCGCGCTCGGCAGCACTCTCTCCGTGCGCACCGTTGTGCGACTGGGCTCTTCGCTCTCCGTCTTCGGCAAATTGCGTATGGGCTCTACGCTCTCTACGTTGGACCACAGCCGAATGGGCAGCTCGCTTTCTGTCCGAAACTTCGTCCGACTCGGTTCGTCGCTCTCCTTGACTGGCAAGCACGTCCGCTTGGGCGCACAGCTCTCGGTGCAACATCAGCTGGAGCTGGGATCGTCCATCAGTCTGCGAAGCTTCATCCGCATCGCGGGTTCCTGCAGTGTTGGAGAGTTCTTGACCATCGGATCGTCCGTTTCGTTGCGCGCCTACGCCCGCATCGGATCTAGCGTGAGCATCGCAGCTGGTCGTGGCCGATTCGGTGGCAACATCTCCGTCTGCGACGCTACGACTCTGGGTAGCAGCATCTCGGTCCGCACCTACTCGCGCTTGGGTAGTGCTCTTTCGGTGCTCAGCTTCTGCCAGTTCGGCAGCAGCATGTCCCTGCGTGCTATGGGCCGCTTCGGCAGCAACTGCAGCATCCTCAGCTACACCTACCTCGGATCGTCGCTCTCTTTGCGTACCTTCATGCGTGTCGGTTCGGCCACGTCGGTCCATGGCAACTTCCAGTGCGGTGGCACCATGTCGGTTCTGGATCAAGTGGAGCTTGGTAGTTCCTTGTCGCTCCGCAGCTTTGCAAAGATGGCTAGCAAGGCCTCTGTCTTGGATTACCTGAACATTGGCCAGGCGCTGTCTCTCCGAACTACGGCTCGTTGCGGTAGCCGCTGCAGCGTCACGGACTTCATCGACATGGGCAGCAGCTTGTCGTTGCGCAGCTTCCTGCGCGTCGGCAGCGCATTCAGCATTGTGGGAGATACTAAGGTCGGAATCGCCATGTCCGTCATGGACTACTTGACTTTGGCTTCTAGTCTCTCTGTCCGGAGCCATGCGCGATTGGGCAAGGAAGTTTCCATCATGAGCTTCGCCCATTTAGGCTCCAGCATGAGTTTACGAACGTACGCTCGCATCGGCAGCAGTTTGTCTGTCGGTCCGGACGCGTCCACGCGACTAGGCGGCGCTGCTTCGATCTGCGCCTACACGCACTTGGCCTCGAGCTTGAGCGTGCGCGCGTTCGCGAAGTTGGGCAGCGGATGCAGCATTCTGGACTACCTGCATGCTGGCAGCACGATGTCTCTGCGCAACTGCTTGCGCATTGGCTCTGGACTGTCTACTCTAGGCACCGTCAGGTTTGGAAGTTCGATTTCCCTCTTGCACACTATGGAAGTTGGTAGCAGTTACTCTGTCCGCAACTTCTTGCGCATCGGGTCCAGCTGCTCTGCGATCTCGCATCTGAGGTGCGGCGGATCGATCTCCTTGTTGAACTTCACGTCTATGGGAAGCGCAGTTTCGCTCCGCAACTTCTCGCGATTCGGCGAGAATGTTTCCGTGATGGACAGCGCTTTCTTGGGCTCAGGCTTGTCTCTGCGCGCCTTCATGCGCATTGGCAGCTCCTTGTCACTCGGACAACACTTCCGAGTTGGCCAGAACGCTTCCGTTTTGGACTACTTCCAGTTAGGAAGCACCTTCAGCGTTCGTAATGTCGGCAGCATGGGAAGCACGTGCTCTTTATACGGTCGTGTGCGTGTCGGCAGCTGCATGTCAGCTCTGGAAGCCACAAGCATTGGAAGCTCATTATCTTTGCGCGCCTTTGCACGTCTCGGGTCCGCAGTTAGCGTCTTCGGACAGGCACGATTCGGTTCTGCATTGAGCTTCCTGAGCCAATGCAGCGTCGGCAGCTCGCTTTCTCTACGCGCTTTTGCAAGACTCGGCTCCGCCCTGTCGTTGACCACCAACTTCATCGCGGGTGGAACTTGCAGTGTTGTCGAGTGCGCGTCTTTGGGAAGTGCGATGAGCTTGAGGAGCTACGCTCGCTTCGGATCTACGGTCAGCTTCTTCGGATGGTGCCGTTTGAACCAGCAGATGTCCACTTTAGCTGCAGTTACCGTTGGTAGCAGCATGAGCTTGCGTACCTATGCCAGACTGGGCAGTGCGTTCAGCATCAAGGGCCGCACAACGGCAGGCATCGGTGGAATGTCCTTGATGGACAGCCTAACCATGGGTTCCAGCCTGTCGGTTCGCGCGTGTACGCGTTTGGGCAGCTCGCTCTCCGTCAAGGGTCAGATCCGATTCGGCGATGAATTCTCGCTCAAAGAAAGCTTCAATCTCTCGTCTTGCCTGAGTCTGCGTGGCTTCATCCGTTGCGGCAGTTCGTTGTCGATCTTCGGTGTTGGACGGTTCGGCAGCTCGCTCTCTGTGCTGGCGTCGACGTACATGGGTTCGTCCATGTCGATTCGAGCATACCTACGTTCTGGGTCTTCGTTGAGCTTCTTCGGGGCCTCGCGTTGCGGTTGCTCTATCTCGATCCTAGACACCAGCACCATCGGCAGCTCTTTGAGCTTGCGATCGGCTGCAAGGTTTGGATCTAACATGTCCACATTCGATATGTTGGGCATTGGCAGTTCCTTGTCTCTGCGAGCTTCAGCTCGCATCGGCAGCTCCTTCAGCGCCTTTGGGCCGGCTCGCCTCGCAAGCTGCATGTCCGCACTGAACTTTGCAACCTTGGGTTCCTCGTGTTCCGTGCGAAACTATTGCCGCATCGGTTCCGGAATTAGCGTTTCGGGCAGTGTTATCCTGGGGTCCGTGCAGTTCATGTCCGTTGTTGGCATTGCGAACTTTGGTTCGTCTCTGTCAATCCGCGGCTTCTCGAAGCTTGGAAGCAAGGTGAGTGCCTTCGACATGCTAGCATTGGGTTCCAGCATCTCGCTGCGCTCTTTCGCACGGGTCGGCTCGTCAGTCAGCGTCAGTGCCAAGGCGAACATCCATGACGCCAACTTGTCGCAGTCATTCACGGTGGCAAACTTCGCACGTCTCGGTGATCGGCTCTCCGTCTTCGACCACGTGGCTTTAGGCAGTTCGTTATCCCTGCGATGTCACGCGCAGCTGAGCAAGAACATGTCTGTCATGGACTTCGTTTCGATCGGAAGCTCTATGAGTCTACGTGGGCTCATTCGCATGGGCAGTTCCATCAGTCTCGCTGGGGGACAGGCCATCCTGCAGACGCGCTTATCGATCCTCTCGCAGGCGTCTCTCGGCAGCACATTGAGCGTACGTAGCTTCTCGCAGTTGGCCTCCAAGGCTTCGGTGTTGGATGCGGTTGCGACTGGTTCTTCGATCTCCTTGCGCAACTTCCTGCGCCTCGGAAGCGCTTGTAGCGTCCACGGACTGGCGTTCCTATCTAGCGCACACGCGATGAGCGTTTTGGACGCGATTTCTCTAGGAAGCAGCATGAGTTTGCGTGGTGCGTTCAAGTGCGGCGGCGGATTGAGCATCTTAGATTACGTCAGCATGGGCAGTGAGCTCTCCCTGCGATCGGCTATGCGCTGTGGTTCTAGCCTCAGCATCTACGGTGCCGGCACTCGCGGTCGCGTGGGCTGCCAGATGTCAATGCTGGATCTGCTGCACATGGGCAGCACGATCTCGGTGCGATCCTTCGTTCGCATGGGCAGCGCGATGTCGACACTAGATTTCGTCACAGTCGGTTCCTCGCTGTCCATCCGCCAGTTCGCAAGGTTCGGCTCTGCAGTCAGCGTTGCCGGACTCTCCGGTTGCCGCTTCTCACTCCTGCAGCACGTGAACTTGGCTAGCTCTCTCTCTGTGCGCGGCACTGCTCGCATGGGCAGCAACATGAGCGTTCTGGAATTCGTCGGATTTGGAGCAGAGTTGAGCATTCGGTCCACTGGCTTTCTGGGTAGTGGTGCCAGTGTTTTGGACTTCGTGTCCTGCGGCAGTGCCATGAGTCTCCGCAGCAACTTCCGCGCAGGTTCTCATGCCTCAGTGCTTGATGCCACGCATTTTGGCAGCACCCTGAGTGTGCGCAACTGCGTCCGCCTAGGTTCCGCTTGCAGCTTGTTCGGCAAGCTCGCTTTGGGCAGCTGCTTGAAGCTCTCGGTGATTGGTGCAGCGAACTGTGCTTCATCCTTGAGTCTGCGAACGAGCGCTAGATTGGGCTCTGCTCTCAGTGTGCTCAACTTCACGGCCATGGGATCGACTATGTCCACGCGCTCCTTCGTGCGCTTGGCCAGCACCTTGAGTGTCTTCGGAGATCAGAAGGTCGGAATGAAGTGCTCAGTCCTGAGCAGCGCTTCCTTGGGCAGTTCATTGTCCGTTCGCGCTTTGGCTCGATGCGGATCGCGTGCAAGCGTCCTAGACTTCCTGCAAATTGGAAGCTCCATGTCAGTTCGCCAGTTCACGCGCGTTGGAAGCGGCATGTCCGTCCACGGCGCCTTCCAGGTTGGATCTGCTTTGGCAGTTAGCGTAATTGGCATGACGACGATGGGCAGCAGCATGTCCCTCCGATCCTACTGCCGATGCGGTTCCGCGATGTCGCTGCTTGACTTCGTCAACGCCGGCAGCTCCGTGTCACTCCGTGCACACATGCGCTGCGGCTCCAGCATCAGTGTTGTGGGCGAACACGCGCGCATCTCGCCAAGGATCAGCATCCTGAACTCAGCAACGCTCGGCTCGTCCTTGAGCGTCCGTTCCCTGGCTCGCTTCGGCAGCGCAGCCAGCTTGCTTGACTACCTGCAGTGCGGTTCTTCCCTTTCGTTGCGCACCTACTTGCGTGTCGGATCCGCCGTGAGTCTCTTCGATGGCTTGCGCGGCGGCAAGCAGGCCAGCGTCCTGGACTACTTGAGCATCGGATCCAGCCTGAGTGTGCGTTCAATGTCTCGATTTGGATCCTCGGCGTCCGTCTTCGACTACATGAACTTGGGTTCCAGTCTCAGTCTGCGCAGCTTCACGCGGCTGGGCAGCCACCTGTCCGTCCACGGTGACGTGGATATGCACGGAACCAGTTCTGGTTTGAGCATCTTCCCACGCGCACGCTTCGGAACGCAATTCTCCGTGTTCGACTTTCTGCAGGTGGGCTCAGCCTTGTCTCTCCGAGGTCAAGCGCGTCTGGGCAGTTCCTTGTCCGTGCACGGCGCCAGCTTCTTAGGATCGGTGCATCGCATGAGCATCATCGGCTTCTGCCACTTGGGAAGCAGCTTCTCTTTGCGCAGCTTCGCTAAGTTCGGCAACACCTTGTCTATTCTGGATAGCGTGACTCTGGGAAGCTCGATGTCTTTGCGCAGCTTCACAAGGACTGGCAGCGCAGTCAGCGTGTTGAACTTCGCGCACTTCGGATCCAGTGTCAGTGTGCGCAACTTCGTGCGCATCGGCTCTTCCTGTTCGATCCTGACCGACGCGCGCATCGGCGGCGCCGTCTCGGCTCTGCAACAGGTGCATTTAGGCAGCTCTTTGTCCGTCCGCGGTTTGGCACGTATGGGTTCCCAGGCTTCGGTCTTGGACTTCGTGCAAGTCGGAAGCAGCCTGTCCGTACGCCAGTTTGCTCGCATCGGCTCTGGCCTCAGTGTCCATGGCAGAACTGCAGTTGGCTCCGTTTACCGATTAAGTATCATCGAGCGCACAACCTTAGGGTCGTCGCTTTCTGTCCGAGGCACAGCCCGCTTCAACGAGCGTATGTCGGTCTTCGACTTCATGACACTTGGCAGCAATCTGTCTCTACGCGCAGTAGCCAGGTTAGGATCCGGACTTTCGGTCCTCCGTGAGATCCGAATTGGTGGTGACATCTCAGTCCTCGGCCAAATGCACATTGGCTCTACGTTCTCTTTGCGAGGGTTCACGCGCATGTCCTCTGCAATTAGCATCTTGGACTTTGCGACCATCGCATCCGGTGTCAGCATCCGCAACTGGATCAAGTGCGGCTCCGCTTTCAGCGCTTTTGGACACTCGCGTGTCGGTGGCGCATTAAGCGTGCTGAACTTCTTCCATATGGGAAGTAGTTGTTCCGTGCGTTCCTTCGCTGCGTTTGGATCCAGCTACTCTGCCTTCGACTTCCTCAAGTTGGGCAGCTCTCTGTCTGTCCGCTCAAGCGGCATCTTAGGTGCTTGCATGAGCGTGGTGGACTTTGCGCAGTTCGGCAGCTCCGTGTCGGTTCGCAGCTTCTTCCGATGCGGCGGACGACCAAGCGTCTTAGATGCATTCAACCTCGGCAGTTCGCTGTCGATCCGCGCCTACTGCCGCACAGGTTCTAGCATGAGCGTTCGCGGCTTACTCAATGTCGGATCAGTCTTGAAGATCAGCGTTGTGGACTACGCGCACTGCGGTAGCACCATGTCCGTGCGCAGCTTCGCTAGATTCGGCAAAACCATGAGCGTGCTGGACTACCTGGAAATGGGTTCGTCGCTCTCAACGCGCAACTTCGTGCGTCTTGGATCCAGCGTCTCCCTAGCCGGCGTTGGCATGCACAACGTTTGCTCCGGGAAACTGTCGGTCCTAGACCGCGTCTCCTTCGCCAGCACACTGTCGTTGCGAGGAAGCGCGAGATTCGGCTCCGCAACCAGCGTGTTCAACTTCGTGCACATGGGCAGCTCCTACAGCCTCAGGGCGTTTGCACGTTGCGGCAGCAGTCTATCAGTTGCAGGTCGCGACTTCCGCGCTTCCGGACGCATCAGCTTGTTGGATGGCTCCAACTTGGGCTCTAGCTTGAGTGTTCGCTCTACTGCGCGATTTGGATCGCGTATGAGCGTTTCCGAATTTGTGAACATGGCGTCATCCTTGTCTATCCGCAATTTCGTGCGTTTAGGCAGTGGCTTGAGCATCATTGGACTCACCAAGTTTGGATCTTTGCTGAACTGCAGCATCATCCAACAAGTCGACCTTGGCAGCAGCATGTCGATCCGCTCAACTGCTCGCTTCGGAAGCGCCATGAGCATCTTGGACTTCCTGAACATGGGCAGTGGCTACTCTTTGCGCAACTACGCTCGATTGGGCAGCGGACTCAGCATTCATGGCTTGGCCAGGGCTGGTTCGGTGTTCAGTCTGTCGTTGGTGGATTGCGCAACTTTGGGAAGCAGCATCTCGGTCCGCGGCTTGGCTCGCATTGGCAGCAAGTGCTCGGTCCTGGACTTCATGGAGCTGGGCAGCACTTGTTCCATCCGTTCCTTCGTACGTGCGGGCAGCGCGTGCTCGCTCTTTGCGACGCTGAAGATCGGCAAGCAAGCCAGTATCTTGGACTGCGCACACCTGGGCAGCTCGTTCAGCGTGCGTAGCTTCACACGATTCGGCTCCTCATTGTCCGTTCTGGAGTACACCGGCATCGGCAGTTCGGTGTCTTTGCGTTCCTTCGCACGCATCGGGTCCTCCATCTCCGTGTACGGCGACAACATGCGTGCGCGCAGCCGCGCCTCGATTCTCGGATTCATGCACCTGGGCAGCAGCTTGAGCGTGCGTTCCACAGTCAGATTTGGAAGCGCCATGAGCCAACTGGACTTCTCGCAAGTCGGATCTAGCGTTTCTCTCAGACAGCTTGCTCGTTGCGGCTCTAGCGTAAGCTTGTTTGGACTGTTCGCATGCGGTTCTGCTCTGCAGTTGAGCGTAATCCAGCAACAGAGCTTGGGTTCCGCACTTAGTCTTCGTGCGTTTGCTAGATTCGGCCAGAAGTTGAGCGTTCTCGACTTCGTCGGCCTCGGCTCTGCGCTTTCCGTTCGTAGCAACTTTCAAGGCGGCTCTCGCGGCAGCATTCTGGACTTCATGGAGCTCGGTTCCAGCATTAGCATCCGATCTATGGTCCGGTGCGGATCCAGCATTAGCGTGATGGGAGCATCCAAGGTCGGATCTGTGCTCGGCGTATCTGTGATTGACTTCGTCAAGCTCGGATCGAGCCTGTCCTTGCGGTCTACTGCCAGATTCGGTGGCCACGTGTCTGTGTTCGACTTCATGACCATGGGCAGTGCTTTGTCGTTACGCCAATTCGCACGACTGGGGTCGAGTCTGTCCGTCCACGGCGTCGCTTCATTCGGTAGTGTCTGCAAAACCTCGATCATCGAGCAAGCGGCACTGGGCAGCTCCTTGAGCGTCCGTGCATTCGCACGTTGCGGTGATATGGGAAGCATCTTCGACTATTTGTCGTTGGGCAGCAGCATCTCCGTACGCAACTATGCCCGCGTCGGAAGCAGCTTCTCTCTCGGCAGAGAGTGCAAGACCGGCAGCATGGTTTCCATGCTCTCGTTCGTCGAATTGGGTAGCTCATTGAGCATCCGTAGCGTAACTCGCGTTGGTTCGTCAGCGAGCGTCCTGAACTTCGTGCACCTTGGATCCACTTTGAGTTTGCGCTCTATGGCAAAGTGCGGAAGCCGATTGTCCACACTCGACTTCCTCACATTGGGAAGCCAGATCTCTGTCCGGGCGTTCACGCGTCTGGGCAGTGGTGCTTCGGTTCGCGGCACCGCTCGCGTCTCCGAAAGCTTCTCCGTGTTGAGCTTCACGCAACTGGGCTCTAGCTGCTCAGTGCGCAGTCACATGCGCTTGGGCAAGAACTTGAGTGCACTCGACTTCGTGAGCTGCGGTAGCACATTGAGTATGCGCTCCTTGGTGCGGTTCGGATCTGCGTTGTCTGTGTTGGATTGCGCCACCGCAGGTAGCAGTATGTCGCTGCGCGCCTTCTGCCGCGTTGGATCCACGCTGTCGCTCACTCAGTTCTTGCGTGTTGGCCAGGATCTCTCTGTTCTCGACAGCGCCACAATGGGCAGCAGCCTCTCTGTGCGCACGTTCACGCGACTCGGACACGAACTGAGCGTCCTCGATGCTCTTAGCTTCGGCAGCAGCATGAGCTTACGATCCACTATTCGTGCAGGATCCGCTGTTTCCTCCTTGAGCTTCAGCGCCATCGGATCGACACTCAGTATCCGTAGCTTTACGCGTGTCGGCAGCTCCTTCTCCGTACTCGGCTTGACGAAGTGCGGGTCCGTACAGACTCTCTCCGTTATCGGAAGCATTCTGTTGAGCAGCAACTTGTCGGTCCGCAGCTTCCTGCGCCTCGGCAGCAACATCAGCGTAATCGACTATGTCGAGATGGGCTCAGCAGTCTCGATCCGCTCTTACACACGTCTAGGGTCCGCCTTCTCGGTCAGCAGCAGTTGCGGAAAGTGCAGCACGCTTGGCGGTACTGGTGGATTGAGCATTCTGAGTCAGACGACGTTGGGCAGCTCTTTGAGCGTCCGATCTCACGGTAGATTCGGATCTGCCGCAAGCGTTTTCGACTTCATGAACCTCGGCAGCTCCTTGAGCTTGCGCGCCATGGTACGCTGCGGCAGCAGCTGCAGCGTAACTGGTCGTGTCGCGCTCGGCAGCGTCTGCACTTTGTCCGTGATGGGCTGTTCGAACCTGGGCTCCACGCTCAGCGTGCGTGGCTTCGCCAGATGCAGTTCTCGCGCTAGCGTCATGGACATGCTGTCCTTGGGCAGTACACTCTCCCTTCGAAGCGTGTGCCGTATCGGATCCACGTTCTCAGTCTTCGCTAGAGGAAAAGCAGGCTCCGACATGTCCGTGATGTGCCACACGCACTTGGGCAGCTCCATGTCGCTACGCCGCTTCGCTATGCTAGGAAGCAAGATGTCCGTGCTCGACTTCGTTGGCATCGGCTCTTCTCTCTCCGTGCGTGCCTTCGTGCGTTGCGGCTCCGCCTTCAGCGTCAACCGCGTGTCTTCGGAAGCGGTCGCATCGTTTGGCGTCAAGCTGTCCGTGTTGGACATGATGGCTCTTGGAAGTTCGTTAAGCGTCCGGGGCGCAGTGTCGATGGGCTCTAGAGCCTCTATTCTTGACATGTTCAGCATGGCCAGCTCGCTTTCGATCCGCACCATGTCGCGTCTAGGAAGCAGCCTGTCTGTCACAGGCGTGATGAATATCGGATCCGTCAAACGCTTGTCCGTCATTGGCCTAGCCACTGCAGGCAGCACTCTGTCGATCCGATCGTTCTCCAGACTCGGTTCTAGTGTGAGTGTCCTGCAGTTCGCCCACATGGGATCGGGCTTGTCAGTGCGCAGTTTCGGTCGCTTCGGAAGCAGCATGTCGATGGTCGACTTTGCGATCCTCGGGTCCTCCGTCAGCATCCGTAGCTTCACGCGCTACGGTAGCGCGTGCTCCGTCTTGGAGTTCGTCACGATGGGCAGCGGCTTGAGCATGCGTTCGTTCGCACGGCTGGGCAGCACCTTGTCTGCCATGAGCACGTCTCGATGTGGCGAAGGACTTTCAGTGCTCGATTGGGCGCTCTTTGGGTCTTCGCTGTCTGTGCGTACCTGCACAAGATTCGGCAGTGCTATGAGCGTGGTGGACTTCGCACACATCTCCAGCTCAATCAGCTTGAGGTCCTTCATGCGTCTGGGTTCGGGCTTATCCGTTTTCAGCCGCTTGAACGCGGGACAAGCGGTCAGTGTGCTGGGGCAAAGCCATATCGGCTCTAGCATGAGCTTGCGGAGTGTCGCAAGACTAGGAAGTGGCGTGTCCGTTCTGGACAACGTCTCGTTCGGATCTTCGCTCTCGATCAGAGCATGCGCAAGGTTCGGCAGCCGAACATCTGTCTTGAACTTCTTCGGTTGTGGTAGCTCCCTCAGCATGCGTTCAACTGCCAGGATGGGAGCAAACATGAGCATTTTGGACTTCGTTCATCTCTCCAGTAGTTTGAGCATCCGTTCTCACGCTCGTCTCGGATCTAGCAGTTCCGTCTTCGGCTTGGCTCGTGTCGGCAGCTGCTACGAAATGTCCGTGATCGGCATGACGCACTTAGGCTCCAGCTTGTCCTTGCGCGCCTTCGGCCGCTTCGGCAGTGCTGTCAGTATCTGCGAGTTCGTCACTCAGGGAAGCAGTTTGAGTCTACGGTCCTACGTGCGCATCGGATCCTCGGTGTCCGTCTGGAACAAGGCTATGCGTGTTGGCGGTGCTCTGTCGCTTTTGAACAGCGCGTCGATCGGCTCCAGCTGCAGCGTGCGTTCCTTCTCGAGACTCGGATCCACGGTTTCGATCTTGCGCACGGCGCGACTTGGAAGTGCCCTTTCTGCCTTGGCAGAAGTGCACATTGGCAGTTCGCTGTCTGTGCGCAGCATGGCTCGCGTCAGCGGAAACACCAGCATTCTGGACCATGTCTACTTCGGCAGCGCTCTCTCCATCCGCAGCTTCATGCGCGGTGGTTCTCGTTGTAGTGTGCTGGATCAGTTGGCCGTCGGCAGCAGCTTGAGTCTGCGTGCCACAGTCAGGCTTGGATCTTCGTTATCGGTTACTGGCTTGACAGCATTGGGCAGCTGCTTGCGAACGAGCGTGATTGAGTTCACGAATCTGGGAAGCTCTATGAGCATCCGCAGCTTCACGCGCATCGGCGAGCGCGTATCCTGCATGGACGCGATGCACCTTGGTTCATCTTTGAGCCTGCGTGCTTTCGCACGTCTTGCAAGTGGAGCCTCTGTGCTCGGCCGCACTCGTCTGGGCAAGGACCTTTCGGTGATGGACGCCACGTCGCTCGGCTCCAGCGTATCTCTCAGATCGCTGTGCCGCTTCGGAAGCGCTTTGTCCATCCTCGACTTCGCTATGTGCGGCAGCGCCGTGAGTGTACGCTCCTTCACCCGTCTGGGCTCCGCTCTCGTCGTTTCTGGACTCGCAAATGTGGGTAGTTGCATGAACTTGAGCGTAATCGGCGCCATGAACCTGGGCAGCTCGCTTTCGTGCCGCGCCTTTGCACGGTGTGGCTCCGCCATGAGCGTCTTGAACTTCGTCAACGCCGGTAGCAGCATGAGCATCCGCAGCTTCTTGCGTCTCGGCAGCTCTGTTTCGGTACGTGGTCTGCAGCATGTTGGTTCAGTCAGCCGTGTCTCGATTATTGACTTTTTGACCGCTGGCAGCTCGTTCTCCGTCCGTGGACTCGCAAGAATTGGAGCTCAGATTTCGATTCTCGACTACGTTTCGATCGGCTCCAGCGTCTCCATGCGCGCCTTCATGCGGTTGAGTTCGAACATCTCGATCCTCGACTATCTGAAGTTGGGCTCGAGCGTGTCGGTGCGTGGCTTTGGTCGTTGCGGTTCTCGATGCAGCGTCCTAGACACTTTCGCACTCGGTTCGTCGCTCTCCTTGCGCGACTTCGCTCGCATTGGCAGTGGCTTCTCCATCTCCTGCGCGAGCGCAGTCGACAACAAGAACGTGCTGCAGGGTGCCTTGTCGGTGCTCAACAGCGTTTCCGTGGGAAGCAGCTTGAGTGTCCGCTCGAAGGTGAAGATGGGGGCGCATATGTCCGTCCTGGACTTTGCCACTACTGGTTCTGGACTCTCGATCCGTAGCTACGTCCGCATGGGCTCTGGCTGCAGCTTCATGGGCCTGATGCGAACGGGCAGCTGCTACCAACTTTCGGTAGTAGAGTGCGCCCACTTCGGCAGCAGCTTCAGTGTCCGCTCCATGGTGCGTTCCGCGTGTCGACTCTCAGTTCTGGATGCGGGTACGCTCGGCTCCGCCCTGAGCTTGCGGTCGTTCCTCCGCGCTGGATCCAGCATCTCGGTTCTCAAAGCGGTGCGTCTCGGAGATCAGATGTCCATGGTCGGACGCGTCTTCTTGGGAAGCTCCATGTCGGTGCGCAGCTTCGGGCGTGTCGGAAGTGCAGTGAGCATCTTAGACGCAACCTCCTTGGGCAGCTCGATCAGCGTTCGTGCATGCATGCGTGCCGGCTCGTGCGTCAGCATGCTCGGCTTCGCAGCACTCGGAAGCTCGTTGTCGTTGCGCAGCTTCTTGCGACTCGGATCGTGCTTGTCCGTGACGGGTACAATCCAGTGCAGCAGTTGCCATAGACTCTCCGTTGAGGGCCTGTGCCACATTGCCAGCTCTCTGTCAGTGCGCAACTTCCTCCGCTTGGGTGACAAGATCTCGGTCTTCGATGCCACAGCTGTTGGAAGCACGCTCAGCCTCCGATCGTTCGCACGCTGCGGCAGCTCCTTGTCGCTGCTGAAGACGGCCAGGTTGGGCCAGGACGTTTCCGTGATCAACTTCTTGCATCTCGGCAGCACGTTGTCGTTGCGCTCGACCTTGCGTGCTGGCAAGTGCTTGTCGACCTTGGATAGTGCTCATTTGGGCAGCTCGCTGAGTCTCCGCAGCTACCTACGAGTGGGATCCGCTTTGTCAGCCTCCGGTCAGTTCGCGCGCATCGCGGGCAAGACCAGCGTCATGCAGGAAGTCGCACTCGGTTCCAGCCTGAGTTGCCGTGCCTACGCGCGCTGCGGCTCCAAGGCTTCGTTGCTCGACTTCTTCCAATTGGGCAGCGCTCTGTCTATCCGCAGTGTTGGCCGCTTCGGGTCCGCTGTTTCGGTCTGCAGTTTTATCACAGTCGGATCCAGTCTGTCGTGCCGCAGCTACGTGCGCTTTGGCAGCGCCATGTCGACGTTGAACTTCGTTGACATCGGCTCCTCCATGAGCGTACGCGCGTTTGCGCGCTTGGGTTCCGCCATGTCAGTGACAGGGCAGTTCAACTGCGGTTCGTGCTACCAATTGAGCGTCATCCAGTGGACACACTGCGGTTCTAGTCTCAGTCTCCGCTCCTGCGCTCGGTTCGGCAAGGCCTTGAGCGTGTTCGACGCCGCTCATCTAGGAAGCTCCGTCAGTCTGCGTGCATTCGCGCGCGTCGGCAGCTCTATGTCGCTCTACGGAAAGGTCCGCTTGATGGGTGCCGCATCTGTTGTATCGCAAATGGAGGTCGGATCAACGCTCTCCCTGCGAAGCGTCTCTCGTTTGGGTTCCAGACTCTCTGTCTTCGACTACCTGCAGCTCGGCAGCTCAGTTTCGATGCGCAACTTCGTTCGCACAGGAAGTTCATGCTCCGTCCTCGGCAGTGGGCGCTTCGGTGGCGCATGCAGCGTGATGGATATGTGCCATCTGGGAAGCGCGATTTCTGTGCGATCCACCGTACGTCTGGGCTCTGCCGCTTCCGTGCTCAACTTCGTGAACGTCGGGTCCAACTTGTCGGTGCGCAGCTTCGCGCGACTCGGCTCCAACGCTAGCGTGATCGGCCTGGCCGCCACTGGCAGTTGCTTGCAGCTCAGCGTACTGAACTTTGTGGCATTTGGCAGCTCCATCAGCGTCCGATCTCTGGTCAGGATGGCCTCCGCTTGCTCTGTCGTGGACTTCGTGAACGTGGGCTCCTCAGTCTCGTTGCGCCAGTACACGCGCATCTCCAGCGGCCTCTCGATCTTCGGCGTAACGTCGAAGAAGGCGACTTTGGCAACGGGCTTGAGCGTCCTCGCACACGTGGAACTCGCCTCCTCCCTGTCTGTGCGCTCGTGCTGCCGCTTCGGTAGCGCACTGAGCGTTCTGGACTTCACGGGCTGCGGCTCCTCCATGAGCGTACGCCAGTTCGTACGTTGTGGCAGCAGCTTCTCAGTCCTTCGTGACGTCAACGCGGGTGCCAAGATGTCTACGCTGGATTGCTTGCATTTGGGTTCCAGCCTGTCTATGCGCAGCTTCGGTCGCTTCGGCTCAGCATTGTCCGTACTAAGCTTCAGCACTCTGGGAAGCAGCGCTTCGTTGCGCACGTTCGCTCGTATGGGATCCGCATGCAGTGTGCGTGGTATCTTCAACGTTGGCAGCGTCTGCAAGATGAGTGTTATTGACTTCTTGCACTTGGCGAGCACATTGTCTGTGCGCTCCTACGTACGCTGCGGTGCCGCCTTCAGCGTGCTGGAGGCGCAAACGATTGGATCCGCCCTGTCTTTGCGTAGCTTCGCACGTGTGGGCAGCGCGATTTCCGCCACCGGTGCCGTCCGATGCGGCATGACCTTGTCGTTGTGCTCGCAGGCGACGATCGGCAGCTCGATGTCGCTCCGCAGTTCGGCTCGCTTCGGCTCCGCTCTCTCGGTGCTCAACTTCGCGAACTGTGGCAGCTCTCTGTCGCTCCGCAACTACGTGCGCATTGGTAGCGCCTTGTCCGTAACCGGTCTTGGCTACGTCGGCTCTTTGCGCATGTGCTCTGTGATCAACAGCGTGCAACTCGGCAGCTCCTTGTCTCTGCGTTCAAGCGCCCGCATGGGCAGCGCACTCAGTGTGCTGAACTACGCAAACCTGGGATCCAACCTCTCGTTGCGATCCTTCGTTCGCGCTGGCTCCGCACTCAGCGTTGCTGAGGCCGCACGCCTCGGTGGCTGCTTGTCGGTGATCAACTTCGTGCATCTTGGCAGCAGCATCTCCGTCCGCAGTACAATCCGTCTTGGCAGCTCCCTCTCAATCCTGGATGCAACACATCTTGGTAGCAGCATTTCACTGCGATCGTTCATTCGTGCGGGCAGCAGCTGCTCGGTCTTCGGCCGCCTCGGCGTCGGAAGCTGTGCTCGCTGTTCCGTCATCAACTGGTTGCACTTGGGCAGCAGCATGTCTCTGCGCTCCATGGCGCGCTTCGGCTCCGCGATGTCGGTCCTCGACTCCACGGCAATTGCTAGTTCCATGAGCATCCGCAGCTTCGTGCGTCTCGGTTCGTCCTGCAGCATGCTAGGCCGCTGCTTCGTGCACAGCTCGTGCTCGATTCTCGCGGAACAGCATATTGGAAGCAGCTTGAGCCTACGCAGCTACACGCGATGTGGTGAACACTCTTCGATCCTGAGCTTCGCATCCCTGGGATCCGCTCTGTCGATCCGATCGTGTGTCCGCTTGGGAAGCGGCATGTCGGTTAGTACCAAATCGCAGGTCGGCCAGCAGCTCTCGATTCTAGCGCAAGCGAGCCTCGGATCCACCTTGTCGATCCGCAGCACGGCGAAAGTCGGTGCCGCAATGTCGATGCTGGACTTCTCCTTGATGGGAAGCACTCTGAGTGTCCGTTCGTACATGCGCTGCGGCTCCAACCTCTCTGCGCTCGACTACGCGCAACTGGGCAGTGGCTTGAGCATCCGATCGGTCGCTCGCTTCGGCAGTGCCTTGTCTGTGCTTAGCTTCAGCAACGTCGGCTCCTCGATGTCTCTGCGTTCCTTCGTGCGCATGGGCAGCAGTCTTTCGGTCTCCGGTGCAACCCTTCTCGGCAGCATGTGCCGCTTGTCGGTCATCGCTTTGGTGAACCTTGGCAGCACGCTTTCCGTTCGCGCTTACACGCGTCTCGGCAGCAACCTGTCTGTTTTGGAGCATGTTAGCGTTGGATCGGGACTCTCAATCCGGTCCTTCTCGCGCTTCAGCTCTGCTCTCTCAGTCCTGGACAGCATCGCTTGCGGCAGCGCAATGTCCGTGCGCGGATTCGTCCGTCTCGGCAGCGCTTTGTCGGTGGCTGGTGGTAAAGTTGCTCTCGGTCTCAACGGTGAGAACCGTTGTTCCGTTGGCGCAGTCGCTCAGTTTGGACGCGAATTGTCCATCCTGGCAGCCACTAGCTTGTCCAGCACCTTGAGTCTGCGTTCCTTCACTCGCTTCGGCAGTGCAGTGAGCGTAATGGGCTTCGCCACTTTGGGCAGCAGCCTGTCTTTGCGTTGCTTCGCGCGCTTCGGCAGCAGCATTTCTGTCTTCGGCAAGATGAGCCAGAAGGGACGCATGTCTGTCGTCGACCATATGGCTTTGGGAAGCTCGTTATCTCTCCGCAACTTCGCTCGTATGGGCAGCTCCATGTCGCTCATGGATTTCTTAGCCAGTGGCAGCAGTTTGTCGCTGCGATCTGCGGCTCGCCTCGGCTCAGCGTTCTCGGTGCACAAGTCTGCTAACTTTGGTGCTAGGTGCTCCGTTTTGTCGCACTTCCACTTGGGCAGTTCGTGCAGCGTCCGATCCGGCACTCGCATGGGCAGCAACATCAGCGCGTTGAACTTTGTGCATGTCGGCAGCAGTTTGTCCGTCCGCAGCACCGCTCGGATGGGCGGCTGCTTGTCGGCCCTCAACTACGTCGCTCTGGGAAGCTCTCTGAGTATCCGTGGTTCAGTGCGATTAGGAAGTGGACTGTCAGTGCATGGCTTGTCGCGCATGGGCAGCATCTGCAACTGCAGTGTGATCGACTTCGTCCACTTCGCGTCCTCCATGTCTGTCCGTAGCTTTGTGCGCTTCGGCAGCGCGATTTCGGTCTTAGACTTCACGACTCTCGGTAGTTCCATGTCCTTGCGTGGTTCCGTTCGTCTCGGCTCCTCCCTCAGCGTGTACGCCAACGCTAAGTTCGGCGGCCAGATGAGCGTCATTCAGCAAGTGCACTTGGGAAGCTCGTTGTCCGTACGTGGACGCATGGGACGCTTCAGCGCTCAGGTTTCCGTCTTGGACTACATGAACATGGGTTCAAGCTTGAGTATCCGACATTACGTGCGATGCAGCAGTGCCATGAGCTTAATGGGCTTGGCTCGCGTCGGCTCCTGCTACGAGTTCTCCGTGATCAACTACGTGTCGCTCGGCAGCTCGGTGTCTGTTCGGAGTGTCTCGCGATTCGGTGCCGCAGCGTCGGTGTTGAACTTCGTCACTTTGTCAAGTTCAGTGTCTCTGCGCCAGTTCATGCGCGCCTCGTCTGGCGTAAGCGTGTTGGGCACGCTCCGCGTTTCAGGAAGAGCTGGCATGAGCGTCGTTTCGCAGGTGGCGCTCGGCAGCAGCTTGTCTATGCGCAGCTTCGCTCGCATGGGCAAGTCCCTGTCTGCTCTCGACGCCGTGTACCTTGGCTCCAACCTGTCGATCCGCAGCGCGGTTCGTATGGGCTCTAGCCTTTCCGTCTTCGGCTTCGGTGCCTTCGGAAGCTGCTTGCGGCTCAGTATCGCACAGCAAGTGGACATCGGCAGCAGCCTGTCGATCCGGTCCTTCGTCAGGTTCGGCTCCGCTTTGTCCGTCTTGGATGCCGCGTACCTTGGCAGCAGCTTGTCTCTGCGTCAATTCTTACGTTCTGGCTCTGCAGCTTCCGTTGTCGGCGCCATGCGCGTTGGTGGCGACCTGTCTGTTGTACAGTGCGCGAACATGGGTTCGAACTTGAGCATGCGCTCGCACGTCCGCTTGGGCGCTAGAACTTCCGTTTTGGACTTCCTGAACGTGGGCAGCTCGGTTTCGCTCCGTGCCTTCATGCGATGTGCAAGTTCCGCATCCTTGATGAAGAATATTCAGGTTGGAGGAATGTGCAGTGTCTTAGACGCGGTGCAATTGGGCAGCAGCTTCTCGGTGCGCAGCTGTGGTCGCTTTGGATCCACGATTTCGGTTCTCACGTACGCTTCTCTTGGTAGTTCCTTGTCGGTGCGCAATTTCGCGCGCCTCAGCGACGGCTTCAGCGCTCTGAGTTACGCGCAGCTGGGCAGTAGCATCAGCTTGCGGTCCACAGCGCGCTTCAGTGGTAGTTTGTCGACATTGGAGTTCGTAACCATTGGCTCTAGCCTGTCCTTGCGCAACTTTGCACGCATTGGCTCCGGCTGCTCGGCGATCGGCTTCGTGGCTTGCAGTTCCTGCTTCGCGATCAGCGTCATCAACACCGTGGATATCGCCTCGTCGCTGAGCGTCCGTTCGTTCGCGAAGATGGGTGCCAGTTTGAGCGTGATTGACTTCGTCCAGATGGGTAGTTCTCTGTCCGTCCGTCGTCACAGCCGTCTAGGTAGCGGCCTCTCAGTGCTGAACTACGTTGCCTTCGGCAGCTCGCTGTCTGTGCGCTCGCACACGCGCTACGGCAGCCGCATGAGCGTTCTTGACATGCTGAACCTCGGTGCTTCGCTTTCCACGCGATCCAACATGCGTGGTGGTGCCGCAATGTCCTTGGTGGACTGCGTTGGCTTGGGAAGCTCGCTCTCCGTGCGCAGCTGCGGCCGATTTGGAAGCGCTCTCAGCATGCTGAACTACGTGTCCTTCGGCAGCTCTTTGAGTCTCCGTAGCTACGTGCGTTTGGGGAGCTCCTGCAGCGTCAAGGGATCCGTCCAGGCACAAAGCCGCGTCAGCATCCTGAACTACGCCAGTCTCTCCAGCTCTCTGAGCACGCGCTGCACCGCACGCTTCGGCAGCGGCATGAGCGTTTTGGGCCTGTGCAACTTGGGCAGTTCTTTGAGCTTGCGTTCGCAGACACGTCTAGGCAGCTCTCTATCCGTCTTGTCCGGCGCTCGCGTTGGCGCTAAGTGCTCAGTGGTAGAGCAGACGCACTTGGGAAGCTCCTTGTCCGTGCGCGCCTCTTGCAGATTCGGATCGTGCGCTAGCGTCCTGAACTTCTTCCAGCTGGGATCGAGTTTGTCCGTCAGGTCGCACCTGGGTGTTGGTTTCAACACTAGCATCATGGATTTCGTGAACTGCGGATCTGCGATGAGCGTTCGCAGTTTCGCGAGGTTCGGATCGCGTGCCTCGGTGCTCGACTACCTGAACGTCGGCAGCTCGCTCTCGCTTCGCAGCTTCGCGCGCGTGGGATCTACCTTGTCCGTTGCTGGAATGGCCGCTCTCGGTAGCTGCAACAAGTTCTCCGTCATCGGATGCACAAGTTGCGGATCCTCACTCAGTGTTCGTGGTATGGCTCGCCTCGGAAGCCGCGCTAGCGTCTTCGAATTCCTGGCTTTGGGATCGTCTTGTTCCGTCCGCTCCGCATCGAGGTTTGGTTCCAAGATGTCTGTGCTAGACACGCTGAACCTTGGAAGCGCTTTGTCGTGCCGCAGCGTCATTCGGTCTGGCGCCTCGTTGAGCGTGCTCAGCTGGGTGCACACTGGTAGCTGCGTAAGCGTGCGTTCCTTCGCTCGTCTAGGCTCTCACGGAAGCGTCCTTGACTACGTGAACATCGGCAGCAGCTTGTCTGTACGCAGCTTCTCGCGTCTCGGCTCAGCCTGCAGCTTGCTTGACTTCACGCAGCTCAGCAGTGGACTGTCGGTTCGCAACTTCGCTAGGCTTGGCTCGACTTGCAGCGTCATCGGCCTCTGCGCTTTGGGCAGTGTGAGTAGTTTGAGTGTAATCAACTGCTCGTCTCTGGGCGCGAGCTTGTCCGTCCGCTCCATCGCACGTATGGGCAGCAACATGTCCGCCCTCAACTTCGTATGCTGCGGCTCCATGGTTTCCGTCCGCTCAACAGCGCGCTTCGGCAGCTCCTTATCCGCTCTCCGACATGTACGTGTAGCAGAACAAGTCTCCATCCTGCAGCAGTGCCACTTGGGTAGCTCATTGTCCGTCCGACGTGTTGTGCGTGTGGGAGACGCGGTTTCGGTGCTCAGCTTCGCAACGTTGTCCAGCAGCCTGTCCATCCGCAGTTGCTCACGCATTGGCAGCTCTTTGTCACTCGCGGGTAAGACTGTGATGCATGGCGCCCTCTCGATCCTCGACAGCGTACAGCTAGGAAGTTCCGTCTCGATGCGTTCCGTCGCTCGCTTCGGCTCCATGGTCTCCGTACTCAACTGCGCCCATATCGGCAGCTCGCTCTCCGTGCGCAGCTTCGCACGTGTCGGTAGCTGTCTGTCCGCGTTCGACTTCGTAAACGTTGGCGGCGCTCTCTCATTGCGTGGTGTTGGACGATGCGCTAGCTCCCTCTCAGTCATGGATGCCATCTTCATGAGCAGCTGTGTCTCCATGCGAAGCTTCCTAAGAATCGGCTCCGGTTGCAGCTTGCTCGGACTCTCTAGAGTGTCGTCAGTGCACGCACTGTCCGTAATCAACTTCTCGAACGTTGGCTCTAGCGTGTCTCTGAGATCATTCCAGCGTCTCGGATCTCGAGTTTCCACTTTAGACATGTGCGCATTGGGCAGTTCCTTATCCGTCCGCTCACACGCCAGACTCGGCGCGTCGCTGACAGTCCTTGAAGCAGCTAGTCTCGGATCAACGTTGTCAGTCCGCTCTATGGCTAGACTGGGTTCCAGACTGAGTATCGTGGACTTCTTGCTCATGGGCAGCTCGCTGTCTATCCGCAACAGCCAGCGCATCGGATCTAGGTGCAGTGTACTGGATTGCCTGCAGATCGGAGCTGGGCTCTCATTGCGCAGTCACGCTCAATTTGGCGCCAACCTGTCGATCATTGACCTAGTCGATATCGGATCAGCACTTTCGTTGCGCAGCTACGTCAGAGCAGGTACTGAAGAATTGCTTCTTTCAGACTATGATGTTGATGTCTAAGGAACGAGAGTAGAGTACAGTAGGATAAGCAAACTTCTTACTAATGCATTATTTCTACTTGATTTGATTTACAATCAAATCATCATCGATTCATTCCCCTCACCGTTACTGCATCAACCTAACGAACATTCGACCAGGTTCGTCCATCTCCGTGATCGGCCGAGCCGCAGTCGGTAGCGTGTGCAGATTGAGCGTTATCAACTTCGTGCATATGGCATCGAGTTGCAGTGTGAGGAGCTTCTCTAGATTTGGTACAACTTTTTTTGAGTAGTGAATGACTTCGTTTTTAGACTGTTTTTTCACGAAGAGTCAATTGGGTATCTACAAGTAACGTGTCTCCTCTGCAATCATTTCAGAAACACGCCACAAACAACAGGTGCTCAGTTGTCCGTGTTGGATGCATACTGCCACGGATCTTCCGTGAGTATCCGTACTTTTGCCAGACTAGGATCAAGCTTGAGTTGCGAAGGAAGGTCGCATACGGGTAGTCTATCAGCAACTGGAAGAAGCTATGCAGGAGATACGCTTTCGGTACTTGAGTTTATAGCAACAGGAGTTTTGGATGGATGAGGTTTGGATCGTTAAGGAGCATGGAAAAAAGTCTAAGTCATAAACAGTAGCTATCTACAACGTGGTACGTGTACCTGCCAACCATGGAACTGAAGAGTTGCTTTAAATAAATATATATCCAAAATGAAAAATTATACCATCCACCTCGCACAATAACAGGTCTTCAGCTTCTCAAGATTCGGAGGAAAGGCTTCAGTGCTAAATTGCATGGCACTGGGATCATCCTTGAGTCTCCGTAGCTTCCTGCGACTAGGCTCTGCGATGTCCGTGCACGCGACAGGTAGGGAAGATTCGATTATAAGATTTGAAATTCTACTAGATGATAGATGACGGATTCCAAATGATACAGACCATGTACTATACTTTGAACAACATTTCATCTTCGTCATCGTCCACACAAATTCACAGGTTGCTTGGCAAAGGCGCGCGTCCAGCGCGCGTTGTCAGTGCATAACCGACTCAACGTCGGAAGCAGTTTGTCAGTGCGCTCTCACGCAAGATTGGGAAGCCGGGCTTCGGTATTGATGATTTTGATTTGCCTCGTAGAAACATACCAAACAGACACATCGTGCTTAGAATGCTCTTCCCCATCACGAATAAAATTTACCTCTCATCAAACAAACGTTTACTTGGAACCCCTCTAGGTCCTGGACTTCCTGCATATTGGTGGAGCTTTGTCAGTCCGATCCACCTCCCAAATGGGTAGCAATTTGTCTGTTTTGGACATGGTCCAAGTCAGCAGTTCTTTGTCCATGCGTTCTTACGCACGCTTCGGAAGTTCGCTTTCAGTACTGAACTTCGCGAACCTTGGCAGTGGCTTGTCTCTCCGCAGCTTCGTCCGCTGTGGAAGCACCTGCTCTGTGCATGGCTTAACCGCAGTCGGATCCCTCTCCAGCATGAGCGTGATTAACTTCGTGTCTGTCGGCAGCACACTGAGCTTACGTAGTTCGTCCAAGATTGGCATGAAGATGAGCGTATTGAGCTACGTGCAGTTGGGTAGCTCTTGTTCGCTGCGATCGATCTGCAAGGTAGCAGCAAAAACCAGCCTCTTCGACATGATGGCGATTGGAAGCTCTCTGTCGGTCCGAAGCTGTGGCTGCGTCGGCAAACGCATGTCGGCACTGGACTTCCTGAATATGGGTACCTAAAACTGAAGATTTTTTTGATTAACAAATGCATTAGTGGAGAAAGCTCGTCGATCGCGAAGACATATTTTTGCTTCAAAAATGTTTCGTTGAGAACTACTTCATCCTTGTAAATCCGACTTCTTTATCCAGGTTCTTCCATCTCTGTGCGAAACCACGGACGCTTCGGAAGCAAGGCTTCTGTCCTTGACTTGCTGGCTATCGGTGGCACTATGAGCTGCAGATCGACAGGTATAGACATTTACAGATTTATGCCTTGCACGAGCTTTTATGATTTGTTGTCTCGATAGGTGAAAACTAGTTGAGATGGTTTAGAAATCTTTCCTGATAAGATGATCACTGTATCCTAGCGCAACATGATGTATGTAATTATTTGCAACATCACAATCTTACTACATCATCCAAAAACATCTAAAAACCCCTTTTCCACATCAACAGGTCAAATGGGCTCTCGCGCCTCTGTCTTGAACTTCGCTATTATGGGAAGCAGTGTGTCTTTGCGCGCCTTTGCTAGATGCGGCAGCTCATTGTCTGCATTTGGATCGACGTCGTTGGCCGGGGTATAATGTTGATAGAGAAATGAAGTAGAGAAATGCAGAAAAATGAAAGTTTCTCTATCAGAGTGATTTTCATTTTCTCTTCTTCGAATCACCTCAAGGTTGGCATCAATGATGAGTCACTTTTTAGAATCACCATGATGAGTTACTTTTTAGAATCATTATGATGAGGCACTTCTTGAACATGAAATGCCAAGCCCAAAACTACCCAACCGCCTAAACTCAAAACTGCACAGGCCGTCTCCGCCAAACGTCTATCCGTAATGGAGACTGTGAACCTTGGTTCATCGCTATCTATTCGGGGAACGACAAGAATGGGATCGCGAGCTAGTGTCTTGAACTTCGTGCACATGGGAAGTTCTATGTCTCTCCGTGGCTTCGTAAGGGCAGGCAGCAGCGTTAGCGTCATGGGAATGGTAAACGTTTATTTGTTTTTGAAAGACGATGATGTGCTCCTGGCGTAGTATGATAATTTGATACCACGTGAAGATTCATCAACCAATCAATCTCCCGCCTAAATATTGATCCAAAAAACCCTTTCCCACCCCCAAAACAGGGCCGCTTCGGTGGTGATCTTTCGTTGATGCAATGCTGCAAGTTGGGCAGCAGCGTCTCTCTCCGATCGACGGCGCGATTCGGAAAGTGTATTAGCGTAATCGACTTCGTCATGATTGGATCCTCGCTGTCTTGTCGACAATTCACTCGTATGGGCTCCAGCCTATCCGTTGCCGGCACATGCACAGCGGTGCCAGGTGGACAACTGTCAGTGCTGAACCAAGCTTCTATGGGCTCCAGTCTATCGATCAGAAGCTTTGCGAAGTACTTGACTATACTTTCTTTCAATCTAGTTATGAACGAATAATTTAAATACTCTCGTTAGTCATCCTACGACATTAATCAACCTCAACACCGTAAAAACAAGTTATTGTACGCTTTTCCTCTTCATCACATAAGTCACTCACCCGTTCCCTTTCCACATAAGTCACTCACCTTTTTCTTACAACTCCAGGTTCGGCGGATCGCTGAGTACATTGAACTTCGTGCTGATGAGCTCGTCGCTCTCAACGCGTAGCTTTGCACGCTTCGGATCTAGGGCTTCGGTATTTTTTATGATTTCTATGAATACCTCTTGTTAGGCACGTACATTCATTCATTCATTCACTCATAAAAAGACAATTTGCATTTTCATTTCAATCATTGGGAGCGTCGAAATACCTGCACTGGTAGTTTCCGTACGACGCTGACCAACATCTCAAACATACATCCCTAAACACAGGTCCTTGACTTCATGGCCATGGGAAGCTCCATGAGCGTCCGCAGTGTAGTGCGTATCGGAAGCACAGCCTCTATCTTCGGCCGCGCCCGATTTGGATCGAATCTCAGCGTTTTGTCATTCAGTACTGAACTTATTGTTATTTTTTCTTCTTTTGGTGTTGGTAGTAACAGATAAGTCTAAGTTCCTTATTCGGCAGTGGTTTCCAATTTGATGTGTGAATACCAGCATTAGAAACTTCCCTGTTGCACATTCAAAGCCATTTCCACAACCTCCGGCTAAAAACCACTCACAGCTGAATTCGGTGACTCTGTATCGATGCGGGCATATGCTAAGTTCGGAAGCGCACTCAGTTGCTTGTGCCATACCACGATCGGCTCCTCCTTCTCTATGCGTAGCTTCGCACGCCTGGGAAGCAGTACCTACTTATCAACTTTTTGCTTATTTGGCATCTGCATCAGGTAGGCAGTCAATTAATATGCTCTAAAAGTTCTTGTCTTTCTTTTTTTAATACATACTTACTAAATGATCTTTCGAATCACCTCCAAAAGCAAACAATCATGCCTAACAACATTCATCACTTGCATCTCTTCGCTTCAGGTATCTCGGTCGCTGGCGCAACAACGCTCGGACAGTACACTTACATTGGACATAACGGGAATTACATCAAGTATGTTGGTGGCACGGATAGTGGTGTAAGCACAGCCTACGCCTTCTGGGCTCAGACCACCAGCACGCCAGGCTCCTACTCGCCTTCGCGACGCATTACATTCACGTACTTTCTTATACGCTTTTTTTACTGCCATTGGTTGAGTATGGTTGTCTGGAAATGGAAACGTAAGATTTTCAGATTTAACAAAACAAGCATGTTGATACAAGTGTAAGTAGATACAACTGAGTATTAAGTTTTTTATTACGCTCGCAACCAAGATTAGGATTCATTCACAACGACCTCCTCGTGAATCATAAATCCGGAAAAAACAGCGCGGACACATCTGGTTCGCCGAATAACGTGTTGCACGGCAACTGGCAGTCCGACAACGCTATCTCGACAAGTTCCGACCGCAGACTGAAGAAGAACATCCGCCCTCTGTATGAGCAGATCATCGACCAATCCCGCGGTTTGGCCAACTGGGAGAAGGCTAGTGCGGAAGCTAGAAATAGCACCACTGTACTAACCTTGTCTGGACGAGGTACAACAACAACATCTTCCGGTCAACAGCATCTTCAGCAAAAGGAGGCTCTGAGGCGTATCTTCCGCACGTTGAATCCGGTGAGCTACCAGATGCGCAATGCTGGCGAGAGCAAGCAATTGCACTTCGGTTTCATCGCGCAAGAATTGGAGGAACTGTATCCGAACCTAGTAGCCACAACGCCCAGCACGGGCTTGAAAGCGGTCTACTACCAGGACATGATCGCGCTGCTGACGCTCACAGTGCAGCAGGAGATGGAGCGCCTAGATGTGGTCGCGATGCGCGTCGACAAGGTCAGCGAAGTGGCTTCCGAGCACGAGGATATGCTGATCGATAGCGAAGAGAAGATCACCCGCTTGGAGAAGGAGCTGGGCAGTCTGAAGAAGAGCCACACCGATCGAATGGTGAGATGGCAGGCTGAGGGGTTGCTAGATGTGGATGCTCCTCATGGTGAAGCGGTGACAACTTCTGTCACCACCAATACGACAGAACAGCAAGAAGTAAACTTGTTGAGGAAAGCTAGCGCTGGATCCACAACGACGTCTAAAGCC
The DNA here is from genome assembly GCA_905178165.1 of Amoebophrya sp. A25. Classification (NCBI taxonomy): domain Eukaryota; class Dinophyceae; order Syndiniales; family Amoebophryaceae; genus Amoebophrya; species Amoebophrya sp. A25. The sequence goes on from CAJINU010000057.1 coordinate 101,913, forward strand.
GTCGGTGAAGCTGAAGCAACATCAGCCACACGACCAGAAGAAGTAATCGAAGATGGTAGTACACTATACGTGTAATGACCATATGATGTGGCAGTGACTTCGTGGTTAGGGAATTCGAATATCTTGCGGTGCAAGATTGTATCATCAAAATGGAAGAAGATTTTCAACATGCCGTTGTACAACAACATCTTCTGTTTAACTTGAGAAATATGTCTACAGTTCTTAAAAATGTTATAGCGGTGAATGACCGAAGACTTTGTTGATTTCGAAAATCAATACAGTGATAAATGCTAATTATCAGATGATCATGTCAACAACTAAAGCTACTGCAGAAGTACAACTTGCAGTATTGATAGAGCCAAGAAAAAGATGTTTTCTAGTTTCATCGTAAGAAGTGTCTTCACCCCCAAGAAAATGCAAGTTCTTGGAAGGGTTGAAGAACCAGTGTCACCGATTCGCATTCTCATTCAGTTTTGCTTCACGTACTCGTGTGCAACCCAACTGGTTGTATCTGAAATAGTACGTTAGAGACTGACATCATGATTTTAGAAGTACTTAGAATTTATTTGAGTATACTAACAGTAACAGTTGTAACAGATAGAGCAGATAGATAGATCTAGATGTGGTACTGGCACATGAATGTGGTAGGAGAAATGAATAAATGCGATTTATTTAATATACTATAGCTGATTATTTACAATTTCAAAGGCAAGAACTTTCTCATTACTTTTCGACTTCACGACCAATAAAAATCTTAGAACTTCTTGATTGCAACGATGAATACGAATTATAAGTATTGATTTTATTAGGAAATGGCGAGTAACATCTTCATTTATAGGTGTTACTTAAGTGATTGAAGTTTGAAGAAAATGATGGTATTTTTTAGTTATAGAAGGTTAGTCCTCGTCAGTGATGAATTATATGTTGAAGTTGTCAAAACAAAGAAGATACAGATGGTCAAAGTCATACCATAAGAATATTCTCAGCGATCCAATCTAATTCATTTACTCTTAAGCCACTTGTTATATACCCGAAAATGAATAATCCTATCCGTCTTCAATAGTGTGTTACTTACCTTATGGATTCTCATGATGTAAGTTCTTCTCCGTTGCATACGACTAGAAACTGAGACTAGAACAATTTAGATACCAACAAGTCATGCAGACTGCTGCCACAGTCGCAATGGCACCTGTTGCTACCATACATCACCAGCATCGATGCTACAAAGCTAGCGCATTACGTTGGGGATAAAGAAGTTCTCAGTCAGGGGGAAAAAAGGTGCTGTCCTCGTCCTCTTAGGAAAGGAGCAAGGATTGATTACAGCTGCCACTGTAACAAACTCCTTGCAGGAAGATAGGACACGCATCAAGGCACGAGAAGCCGAGGATTTCAAAAACAAACGGGTACAAGATGGAGCTTAGAAGTGGCGTTTAATACAACTTCAAATTTGAGAAATACGGTTGCACAGATATTATCCTTTGAATTAATTCCTTTCTTTGAATAGTGCTCGTTGAAGACGTTGTATATCCCTTGAAGAAATTCCTTATCGCTATCGCATGTTGTCGTTATGAAAAATAAGTCGTCGCATATTTAGGATTAAGATTAAGATTTGTCCATTTATAGTTTGAGAGGTTATGTTCGTGATATTACAGAGAATAGTCCTAAGAAGGTCAAAAATATCAGTTTTTACTATGTCTTACAATTTGTTCATTATTCGTCAGAATTGTCTAAGAACTATCAGAATCAATTATGATGCATGCAGTTCTTCGTCTTTCCTCCTGAAACAAATTCTTGTGAGCGGCCGATGTTGATGCAGTCTCCTGGGTAACGGTGAAAGTGTACACGAGGACCCCAAGATGATTCAAAAACCTAATAAGAGAATTATCCTCGTCACAAATACAACAAAGAACATAGTTATAATCTTCAAATACAACTAAAGTCATCAACAACACATACTTTTATCGTTCAAGAAATTCATTCGATTACTACTAGAGTCTATACTAGATTACTATCGTACACAGAGTCTTAGCGTTTGTTCGTTTGTTATATTTCAGGTATGTTTAATAGAGTGAAGATAACCAGATGTTAAAAGGTGAAGGAATGGAAAAATGATCAAGAGAGAGTTTCAAGAGGATTCTTTGGCTATTCAAAAATGTTTTACATCAGTGTCACCCGTACGCCAACTCAATTGAAAAGAAACAAAAAATACTTCCTTGCGGCCAGGCAGTGCCCCTCGGCGACTTCCTTGACGCCAGGCTCCATCATTTGGAAAAGATGCGACTTCAAGAGGTGTGGAAGAAAACATCAGCCTCCATCATGAAGCTAAGATCCTCAACAGCGAAGGTCTGGACAAGATCAAGAAGAAGAACGATCATGTACTGGAGGTTGAAGAGAAGATCATTATCAGACAAGGTTTACGAGTCGTGATACGAGGTCTAGTTCATTATCAGACAAGCTCTACACGGCGTGATCGTGGTCTAGTTTTGCACTTGCTGGTTGACCTAAAATCGATTCAGCATGCCCATTCTAAAACCCCACATGCTGATTCTTTACTGTAAGGTCTAGATTTATTTGAATGTGAGTTGTTGATGTTAGTTCTATGTAGTCACTACTCAAGTGAACAAAAGACCATGGCCACTGCTTACGTGGACCGAGCTCGTCTCGCTCTAGACGAGTTTCGACGCGCTGATTTAATTAGCCTCGTCGGCCAGGATTTGCTGAACCACTTGAAGCAACCGACTAAAGGCAGCAAGCAAGTGCCCAAGGCACTAAGGCATTTGTATTTTCCGCCCTCCGCGATTTTCACGGAAGGCAGTACTACGGAGTTTTCACGTGGTCGCGTCTTGAGGGTAAAGCAAGTACGAGCTGACATTACAGAAGCGGAGTTGGTATTGGCGGTGGGGAGAACGTTGTTGTTTGACTTGCGGGATGAGGGGAGGAAACAGCGGTTGTTGCGAGCAGCCTTGCACGACGTGGAAGGAGGACTCAGCGCGCTCGATATCGATCATAGTTCGTTATGGAAATGGAGGTCTTCTAGTTTTCTACAATGCGATGTCATGAGTGCTAATCATGATAAAGGTTTACCACTTACAGATAGAAAGAGAATGTGATTACGAAAGCAAAACTTTTTCGACTGAGAAATATTTTCAGAAGAGAGACGTTCAAGCTTGTCCCTCTCTCAAGCTTGTCCCTTCTAATCTTCCACCTCCCCAGCGGAGAGGGCGTCAACTCCTCCTCTTGGTTACGCATCCACGTAGGCAAAGCGACAAAAGAGGAATCCCAATATGCCGCTCCAGGCCAGCGTGATGCGACGAAAGAGGTCATCACGGTGCATGTTTCAATCGTTCCCGGTGGGGAAGAGTGGATCTCCGAAAACCTGCTAAACGTCGCGTTCGAACGCTGGGAAAAAGCCTGTGACAAGTACTTGAGTCCGTCAAAAAGTTGGAGGTTGAAGTGCGATTGGGGTAGATACGTCACAGTGGATCAAGAGGATTAAGGCTACCACAAATCGTCCATCTTCAGCACAGGCATCCTGCGACCTCCGTTTTGAAGCAGGAAAAGGTTCTTCCAGGATGCGCGCGAAGATGGATTTCTATTAGTTCTAAGAAGAGGCGGAGAGACTGGAACTAGCAGCATCAGAATTGAAAGAAGCTTTGGCGAGGGGTGATTGGGATGGAGGAGCAACGGGGGGATCTGATCATCCAGGTGGGTCATGATCTGACATTGTTGAGCAGCAGGATACTTTTCTCTTTCTGCCTGGTGTACACTGATGTGAACACCAGCATAGATGTGAAACTGGCTGATATTACAACGACACAGACGATAGCACCCCACGAAATTTTCCTCCATTCCTGATTCTCCTGATACCTCCATTGTGATTTAATATCCAAACTTTTTTGTTAATACATATTTTCACAACTGACAAAAGCAACAACGGCTACACGACGCACAGCGTGAAAAAGTATGCTTGAGACGATTTGATGAGCGATTGAAAGAGCAAGAAAGGGGCTTGGTTTGCATGAGCAAGAAAAAGAAGAAACACACAAGACTTCAAGTGTCTTTGAGAAAGAGTAAAAAGCTGTAGAAGACTTGGAAATGTAGGAGCGATAGCAGGAAAAGAAAGAGAGGACAAAGAGCCGTATTATACCTAATCTTGAAGCTGTGTGGGCTGTCAGACACTCCACAAACAGACACTCCACAATGAACGGTTTCGACGACAATTTCGGCGATGAACGGAGTGCGTCAGGTTCTGGTTCCGGTCGGGCGGACAGCGGCACTACCCCCGCGCTGCCTGTCGTGTCCGAACCCACGTTTTCGAAGACGACTTTCGATGGTGGTCGCGAAGCCGGCGATGGGGCGGGCGGAGGACGGGACCTTGGTGGAGCTCTCCCAGGAGGTTTGAGTGCCCCTTCTCCTGCAACATCCTCCAGCAACGCACAGCCTGTCATACAGAGGACGAATTCATCACAAGCGACCGCATCTCCTGGCCCACAGTACTGTGCTAACGATCCTTCGCAAGTAGCCACTGGTTTCTGTCCGGAACTGGAGTTGGCACTGTGCCCATCAAGTTTCGACAATCTGAAGAGAATGCCAGCGTTTGCGCACATAACATTCGTGCCGCTGCACGAGAGCTTGCAGAAGCGGAGAAAAGATCCTGAAACTGGGGAACCATATGCGCTGTACGATTTGGAGACGCAGGTAAAATTTGAGACTTCCTCGATCTGATACCCCCACTGTCAAAAATTGAAGTAGCCGTCAAGATCATCCTTCACGTTCCTTCATCTACGCCTTCCTCGAGTACGCCTACGGAAAATGACGCACTATGAATGTACACTAGTCTCTCTCGGTTCTCTTCTTTCCACTAGGAACCAATCCCAACTGTGGCAAAGCTCGTAGGACGCAGCAGGACACACGAATGCTGCTCTTTAGAAGCGGGAGCGGATAAAATGCGGGAAGCGATGAAGGTATTATCAGGAAATCAATGCGAGGGTCATAAGTTTTGGGCATTTGTTGGAAGTAGAACAAGATGAAATAGAGATCAATGTTAAAAGTTAGTGTTACTACACATTAACGTGGTCAAAAATCCGGTTTCTGTCGCTGTCTGCAACTTAGATCAATCCACCTCCCACCTCAGACTCAGCTCACAGTCCTGAAAGACCAACTTTCGAATGCTCGAGTGGCGTCGACACACGTGGATAAGCTCATATTCGTTGTGAGTCAGGAAGCTGACGACCGACGAAGGGAAGTTGAGACCTACTTTGGCGAATTCCAGAAGAAGCTAGACCAAGCGCGCGAACGTGTCATGGACGAGTTACATGACGCAACAGCCAAGAAATTGAATACGCTGAGGCAATTGGTATCTATTATTCAGTACCGCTACTTTAAATCTATGGCCAGTGATGTTTACTAGCGAATCAGAATTTTCGCGTGCTCGTGTAATTCTCTGTTTTTATCAGTCGTCACTATGGAAGATTGATGATATAAGTACTTAGATATCTTCGTTGTAGTTGTACCGGGAATTCATCATCTCCGACCAATCCTATCAGAGCGAGCGTCTTCCTCTCATGGTTGCTTCTTCTTCGGAAGCAATCGACCGTGTCCAGGAGGTTTTCACTTTCGAGCGAAACGCCTTAGAACTCCTCTTTCGCCGCAAGGAAATGCAGCTCTATTTGGATTCGGTGGGATCGCGGTTGAACCTAGGAGGATCGGATATTTTTCAAGGCGACGTCCGACAAACCATGGGGCGTAGTGTTACAGTAGCTAAGGACGAGAACTTTGCGGTGTACCTAAAAGGTTGTGCCCAAGTCCGAACCGACGAGAAGGACCCGGAATTAGAACGGTGCTGGCAAATGGTGGATACTCTGCTGGGCCATGATTCGACCTCCCTTCTTAGTGGAGCTACTGCGAAAACGAACGTACCGATAGGACCTTCTTCTTCCTCGAATTTCTCTAGAACAGCAGCTAATGCGGGAGATGGCGGCGCTAGTCTGAATAATCCTTTCTCCGCGAATCAGACGGCATTTGGTGGCTCCTACACTTACGGTGGCAGTGCAACGAGTCGGAGTCGGCCAGAAGGAGCTCCTCTAGAGAATGGTAAAACTCACCGCCCAATTATATCTTCTTCTTCTACAACTAGAAGTACTCCAGGTTTTGGGTACAATTCCGCTACTAGTCCAGTCCTCGTCGCTGGTGGAGGGGCAGGAGGTGGCCCTACTACTCCCACCAGTGCTCCATTTCTCAGCATGCCTAGTACTACAGAACGGTTTCCATCCTCTTCTGCAGTATCTTCGAGAAACATTGCAGGTGGAAATAGTGCAACCGGTGTATCGCGAGAATTCAAGTTCGACCCAAACTACTGCCAAGAGCAGCTTGTTGTGTTGCGGAACAACAACAGAGAAGCATTGCGGAAGGTACGTGCTTGGTTCCGGTTTTTCATTTGCTTGAATGGTGCTAGAGCACCACTTGTTCACAACTAGACTCCTTTTCGTGAACTCAACTTGTATTTGTTCCTTTGTAATAAAAAAAGAAAAACGAAAACTTCTGCGTAAACCTTCCTCAGATCCCACACGCCTCTTCTGCGATCGCGATAATGTCGTCGCTACTCGGTCCGCCAGACGATGGCTCTTGTAGTAGTAGAGTAGAGGTCATCGTGGACGAATTGAACCTATTCCTGCCGAACAGCGGTTGGGTTGGCGCCACTCCCGTCCGCTCTTTAACGTGTTTGCAGGAGCATGCGATATTATGGAAGATGTGGTTGATTTTTCGAGTAGCAAGAACAACGAAGAGTGTCTGTGTCACCATTGATATTATGCCTAGCATCTATCGTGAATATGCATATCTGAAAGGAAGATTTTCCCACAACTGATTACCTGTGCTCTAGGTTCTCTTTGATCATCTACCTAGGGTTGAATCTATCTATCGTGACCGACCTAGTATGATAAACTCATCGTTGTTTGCTCTTGTAATCTCTAACCCCCTACCTCGACCTTTTCGGTGGTGAAATATGGCGGGAAGGGGTACTGGTGGAGAAGCTGATGGACAAACTGTCCGTAATGGAAGGCGATCGAGTAGGTGTGGACTACCTACCTGGGTCACAGCTGCAATTCTTTCTCAACGACAAAAAAGTGGGCTTGCCGATTCGCGACGTCACGGATCTGCTCTATCCCTTTGTAAACGTGTTGGGGAAGGTATTGCGGTTTCGGTTGTAAGGTGGAATGTCTCAATGGAGGCATCGACTCTCAAACAAATTCACGATGTCTACACTTTTACGAATACTCATAGACCAAGCAGTTGCAGGACGGAGCTATATTATTTGCGAACTTCATCATGCTGAGCCTGAGAAGAGGGAGACACTCTCCCCCGTTCAGACTCAATTCAGCTTTTGCCTTTTTCTTTCGCGCATACAAGAAACAAGTGACAAATTCACGTTGAAGATTAGGATTTTCATCCATGATACAGCGATGCTTACAGGAACCCTCCCTAAACTAAGGAGCCCTAGGTGAAAAAATCACATGGTGTTCCATGGTGTACTTGATGGCTAAAAAAAGAGAGAAGTTTCGGTCGTTTATTGCATTACGAGTGTACTGCAGTAGTTTGTATTTTGAGACCCCGTACTGCAGTAGTTTGTATTTCTGAGGATTCCTCAGCATCCGGTGATTTGCAAACCACAAAGAACAAAGCAGCAATTTGATTGCGTTTCCCCGGTCCCAGATATTCATCTCCCTCAGATTGATCTGACACTTTAGGTGACTTGCTTTCACATTGACTCTTTTATGCTAAAAATGGAACAGAATTCCTTTTCTTCGGCCACATTGTTTCGACTGAGCAACTATCATGTCGATCCGACCAATCATGGCTGATGCAACAGGCTCTATTGAACCCGAGCACGAGCACTCTCCGACACCTTCTTCAGCAGACAAGATGCAGCGCTTTTCCCACGTTTTTTTACGTGGTGGTGGGTCCAGAGCCGCTCAAGCCGGTGCAGGTCTGCGTCCATTCCTGTCCCTCAAGGATGTACGATCACTTCTTAGGACCAAGCCGATCGTGTGGTTTGGAGAGTACCATTCAGAAGAAAGGATCTGCACCTTACTCGAAGATGTGGTGAAGCAGATGCTTCATCCTGCAGCTCAGATGAGCGGTGCGGATGTTCCTAAGCATGATGGAGCTTGTCCTGCTCATCAACCACAGAGAAACATGAAGAAAGACAAAGTGGTGATCATCATGGAACATTTCTCCTACGATATGGACCCACTCTTAAACGAGTACATGACCATCGCCGAACCATTGCTGTCCTTCGAAGAGTTTACGCGCAAATACAAAGAAGACTACGGGACCGAAGGTCATGATTTGGTACCTTACAGGGGCTTTTTGGAGCTGTGTCGTGCTAACAGTGACAAAGTGGAGCTAAGAGGCGGATTTGTTCCGCGTGCAAAGGCAGCTGCATATACGAAATTGCAGACTGCGCAAAAAAAAGCGGCGTTTTTAGATCAGCTATCTGCTGAGGGGTATATACCTCCGAAGGAGATGTTGGATAGTGTCGATCGAAGTACAAGTGGTAACACAGAAGTCCGGGCTGACGACTTTCGACAATATCTCACTGTTTCAGCCGCAGAAACATCTGCTGAGAACGAGGAGCCTCCACCAAGCAAAAAACAAAACCCTGAAGTTCTCGGACATGAAGATCATGATAGAGCAATTCTCTACGGGAGTGTTTCGTATTTACGGCTGTTTGAATCCTTGATGAGTGGACGTGACCTTTACGACACTGCTGATCCAGCTGATACAAGTGCCGCTTTCGTGCAAAAGGTCTTGGCCAGTGCTACGTCATCCGCAGCGTTTTGTTCTATGTTTGGAGCCCAATTGATCAAGGATTGGTCGATGGCGTATAAAGTTTGGCTCGCTTACGAGGAACAGCAGAAGGATAAGGACGAGGGTACTAAGGGAAGTACGAAAATCTTGGTCGTAGCAGGCAAAGCGCACATGCATCACTACACTGGCGCACCAGAGTGTTTTGAGGTACTTCGACGTTTTTCGGCTGCTCGTTCCGACCCAGAACAGTGTATGATCCTGACAGACATGATGTACGAACATGACTTGGATGAGAAGGAGGAAAAGACGAATTTGGCTTTGATCCAAGAAAGGGTTTTGGAATCTGCGAAGGCGAAAATGCTGCTCGAAGGGGATAGCACGGAGGCAGAGTCACCAAGCTCGAAGAAGTTCTCTCATCCCTATGCTGATATCTTGTTCGTCTATGACGAGGATGACGAACATGAACTCGAGATGCCGCTAGAAGAAGCTATGCAAAGGAACAAGGTGCTGTCGAACGGTAACGGGTCATGTCCTTATAGGGGAGCAGGTGAGGGAAATTCAGAACTTCAAAATACAGCTAGTGGATGTGGTCCGGTACATCTTAATAAACATAATCTAGATCCACCTAGTTGTACATCGAGTGCCGAAGCTGTGAAGAAAGAGACTCAAGAGGCGTACGATGCAGTGGGAAGCACAGCTTTCAAAAAGGGAAATGCCGAAAAAGCTAGGCTGTGGCTCAGCGCACTTGGTTACACAGAAGAAGAACAACGCTTCGGAATAGGCGAGGAAAACATCTTCAACTTCCAAGGCGTCGGAAATCCGTTCACGCATGCGAAGATATCGCAAGGTGAAAGAGTTCTGGATCTTGGTTGCGGTCTTGGTGTGGACACGTTTTTGGCTGCATACCAGGTTGGGGAGAAAGGTGCGGTGGTAGCTTTGGATTTTGCTAAGAAGGAGATTGCGCATGCGCAACAGAAGTTCGAAAGGTTACGGGAACGTGAGGCAGCTCAGATGGAGACAGAAGAAGTTATGGTTGGGGTAACTCAATAAAAGCAATGTATTAGCTCACCAGGGGTCGCTTACATTTTGGATGCAACGAATAGAGGGCTCGTATTGAGTTGTTTATGCTGGTAGGCTAGTCAGAGAGTAAGTCGTCATTGCAATATGCATGAAAAAATACTCTATACAAAAGGCCAAATCGAGTGTTCATTGATTGCATCTCTAAAGGCATCAGTACAAGAAAGCGGGCAGACGTAGGTTTTATACACGGAGACATCGAACAGCTACCTTTTTCGAGTACCACCACCAACCAACCCGCTTCACCTTCAACCAAGGAGCTCACACCCGAATCCTTCGATGTCGTTATTTCGAATGGTGCCTTTTGCCTCGTCCCCGACAAGGAAAAGGCCTTCCTCAACGTTTTCAGAGCTCTCAAACCCGGTGGACGCATGTCGATATGCACTACTACCATTAGAGGACGATCCACGAGATCTAACTCAGCCACGACACGTGTTGAGAATCCATCGGCAACCAACATGAATAGTTCTGGAGATGCTTCTTCCCTACCACCAGAACACGAATGGCCTGTTTGCATGCGCATGTTCGCCAAAATGGACAGTCTGCAACCTATACTTGAAAAAACCGGTTTCCACAACGTTTCGGTGATAGAGCAGAGCGTGAATGAAGAGCTCTTCGCGGAGTTCGAGGAAAAATTAGACGTAGACGAACAGGAGTCTGGAGGAACCAGTACTACTACTACGAGTAGTACACAACATTAAGGCTACCGCTGGAGCATCCTCAACACCATCCTTAGCCCTTTTTTCAAGGCGAAAAAGGGCCGAGGGAGGCTCTCAGGGATGCACGTCGGTACCTCTAACAACAAGGGCAACACCAGGGAGGACGATTTAAGATCCATGGGAACTACGTGGACAGGCCAGAATATAGGTTCTTGGAAAATTTGGATGTGGATGCTTTTTGTGCAACCGTGGTGATATACGGGGAGAAACCTCTTGCTCGGGGATCGTGAAAGATTACACACAAGATACTAGATCATGGGGTTCTTCGAATGTTTGATGAAAGGGACTACCTTTTTTACACTGTATAAAAATTGCTGGTATGGACAGGAAATAACAGAGGACATAGTAGATCAACAGAGGAAAGAGGTTCTTGATGTCGAGACCGATTTGGATGCGAGCGATCTGATCAATAAGGTGACTTCAGATGTCATCTTAATGTGCAGTAAATGAAGAAGAAGTCTAACGATTTTTTTCAGTAGCTCATCTTCTCCTGAAGCGTTTCACGCTTCCACCCCAAACTCGAGTTGTTTGCTCTGTGTTCCACGAAGATTGATTTGTAGTGATTATAGTTCGATCGATTGACCGTTCGAAAGGCAAAGGTAGTACCTCCATCGGAAGCTCGACTTTAATCGAACTGGACTCGAAGAAAATGAACAAAAAGCAAATTTCTCAAACGTCTCCAATCCATCGTGTTTGATATCCTGAGCATTGGTTATAATTGCTGGATAGAAGCAATTCGTCAAGACTTGTTGTTTCTTTCTTGCACTCGTCTCTTCGGGCCAAAGTGTCTGTGAATTCAGTGTCTGAGCGACCGAGAGAAAAGAAGATGGCATTGGAGAACTTCGCGACGACTCCCTCGATCATGCATCGGACGTTTCTGCAACACCTTCGCATCCTACTTCGCGACGACTCCCTCGATCATGCATCGGACGTTTCTGCAACACCTTCGCAAATAGAGGACAGCAAATTAAAGTTTCGTGTACCAGCGCAACTGGTTGCACAGCAATACATGACATGTTGAAGATGTGGAGGTTCTGCAATCATAGAATCAGATAGAACAGAAATTGTGGGTCTTAATACGTAAGTACCTTTACGCCGATTCGTCCCAGCATCTCCTCGCCAAGATGCCTGAAATCACGACACCTCGTTCGGGTTCCGGTGGGAACAATGGGAACAACAATTATGCTGGCTACGCCGGTCGGACGCGGCATCGGTCGCCCCAAAGGACCCCTGCGATGTTCCAGAACACTACACCGCAGTCAGACAATCGGAAGTCCTTGGCTCCAGGCAGCAATATCAAGCACATGTCCGGGAGGATGGGGAAGGTATTTTTATCTTCGTCAGTACAATGCATTGGATGATTTCGAATCCTTTCTCTACAACGAACTACTTTCTCTACAAGAACTACAGATGAAAGACCCGCGTCCGGTCTTCGACAAATCTTTCATGCTTGCTGCGGTGAAGCAAATAGCGACGTTTTTGACCTCCACCGGTTATCCGCATAGTTTGAGTGCCAAGTTCATCCAAGGACCGTCAGGCAAAGAGTTTTATGGCCTGATGCAGTTTCTCTTCAGCCAGATCGATCCGAATACACCACTAACAAAAAAGATGGATGAGGAACTGCCAGAAGCGTTGCAGAGGATACGGTAAAAATGCATAATGTCTTCGTGGCTTTATTAGACAAATTATTTTTGAATGAAAAGCAAAAGGGGTAAGGGTATAATCATCTTGTTTATGTCCTTTATTTTACAGTTTTTTAAAACTTTTCCGAATAAGTATTAAGTAAAACCGTTCCTCTACGTCCACGACAAGTACATAATCCACAGGTATCCCCTGAACGTGACCAAAGCCTCTCTTCTTCTCGTCGGCGCACCGACAACTTGGCCGTCTGTGTTAGGGTCTTTGCACTGGGTTGTGGAGCTCTTGTCCATCGATATGAAGCTGATCCAGCCTTATTTGCGTGGCGAAAAGCCTCTCGTTGACGGTAGCAGAACAGCGCCAGGCAGTGGAACGCCAGGAGGGACACCGCTGAGCGGGAAAAGCTGGAATAACGGAGAGTGGAAGCGGAAATTCGACATTTTAGCTCGAACCTATAAGGCCTTCTTGCATGGGCAGGATGAAGTGGTCAAGGAATTGCATGGAGAAAAGCGGCAGCAAGCGGAGAGCATCAGGAAAGCTAGGGAGGCAACGCTGGGCGACCTTGTTTCGGAACGAGCGTCTCTGGAAAAACGATTGACTGATGCGGAGAAGAGGCCACGACTTGGGGAAGTGAAGGATCGCGTGGGACGGCTGCGGTCTGATCTGACGAGGAAAAAGGCCAATTTGTCGACTGAGAAGCGGAAACTTGCTGAGTTGCAGGAGGAACTCAAATTGTTAATTAAGGCTTGGTGTTGATTCTTTCATCAATTTTTTCTAATCTAAGTGTTTTCTTTCATCAAGGTGGCTGCCGATTATCTTGTCTAAGCATTTCCCTTCTAGGATTCATCGGAGTCAAGGAGTCAAGGTGGCAGATCATCATGAATTATTGCAAGCTCATCTAAGTTAAGGGAAAAAGCTGAGGAGCGAGCACGCGAAGTGCAGAAGTTAGACGCGGAAAAAACTCGAGTTGAGCGCGTCCTAGCAGCTCAGCCGATCACCGTCACTGAGCAACAAGCATTACTGAAGGAACGAATGGAGCTGACGAAGCGCGATACGCAACTGGGAAAGCGCGAACAAGAACTGTTGGCGGCGGAGCGATCTAGCCAAGAAAAAAGGGACCTCTGCTTACGCCTTCGAGACGAGGCAAGAACGAAGTGCAAACAATTCATGGATTATGAAGGGATTTTATTTCATCTAACTTCATGAAGTTTCTTTTGTTAATGTTAATATAAATATATACAGAGCGAGGACGATAGCGCCGGCGCTTAATTAGTTTTAGCAGATAGGTGATAGTTACCCTTTTCGCTTTTCTATCTTCTTCTGGTCTTTCTTTTTTCTAGTTAGGTCGGCTCCACCACAAATATATACCGAGCGAGGTTTTGAACGACAACGATTTAATCAAGCTAGAATGTAAGGGCCTACAGCCTTCCAGATATTACGCCCCTGGCAGGCTTGTCCCTGTTGTTGTGGTGGTGGTGTTACCGAGTAACATCCACAACCTAAATAGCATGCATTTTCATGTTGTTCGTATGCTGATGGTGGTACGTTAATCAAAGGCCATCCATCATCATCATCCTGAGGGGTTTCAGTGCATAAGGATCCCGGTCGCTATGATCTTCACACGATTAGACTCATAGCCTTGAGCCTGTTGCAATCATATCACTCAACGAGAACACTCAGAAGGAGAAAGACGAACGCAAGCGGAGAACCAACAGACCAAGAGAGAAGAACCAAGCGATTCAATTCAGGGAATGCGGAACACCGACCGACTTGGTTGGACCTTGATCTTCATGCGTAACATTCTCCCCCCGAAATGTCTCCGTTGACGGACTTATTTACTTAGTTGCAAGAAAAAAAATTTTAGTACCACTAGGGGGACTAAGCGACCGGAATTCGTTATTTTGGGGTTGGGAAGCGAAACTATACCAACCTAATGCAAGACTTTATATATGTGCAGGATACGAATGCAAAAAAAACAACGACTAGTCTAAGCTAGTTCTTCTTTTTCTTCTTCTAGTAGACTTTTCTACTAGTTTCCTCCTCTTTTCTTCTCGTTTCTCCTTTGTCCAGGTAATCCATGTCACCACGGGAATGAACTGGACTCGTTTTGTTGTGCTGCTCCTCACCGGCGTCCCCGCTTGTCGCCACGAACCTGAAAAGTGTGAATTTGGGATTTGTAGAATGGACCTTATACTAGTAGTTTTCTCTACACCATATAACATTAGCCATAGAGTTTCCGCAGATACTGGCTTCGTGAGGCCATCAGCCCTCATCAACCCGGTGGGGCAGTGGCGACATCGATCAACTAGATCGCACACGAAGTGTAGCTTGCTTTGGTAGTGTTTACTTCCTGCACATTTGAACTCTTGCGTCGCTTGGTCTAGTGCTGGTCTATTGTCGACCCATGTGGGCGGAGTATTGGCATAGCCCTGGTTCTTGCACTCTGTGCCGGGTACAATATCAACGAAAGCGATGGATTGCGCATACTGAATCGACTCACACTTAGCTACCGTCTCAGCATGAGGCGTAGACAGTGTTACGATCGTTTGCCGCTTGGACCTCCAAGCCACGCAAACTCCGTAGTGCGTCATCATCGTGCCTGTAGTTGACTTACTTGTAGACGGACAACCTTGAAAGTCCGCGTCAGAAAAAGTTCCGATAGGAGACATTTCGCTTACTGGTTCTGGTTCACCGCTCACGGTAAGGGGGGCGCCCTGAATCCACAACGGCACGTAGTTCGTCTTGTATGTTTTCCAGCTCGTCGGCGTCCACTCGACACCCACAGCCAACGTGCCCCGAAGGTACCTCATTACCCTCTTCAGCATTAGCTTCTGGTGGTCTTCGAAAGGACATCAAGCCGCCGAATTCACCGCCTCGGTGATGTCCGGCCTAGACGACAAACTTAGATACATTAACTCGCCGACTACTGCCTTGTTGCTCCATTCAGAGTCTACCCTTTTCTTCTTCACCCTTTTCCCCGTTTTCTGCGGTTTAGTCTTGTCAGACTCTGAACCTGCAGTAGCTTCACTGTCACTCTTATCTGTGTGAATATCCGACAAGCTCGAAAGCTCACTCTCATCCATGGACTCTGGCTTCTCCTTGGCTTCCTTAGCCAATTGACGCCATTGGTCCCTATGCCTCGGGCACGATGGAGTGGACTTCTCAGCGCAGTCGAACATATTCCACTTTTTCAAAATCTTTGTGGCTCTGCTCTCACCCTGAAAGATTACCTTCTCAAAGCGTCTACCGCCGCTTTTGGTAATTTCATAGTGGATGTCCACATCGATCCCTACAAAGTCAAACTTATGCTTTTCGCGTGTCTCGCTGAGACGTTCGACTGATACCGCCATAGGCGTCGAACCAAACTCCTTGTTAACCTGACTCGCATAGTCCTTGGCAGTTTTGTCGCCAGCCTTGCCCGGCTTCTTTGCCGTGACTATGATGTCATCCACATAGCACACCAACGTCGCGCTTAGCTTGCCTTCCGAGTCCGTGCGATAGTAAACGCCGCCTTCTCTAGGTAATGGCGTCCACCCCCATTCACGAAATTTCTTATCAGCTAGCTTGTTCCAGGCGCGCGGTGATTGCTTAAAACCATAAAGAGCTTTCGTAGCTACTTTCACAGGGTCTTCGTCACCTTCTAGGACTTCCTCTGGAAGTCTGATCAGTTCCGGCTCAGGAAGGTCCGCCTTGATGAATGCCTGCGTCACGTCAGCACCATCAATTTCCCAATCGTGCTGAGCCGCGTGAACAATCTGACACCTCATGCTCACCGTGCTCGGCGTTGGTGAAAAGATTTCGCCTTTCGTGAGGTTTTGCGTGGAACCATCTGCCACCATCCGCGACTTCCGGCGCCCACAGCGCTTCCGCACACGAACCATGTGCGCACGCACCGGGCGCTTCCTCCGAAGAAGCGACTGAACCTTCAGTGGATCTTTCTCACGCCAACACTTAGCATCTACAAGCCCCCTAACCTCCTTCCGATCAGCTTCCTTCCAAAGGTTTGCCTCAGGTCCCCTGGTAGCTTCCTTTCTCGATATGGGTCCAGATCTTCTCTCTGAAGCTGGGACTGAATCACGTGCGTTTGCGTCAACGTAGTTGAGCTTCTTCTTAGGCTTCGACCTACCACGCGTCTGCTCACTGCAGAGCCTATACGCGATCCGGCCGATGATCCTCGAAGCGTCCCTACTCATGCGCGTCTTACGCTTCCTCGTGTCCTTCGACCCCTTAGGTCTACCCCGTCCGCGCTTCACTTGTGGCTGTTCCGACATGGTTTCCTTTACCCTTCTGTCCTTCACTGTCGGGGACCTGCCCCGCAGCTGTTCTGCTTGTAGTTGTTCCACGCCACTGCTAGAGTGCTCTTTGACTTTGTCGTCAGTGCCAAGTCCACCGGAAGAAACTGCACCAGGCGCGTCTTCCCTGGCCAGGGGATTTTGTTCCGACGGCCCTGGGCCCTGTTTTTGCTCTTGCAGCTTTTGCTCCCCCAGACTTATAGCAACTGCCTCTACTAGTGCAGGCTGCGCTACAACTTGTTCTGGGTCCGCTGAGGATACCCCCTCAGCTCCGTCTTTTGCTGTTGATTCTTCACCAAGGCCCCCCGCCTTCGACTCTTGCGCCACAGCGACCCGCCCTCCCTCTTGCTTTCCATCAGATAACATCTCGAGCACCTGACTTGTTCCGAAAGTCGGCTCCATGTATGCTGACGCAAGGGCATCAGGCTCCGCCGTGCTTAGCAATTCGAATAGAAGTGGGTCCTTTAGGTGTTCAACTTTGCTTACTTTATAGGCTTCGCAGAATTTGAGCTGGCCGGTCTCGGCCAGGACAAACTCCCCCGCCTTGTTGTAGCTACAGTAGAGATACGCTGACCCCTTTGGACTGTAACCTACGAACACAGCCGGCAGCCACTTGGGTGCGCTCTTGCTGGCTGGGTGTTCGTCTAGAACGAAGCACAAAGACCCAAATCTTCTCAACTTTCCGAAGTTTGGCTTTCTCTTGTGACGTCGTTCGTACGGCGTGGTCTTTGTTCTTGTTCCATCCTGCTCCCTGAACTCTCTCTCGCGAATCGAATAGAGAAAGGCTACCAGCATCCAGCACAGGTCCGCCAACCTACCGTCGACTCCCCACATTAGTGCCCTGACTTTGTTGCCGCATGTTCTCCAGAAACGCTCGATCCGAGAGTTCCTCGTAGGCGAGTATGGTGGCGCGTACGAATTTGCTAGGATGTACAAGTCAGCGAGCATCTTAGCCCACTTTTCTGTCTGAAATTCCGGACCGTTGTCCGACCGAATTTCCTCCGGCGGCCTTGTGTACCTCGTGATCTTTCGCATAGCTTCATCGGCATACTTGGAGGACTTTATTGGCAACACCATCGGGCACCGATCATGGTCATCGATGGCCCCAAAGATGACCGTATTGCCAAACATGCTCTCCTGCCGGTCGCTTGCTAGATCTTTGAAGTCAACCTGCCACCTCTGGTTTGAGCGTGTAGGTTCCCACATAGAAGGCCTGACCTTCTTGGCCGCCATTTTGCCGTAGTCTTGTGTCGCCATACAGGCGGCACAAAGCATGCCTTTTGGTAGGGGTAGGAAGTGCCCTGATCTCTCGTGTTCCAAGACTTCGGGGCACATGTCCTGCGTGGTTCTAATCCCTGCTACGATCCTTAACTCCGTGGGCAGGCCAGCTTCAAAGGAGATGGCCACGCGTGGGAGGAGTCCACCTCCCCCGGTCCCCACGTGTTCCCCCGTTGGTCCCTTCAGTATCACCCCACCGCCCGGTGGGAAGGATACCATGACCCCTGCCTGCTGCATCTGCGGCACGGAGATATAGAAATCTGATAGCCTTGGATGGTAGACCCCGTGGCGAAGTTCTCTCAACGAGCTACTTCTGAAAATTCCTCCCCGTGCAGTTCCAGGAATTTTCTCCCCCGATGCTGCTACTAGGACGCATCTGGCCCCGAGTTTCTTAAAGTGGTTCAGATATGGTGAGCAACACGACTCAGCCCCACTATCGACTATCGCATCGACACACAGATCCTGGTCTGCCTGTGTCGGCGCGTTGCGACTCCGTCGCGCGATCCCGCTGATTGTCCTTATGGCCCTCACCATATACTGACTAACTTTGGTCCTCTTTAGCCCTTTACCTGTCCCTACATCCGACTCGGATGCAGCATCGCTACCACTACTAGCATCTGACCAAACGCTTTTACTTGAGCGTTTGTTTCTCTTGTTGTTTTGTGTCTCTTCGTTTTTACTTAAACTACTACCGTTAACCAAACTTAGCGAAGACTTCTTGTCACTTAATCTAGAATGTACCTTTACCGACTTGCTCCTCTGGCTTTCTTCGCTGCTGCTTAGGGTGTCCTGGCTGGTTGCGCTTGCGCTTCTTTTGCTGCCGCTGGCACTCCGGGCTCTCACGCTTCTCACGCTACTCGACCTCCCTCGGGCCGGCGTGGCGCTTCTGTCCCTCGTGTGCCTGTTGTTGTTGCTTCCGGACCTGCTTCTGTGCCGGTCTTCTCGACCTCCAGAAGGGCGTCCTCGGCTGCGGCTTCTGTTGTCTTGGCGCTCACGACCCGGACTGCGTCCCCGCAGGTCCCTGTCGTTGTTCTTGCGCTTGTTTGCCTTTGCGTCGGGGTTGTGTGGGCACCTAAACCAACCGTGGTCGTTTGTCTGGCACTTTCTGCACTTCCAACTTCTCTTTCCCGGATCCCCTGCGCGGGGTCCTTTCGAGATAGAAAGAATGCTGTGCGTCTTGTCGTTCCTTTTTCCTCCGTTTCCTGCTGCCGCAAGAAGACTCTGCTCGCGCTGCTTCAAGCAGGCTTCCACAGCAGCCAAATCCACTTCAGCTTTGTCCAGGAGAAAAGGAGCAAGATCTTTGTATGACTGACCTAGGTTGATCAGGATGCTAGCGATCGCTAACGCCTCTGGCTTGACGTCTTTCATATCACGAATTTCCTCGCGAACCGAAATCATCAATTGAGAGACCGTCTTAGCCCCGCTGCTGTTGTTTGCCACGTTCATGACCCTCTGAATTCTCGTGATCGTGCCTGCTAGACCTGGGCAGGCCTTTTCCAGCTCGAGTTTCGAGAAAATCTTCCGGATCGTTTCGTGGTCGTTGGTGTCACCCTGTCGGGCTAACCGGTGTGCCTCGCCTTCTAACGTGTTTAGAAGGACCCCCCCGAGGGTTCGCGCCTTGGTGCGAACTCTCTCGGCCTTTTCTGGTGCAAGTTCTGCCAGCCAATCCGCGCCACCGCTGAGAAACTCCGAAAGCCCTGCCAAGTCTAACGCCTTCAGCGTACCGACCCGCCATGTTTCGTATTCTCTGTGGTAAGCCTCCTGGTCTCGGCCTTCGAACTTTCGGACAGCCCTGAGCGCGTCCGCCGCTCGCTTGGTGTCCTCTTCGTCCTTCCTCCGCGCACGCTCTGCGGCTCGCTCCGCCCTTTCCTCTTCCCGTTGGGTTGCTTTCGCGGTTGTTTCCTGAATGCTTTCCCGTCTAAGTTCCTGAACCATGGCCATGGTGGCCGCCGTTGCCTGTCGTTGCTCTTGGCTTGCCGTTGCCAACGTGTTCACCGCTGCGACCATGTTGTTCCAAAGCCATGGGTTCCAAGTTCCTGAATTTCCGGGGACCATTCCTGAAACGTCGGCCCCGACGCCGCCACCAATGGCGCCGGGCTGGTCTTGTCCAATTCCGTAAGCGTTGCCGGGTTGAGCTTGTTGGACATGTTGGGCAGAGTTCTGGCCGGGTTGACCTTGTTGGACGTGTTCGGCAGAGTTCTGGCCGGGTTGACCTTGTTGGACGTGTTGGGCAGCGTTTTGGCCGGGGTATTCCCCTGCGCCATCGTGTTCGAGGTTGGCCATTTTGGAAAGTTTTAAGGGTGTGGATGAATGTAAGGGCCTACAGCCTTCCAGATATTACGCCCCTGGCAGGCTTGTCCCTGTTGTTGTGGTGGTGGTGTTACCGAGTAACATCCACAACCTAAATAGCATGCATTTTCATGTTGTTCGTATGCTGATGGTGGTACGTTAATCAAAGGCCATCCATCATCATCATCCTGAGGGGTTTCAGTGCATAAGGATCCCGGTCGCTATGATCTTCACACGATTAGACTCATAGCCTTGAGCCTGTTGCAATCATATCACTCAACGAGAACACTCAGAAGGAGAAAGACGAACGCAAGCGGAGAACCAACAGACCAAGAGAGAAGAACCAAACGATTCAATTCAGGGAATGCGGAACACCGACCGATTTGGTTGGACCTTGATCTTCATGCGTAACATAGAAGTTAGTAGAAATGTAATAAATAAGATATGTTTAAAAAGATCAGTACCATGAGATGTGAGCTAGCATAAACAATTTTCATCTTCCACATTCTCTCTGTTTCCATCTTCATACACTCCACGGCCAGAAGTTCGAAGCTGCTATGGCGCAGAAGGTCCAGGAGTTGAATGACGGACAGGACCTCGTTGCACACCTGACGGAACAGAGAGAAGGCTTTCTGGGAAGGATAGCAGCTTTGAGGGAAAAAATGGACAATCTGGAGAGCAAAAAACTCCGGAACACTGAAGGTGTGGCGGAAAAGGAAACAGTCTACGTTAATCTGAAGGCGGAAGCCGAAAGAGAAAGGGAGGATGGGGTAGGCTTGTTTCTTTGTTTGATATGTGATAAGATTAATGTTTAGTTGTGCAGAGGCAATCGCGCTTCGGACTTTTATGGCCACCTGTCAGTTAACCTCCAAGAAAGGATGATAATTCTACCTGAAAATCTTGAAAATCTTCGTCGTCAACCGTGTTGTCAAACAATACATAAGAATTCAATCCCCAATAAACACCCACCAGGCATCATCATTATCCGACAAAAGACGGGAACTGAAGGAGCTGCAGAGGAAAACAGCTGAATTACGAACTCAACGCGAGAACATCGCTGAGTTGATCGCCCAGCGACGACGCGAGTATCGTGCTTCTGTTTCATCGTTTGTTATGAAAGAGTGAAGTAAAATTCTCCTGTGTCGGACACACTTTTTTTCTTACGACCGTTCAATCATGGATCCAAATTGCAATTTTGACGCTAAGGCTTGGCATACAAGAGGCTTCAAGTGGTAGTTGCTCCTACACACGACACTTCCACTTTCATTTCTCTAATCCACAAACCGAGCGTGCGCAGGAAGAGCAGAACTTACGGCAAAAAGCCCGTAGTATGCGCGATCGTAAAACTCGGGATTTGCAAAGTCTAGTCCGCCTAGAAAACGCCCTTTGGTCCCAGCAGCAGACAGTAGAAGCCGTCCAAAAACGGGATTTCGAAATGCGGTATATTTATGGTTAGATTTTGTCCATCTGCCACAGCATCTTGGCCACATTTTGAAGGGGAAAAGGGAACCAAGAAGATGCTGACCGAGATGGATTTAGGCAAGGTCTAATATATCAAGCCAGGCCGTAAGAGTCGCGAGGCTCGCCTCTCTCTAGACCGCATCGCGGATCCACGAGGCTGTCTGAGACTACCAGAGGATGAAATCGCAGAAGAGGGGAAACGACGTGAGGAAGAGTTTGCTCGTAGTAGAGGGGCTGTTGGAGGAGGTACAGTTATGATCGTGTTTTATAATCATCTTTCTCAGGAGCATTTGGATACCCTTTTCTGATAGATAAAATTTATAACGGACCACGAAAGGGCGTCGAGATGAGTGAGAGCAGTCTCTAATACAACAGGGCTTGGAGTAGGAGGTGGAGCGACTTCGTCTAGTCGTATGGAGCGTTCAGGCATCCTCTTAGAGGGAAGAGAGGAGCAACACCAGATGAACGTAAATGGGGTAACATCTACTTCGCGAACGAATGTTTCTGTCCTATCTGCAAGAAGCAATGCACATGGATTGCAGGAGAACGATAGGTCTCGCGCTAGCATCTTCACATCCGCAATCGATGACAAGGACGACATGAAGGCACTTGTTCCAGGCCCTCTAGGTCAACCAGGAGCTAGTTCCAGTTCGTCCTTTCCTCCTGTTACCGCTTCTTCGTCAGCGTCTCTAGGTGCGAGTGGTGCGCCGGCATCTTCCTCTATTAAGGGTTGAAGGAGCATTTCATTTTTACAAGCCTTCTTTACTTGAGAATGCTACGAAAAAACGAAATGCTTCAACCTTTAACTCTACGTCAGTACTGTTTGCGGATGCGCCAGCTATGGAGAGAGACGCGCGGAACCTGGTGAAGAGGGAAGAAAGGCAGGACGTCTTGATGAACCGACAAAGCCAGATGGAAACGAGCTCTGTGGAAGTAGAGAGGATGATACTGTCGGCAGAAGGAGTTATGGCTAATGATCGTTTGAAACTTTCTGTTTGAATGATGTTTGTAATTCATGACTTTGATTTGTCAAAAGCGTAAGTAAGAGTGCCTAGATGAAGAGCGTAAATAACGCATGGGTAGAGTGTCGAAGGGTGTGCCCTCTTCTACTGGGCTGGCGAATGATAGTTGCCAGCGATTTTTAACAAGGAAAAGAAGACCATAACATCAAGAAGAAAGAGCCACCTTTCTACTGAATCCTGAGCAAAACTCCACTATAGATACATCCTCTAAGAACAGCGAAGATATAGGCGTTGTCGAGCAGGTGACACCGGCAAAGCCTGGATCTACTCCAGCGAGAAGGAAAGACAGTGATCCAGCTCAGTTGGGAAAGGCTGTAGCTCCAACAACGTTGTCGTTTGGCCAGACTGGTAGTCGAGACACGTCAGCAGGAAGACGGGGAACCATAGAGCAACGAAAAGGTGAGGATGCCTTTTTAGGTGGAGAAGGAGGCCAAACTCTAGCTTCTGGAGCACTCTTTGCGCGACACGAAGCCTCGTTTAATCCTAGTGCAAGAACGACACAGGTTGCAGTCCCTTCCGCACGCGCAGACCACATTGGAAGCGCAGCCCTAGACCCTCTACTGGATCGACAAGGAAGTATCTCACCATTGAAGAATAATGGGACATCATCTTCTAGCAGAAGTGTCTTAGACGTGAACGAGAGGATGTTGAATCCGAGTATTTCGCCCCTACCTCAGAGTCGTAGTGATATGAGGCATATCCAGGAGAATTTAACGGATATGCAGAGAAAATTCGGTATGGGAGGCACCAATGATGTTGATCATCACGGGAAAAGTTCAGCAACAACAATGCAATCTGGTAGTAGTACTACAACAGCTAGTGCTACGTCTGGAGGTAGGACTGGTACTGGCATAGGTACAACTGGTACAGGTACAACCGGTACAGGTACAACTAGTGCAACCTCGATTTTCTCAGGAGGTGGTGGCTTGTTTGGAGGATCTAGAGGACCCTTGTTTGCGCAGACTAGTGTTTTTGGACAGCAAGTGTATCCTAAAAAAGCAGGAGACAACTCAAACCTCCTGAACACCGAAGAGAGCCACATCATGAATAGCTCGCATGACCACGGGCACGGGCTGGCAGGGCCGGGTCTTTCAGTGCCTCCTACTCCCTTTGACCACATAGTACATCAACAAAATAGTAACCTCCAGCAAAGTAGTAGTTGTAGTAGAGGACCAGGACCACTACATTAAGGCTACAAGAACCGCTCAACAATCATCCTCAGCATTAATTATCGATCCTTGGCTCTTTTTCTGAGTTACTTGAAAAAGAAGCGCAACCCAAAGGATATCTATCATGACTCTCAAAAAGGAAGATGCGAGTGCGATACTAGCTCTAAAGACAGCACCAGCACCAGCAGCAAGGCGCACCACCGCGAACACCGTTGCCTGATCGTTCTTTGATGAACGCCACGAATTCGACGTGGCAAAGCGTGGAGCAAAAATCTTGGTTAGGGAGTGGATTACGAGGCCTAGAACAGCCAGACCAGTATGTGGCGAATCCTGGTACTGGAGTTACGGCTTCCCCTAATCCATCTTCAGAAGTAGCATCTTGGGGCATTTTCTGAGGGACCCAAGATGACTCTCAAGATGGACGATTCCCGGAAGGTCTAAAACAGCCTCTGGCGGTGCCGCAGCAAGAGTAGAAGGAGGTCCAACTACAGCTACTAATGCCGCTTTCCCCTCCAGTACTTCTACCAGTGGTCTCTTCGACGCAGGCGCGGCCTTGAGAAACTTGAATTTTGCTACTGCAGGCACGCCTACACCGACCAAAGCCAAGGCGGAACTTGTCACAGCGGAGACTCTGCAGAACCGAATTATGGTCGCTGAGGACCTCGTGAAAATCATCCCACAAGCAAAGACACCACCGTCAAGAGATGTCCATGTGGCTGGAACTTCTACGGCTCAGCCCCACTCGCATCCGCCAAGTGCAAGTCGGTTACAGGACAACAGTTTCTCCAGCGCACTGCAGGATGACAGCAAAGACGACTTTCACGAATTTTATCAGCGTGCTCGTGTCTTCGCCAACGCCTCGCCGAGGAATACGGCTTCGCAGATGAATAAGAACAGCTATACGTCAACATCAGGAGGAGCTGTGGCTTCCGCCACAACAGGAGGAGGAGGCAGTTTTAGTTTCAAGAATTCTATCAATGATTAAGGCTTCCCCTCATGGTCCATCTTCAGAGAAGGCATCCTAGGAGAGAGACTTCCCAAGGGGAAAAAGAGCCCAGGATGTATCTCAGGATCATGGATTAGGGTGAGCTCTAATATGAAGGAGCAAACCCAAATCACGCATCTTCTTCATCAAGTGGAGAAGATGGCAATCACAATGTCGCCTCTGATGCACCTCCTAGAAAAAGTTTACACAACTTTCTCAGCAGTACTAGTGGCCATTCGAATCATCCGTCATCGCAAGCTGTAGACAGGATGAGCACCATTTTGCAGGAAGTGGAACGAGCAAGTAGTTTCGGCGATAACACTTCTATTAAGGCGAGAACGAGTCGTGCTCGCGGAACTACTTTTCTATTTATTTTTCTCAAGCAAGTCGTCTACACAACTTTACTCTGAATCAATAGAAATACTGACTTTGAAGAGTCGTGGGCATACCTTATTATTTTTCTTAAGCAGTCAGAGTCACATTTACAAACAAGAAACGTTCAATTATAGCATCAAGACCTGTGATGATGAGTATGGTTGCTGCTCTCTTGGGTCGTATATGGAACACGGCAAGAGCCAGGAGAGCATGTCCTAAACTAGTAGATCCTTGTCCTTGAATGCGGACGAGCAGTAGGAAGGATAAGTTATATTATAAGTTGGATCATGACGCAGACACACACGCGTGACGTGATAGTGCTCTCAAAGAAAAGAGAATCTTCAATGTCCTCCAAGGAGTCAAAGCAGCTTCCTTGGGTCAAGGGTAGCGAGACTATATTAATAATAACCCACGATTGGGTACACCACTACTGCTACTAGAACAGTGCCCTCGACTGTGGTAGCTCTAACTCAAATTGCAGCTCCAGTCTGTTAGGAGGTGACGGTCGGAAAGTGATTTTTGATGTCCGAGGGCGTCGATTAAGTGACGAACGCAGAAAGAAGCGACGATCTAACGAGAACAGTCGACCAAGCAGCGGCTTTGCTTCATCTAAGGCTTGTTATATATGTGCTTGATTTATTTTTGAAGGGGTCGTGTATCTTTGGCGTTCTTTCGTTTCCTCGTAGAAGAATAGTATTTCCCTGGGTCTAAGGCATACGTGCTTCTTCCTCTACATGAGACTGATGTCGACTGTAACAACGCTTCAAAGATGCACTTCAAGTAGATGAATATTGGTAACCTCTAATTCAGCCACTGGAGGAGGGCATATTGGAGGCTCACTGGTGGTGAGCTAGGGAGACTCGTGGCAGGTAGTTGGCTAAGGGAATGAAATTTATCTACGAAGAGGAAAGTACTTACATTAATAATAATTATTAGATAAATATAACGAATGAAGATGAATTCGAATTCATTGAAGAACCGACTAGATATATGAAAACATCAGTATGCAGAACAGATACAGACGACCACTTCTTGACTCACGCAGTCTAAGTTTAAACCACTTACGTCGACACTCATTACGTTGCGACGGCTTCCGCATGTGAAATTCCAAAAAAATCCAAAAAATCGAACTCTTGAACCCTAAGGATGAATGAAGAATATGCTATCACGCATTGCTGGTTTACTCTTAGCCATTATTCTGGAAACAAGGTGCAGCAGTGTTGGCCATAGTGACGAGGGAACGAATGCATTCGACGAACCTCAATGTCGCTATTTCTATGTCGTGGCTCGATCTCGCGCCGCCTTTCTGCTGATTGTCACTTCTATTGATTGCTAGGTAGTGCTATAATTCCTGAATTGGTGGTCAGAAATCGGAGAAAATTCGAAAAACCCGAATTATCGCTCCGGAATTATCGCTTGCTTAGTCGCCCACTCTCTCCCTAAAATAAAGTTTAATCGTCGTATAATGCAAGTTGCGCGGTTCGTCGTAGAGGGCGAACAAGAAACTCAACCTCGTAGGCTTATGATTGGGATTGTTCATCTTTTAGTAACTACTAACTTTCCTTGAGGGTAACAGTACACAGACAGAAGGTGCTATTTCAAAACAAGAATGTCGTGCGTTGACGAGTTTCTCTGCAGTCCCGTATGGTCGTGACTTTGTGCGGAAGAATAGCAAAGGCAGTGCATGGTTCCGAACGAGGGATATAGGAAGTGCAAAGTACCTAGTCTGCAATCTGGGGTCGTAGCACCGACAATACGTCCTACGAGCATCAAGCTACTTGCTCCTGATTCGGGAAGAAGAAATTGTGCTTTCAAGGATTTTGTCGAGACGGTTTCATTCGCCATTCGGGGAAGGATATTTTCAACGCTCAAGTCTCTCCTTGGGGACGGGGAGCAGTACTAAGAACCTAGCAGCGTCAAACACAACGAATAGCAACGTCAAGCAGAACGAAGTGTGCTAGGTCTTCAAGGATTATCCGGTAAGTGGTCACGAACTGTGCTACCAAGTTGTCTTCAAGGAGACTTACCCGAATCAACGAACGAAATGGGGGTTCTTCTGAATACTTTCTTTGCCGGCAGTAGGTCGAAATCTGCGACGCGACGTGCTGCTCAAAAGTACGATACCGATTTTCAGAGACGTAACACTGCATCTACAATTAAGGCTGCCGCTCAAGCATGTCTCCTTAGTATCATGATCCTTGGTACTGCTTTTTGGTAGTAGTAGTAGTAGTAGTAGTAAGTAGTTTACCCATTCACCGCCCTAACCCTAAGCCACCGCCCTAATCCCCCCAAACCACCCTAAAAAGATTCTTGGTACTTCTTTTTCTACTTGTGAAAAAGAAGGCCTCAGGGATGCGCTCAAGGTAGAAAAAGAAGGCCTCGTCAAGGATGTGACTCTCAGGGAAGAAGATGCTATCTTCGCGGTAGCTCTAATGCAAGTTCCTCATCGCATCGCACTACTCCTTGTGACACCGACAACTCTTGTGCGGACAATGGCAAGAATACATCAACATCTTCTTTATCAAGGAGATCACCTCCACAGCAGCTAGATGCCACAATGATGATAAAGCCATCATATTTTAAGGCTAGAAGTAGTTTATCACTATCCCATGTGGAGGTGGCCTATCGTGCTGAGAAATGGGTTCGTTCCCCTTAGCTGAATTGTCTATGTAAAAGGGGATGATCTATCTTAGCTGAATTATCTATGTAAGGGGATCATGATCTAAATGTAAGGGGATCATGTACTTATCACTATCTAAGGGGATCATCTTCACAGGGCATCCTCTCTAAGAGGAACTATCTAATGGGCATCCACTCGAATGAAGTCTATCTTCTAAGGGGATCTTCTAACTATGTCTAGGGGGGGCATCTCACTCAATCTGGCATGATAGTGAAAATACACTACCTCCTTTAAATATTGGTGTTGGTCTTCACGGGGACGGACAAAGGTAGACGTTGTCAGCATCAGCAACGATAAAAACTTAGATGAGGACTCCATTATCGAAGACGCAGATGAAGATGTGGGACTCTGCTCCCCAAGGTACAAGAATTTTTACACTTGCCTGTTCAACACTGAAGATGTACGACAGTTTTTACACTCGTCTGTTCAGTGAAGATGTACAACAGTTTTTTACACTCGTCTGTTCACAGTAGAGCTACAGTTTTTAGTACGCACTATGTTTTAGTTTTCATAGAGCGCTTCTAGAAACAAAACTTCTTGGTCTTCTTTCATGAGCAGGAAATGGAATTGATGAAATATGCCAAATAGTAAAAAAATACCTACCTCCACCTCATATTAACACAAACCTAACAACTACAGGACTCGTGTCTTACTACGAAAATTGGAGACAGCGATACCTACACGAAGCGTGATCAAAACCTGTGAGAGCAGTACAGAAACCGATCCCTGGCATGCTACGTGTTCACGGCATGTCCAGACAGACACATGGGATTGCTTGAGACACGTACTACTTACAACAGTTTCATCAATCATTTACTATTACTATTTTTTTGTTTTGCAAACTATGCGGGAATGAATGTTGATTGGGACACTTTTATGATGTGCTGTAGACGGCTTGTCTTCAATGACGTCGTTGCTGATACCACAGATTCTGAAAAATAACTCCTTTTCATCATGTTTCTTGTTTATTCTCAAACTTACATAACAAACAGGCCAACCCTCCGAAGGTGAATCTGGTGCCCTCAGAAGATCAGGTGAAGAAAGATGCGGCTAGAGATGCCGCTAGAGGGCCGCAACTTCAACGCAATAAAACTGGCGACAGTGTTGAGATGCAGGGACTGAAGGCTACTGTAGAGACGCTGAATCAAAAATTGCGGTCTCGAGACACCCAAGTGACGAATTTGACGCAGCAATTGAAGGCTTCAAGGCAGCAGTTGTGGAAGGAAGTGGGGTACGGATTTTGATCTAAGTAGTTCTTTTACTACACCTTTATTTATTTCTTGGACATTAACAGCACAAGAGCCTTTTATGTTCAAGTTCAAACAGTTTCATGTTTCTGGAAGACACATGATCTGACCTAAGGACACCTCCTGTCTCACAACAGAACCGCTGCACGTGCAGACGCGAGACTGAAGGAGGTTGCTGAGGGTTATGGAGATGAGGCAACGAATCGTGCGATAAAACAGCTGGTAGTGATACCTATAGATACTGCTAATCGTGCGATAAAACAGCTGATAGTGAACTTAAAAAATTCACATTGATGTAGATAAGTATTTCTACTTTCGTCATTTTTAGGTAGATTTTTAGAACTCATAGTTCAAATCATGTAGTACAGAACTCGTACAGTTCTTTCAACATAGTACTTCCACAAGATCAGTAGTTTGATTCTCTACTGGTGGTAAACTCTTCCTCATGCACCTCATACATAATCTCAATCTCATACAGAACGAAAAGCTCTCGGAAGTTTCCCACAAGCTAAACGACGAACGGTTTCAGCGTCAACGATGGGCGGGCATTGCGAAGCAGCAACGGGCTTTTTTCAATTAAGGCTAGAGTAAATCTATCTTCCTAGTAAACTAAGACATCTTGCTTGGTCGCTTGGGAAACGGGTACCACAATGCTCCACGAGTAGATCAGCTTATTGATTTTTTTTACTGGTCGTGTTTGCCACCGTGCTCCAGCGTCATCAAAGACGGTTTCTTTTGGTGATTAGTATGATGAAACGACACTATCTTTATCTTTTGATGATCCAAGAAGATGGATCCGTCTACTTTTCCCTATCACTGCTCTAATCCAAACACCAGGAGAGTTTTGGTGGTGAAGCGCCTCACCAACTCTTCCACAATCACGGCAACAAATCTGGTATTCGGCATCCTGCAGGCGAAATTTTCTATCCGATGCCGCCGATTATCGACGACGATGACGGTGCATACGGGGACCTGTGGGACGTGGCAACTTTATGATTTTCCCTACCTCTGTCCCCCTCCAGTGACGTTGCGCTACCCGTTGTTAGGCACATTCCCTCTTTCATACCTCGGTTGCGGTGCGAACCCATACAACGTGGATTCTTGGCCTTTAGAACCGAACGTTCTAGCACACAAACCCAGTGGCAGAGAAAATGGTGTACCTTTTGGAGCTGGAATTCTAGAGTTAAGGCCAAGGTATCTCTACCCCAACGAGGCATCTCTACCTCTAGAAACTGAAACTAGTGTAGGTACGTTCTTTTGCACTAATCTCTCTGCTTCAAAGCATATTTCAATTCTACACGTATTTCAATCCTGATGAGAGAAGAAGGAAACTGCGAAAAATCAGTTACGGTAGCTTGAAGTGAAAGGTTTTGCGCTCTAACAGAAGAGGTAGAAGAGAACGACGACGATGAAGAAGATGATGGTACAGAGAGCTCATGTTCGGTGCAAGAGCCGGAGGAGGGTGACATTTTACATGTCTGAAGTGATAACAATGAGGACATCAGCAACAACTTCTCGCTCATTAAAACAATGTAAAAAATGTATAGAAGAAAAAGATTGATACGACTTATAAATATGAAAGAAATTATCGAACTATCTGAAACTGAATAGCACTAGCACCGAACAACAAGCACTCATCTACTACAGCTGTACGGTACTAAAGAAGTAGTGCGTAGTTCTATTTTCATTTCATATTTATAGTATACAATTCTTTCATCTTAAATTTTGTTGAACTTAGAGCCCGGTCAAACAGAGGCGCTGGGTAGAGGTCGGGTAAATTTTCATTGATTTTTCAGTTCTTTTAGTTGGTTCTCCCTGTTCTTTCGAAAACGTACTTGTCACAAAAACGTACTTATCACTTGAGAATAAACGTATCATTCCGATTAGCCACTTCCCAATCTGTTCAGTATAATGATCATCATGTGTATTGAGTCTAAGTAAATGCATCAAAAATGAAGTCCATCTCTGTAGTCAGAATATACACTGATAAATGAACGCACAATTATTGCATTCTTTGATATGTCCTACTCCTTCCGAAAGCGACAGAAAGTATTCAACACTCACTGGTTATAAGAATTTTGAGAACTTCTACCCGTCATCATACGCATACCATCCTCGATCATAGAAATCAAAAAGGTCACTGCGTAGATAAGAAAATAGTAGGGCTACAATTTTCCTTCAAAATGATCCCTGTCCCTGTCATGCTGAACTTTCTTTCACTTCGAGTAACTCATTGTGAGGGTGAAAGGGTGCCTATGATGGCATCCGACGACGAGTATCGAAAATAGGGAAGTAACACGTCACGTTACGAACAAGGTGTTGCGACACCTATTTCTTGTTGGGTAGTCAAAATAGATCATCAGACCTAAAAATGATAACGTTCGCTGCACCTATGTTTATAAGTACCTCAAAATGATCACACTTAGAATATAAGGCAAAATCACATCATTGACCCAAGTCAAATAGTAGCTTGTCCTCGTAGAACTAGAAGCCATCAACGTACAAATATAGCCATTGACATGCATTTGAAGCATCCCTCAGAACTCGTAGGTATTCCCTGTCCTACATATGAAACGTACTACCTTCGCATTCATCTTTCCTCGTGCATTGTAGTTATCTACTCTTATTATAGAACAATTGAAGCGGATTTAATGTTATAGTCCGCAGAGTTCTTTTTCGTCTTTCAGTCAATTTTTAACATTTAATGAACAGTGTAGTGTCATTCCTATGTATAGACCTTTCTCTTCCAATGATAAGTCTAAGTCAGCTTATGTCGGTTTGAGTTTTGACTTCATAGTGAGCTCCTTGTCCTTGATCTCAACCTTCTCCACTACATTCTTTGGTCGTGTGCAAGTAGGAAATTTACAACAGACTGTGAATCTAATGAAAATGTTCTTAGACAGCAACCGTGCTTGATTGTCAATTGGACAATTCTCTGGGTAATGAAGTGTATTGCAAAAAACTCACCTGGAGTACCTCAATATGAAGATGTGACTGTCGTGGAAAAACGCGTGACTGTCGCGGAAAACCGCTATGCTCGATGCTGCATCGGTTGTTGGTAACGTCCTCTGCTGGGGTGATTATTCAACAGCAAGAGGAAGAGGTCCGAAGGCAACACTGCGTGGAGATTTTGACCATAGCTCTGCGCTAATCGGTTTCGGTTAGCTTCGTAGGCCGTGCTCATCGGTTAGATGCCTACTCAGCTGAGTACTGAACGAGGAGAATCACACGTAAAAAGGTCTGTTCTCACTCTCAACATCGGTTATCTCTGACGAGAGTACCTACCTCCACACTTGTTCATCCTCTCCTTTACAACTGTTATCTCTGACGAGAGTATCTACATCCTCTCCTTACAACAACAAAGACCATAACCACTTTCGTCACAGAGTGTTTGCTCCTAGAGTTTAACAACGAATTAGGGCGTTTAGGCTAAGTTGGGTCTAGATCATCAAGCTAAGGAACTTTCTTCTTGCAGAGTTGCTGCACACTAGATTGAGATTATCTCTCTCATTCCTGTCGACAAGTTTAGCGGTATGTAAGATAAATATAGCACAACTACCATTAGTCACCACGCTCCTAGTAAAACGTCGTGAAGCTGTATATTCACATTCGTACTAGACGTTGCTCTACTACTGCATCCAAAAATTCCAAAACACAAAAAAATGTTAATTTCCGAAACGCGTATCTGGCCTTTGCATGAGAGTATAGAAGCCCTCCTGGTGGAGGGAGATTTTCTCTTCGTTGGCACGGGTGGCGGCTGCATCGTTGCCTATAGCGTAGACGATTTGCGACATCCAGCGGCGTTGTTACAAGGACACAATGCGAAGATTACGTGTTTGGGTACTTGATTTGAAGTAGTTGGGGTACTAACCTCATCCTCGAAGATTAGGGCCTTCATCTTCCAAGATTTTAAGTAGTTGTACTTAATATAAGTCTATCTTGGCATCATGTCTGGGTACTTGATTCGCAGTTCTTGTACTAGTGGATGTTGCAGGTTGTGGTAGTGTACTTCTTATTGTTGTAGATGAGTAGTCTGTTTTTTTTTGTGTTCGTCGCTAAGTCACTTGTTTTCTCTTTTTGCATCAAGCTGACACTTCTTTACGTGAAAATCGGCAGGTCTTTACCGTCAAGAGCCCAGAGGCTCGTCGAAGAGGGGATCAAGAGGGGGAACGTCGAGATCCAAAAGGCCTAAAAATTCCAGAGCCTCCTCGTCATCTTCAAATTATGTCAACAACCTTTCAATTTCATTCATCACTACTACAAGAGTAGACAGTGCTTTGTGCTTTTTCGACCGTGAGTCAAAGTAAGAACTAGGTACTTTACCCTTTACCTCAAGTAGAGCATGATATTACTACAAGCGTATATCGTGATTGCCTATGAAGATGGAAGTGATCATCAATGTCAGATAAAAAACACTCATGATGAGAAGTGTTATTGCTCCTTTGCAAAAAGAACATAACCTCGTCTGATGAATAACATTCATGAGTCTAAAGATCCTCCTCTAATCCCAACCCACTTCGCGAAAGCATTCTCGATGGCAGAGAACACCTGCTTCGCAAGCAAGGGATAATGGTCTTCTTTCCTGGTGCGGAGTTTATCTCTATAGTGGTTCTGAAGATGGGCGTGTTTTCTGTTGGGACTTAGGAGTCCTCGACAAGACGGACAGTCACAAGAAAAAAAAGGAGGACTTTGCAAGATTGTTGTTAAGATGAGATGGATGTCTTATACAACTAGTCATTAGAGCAAGGTACAAGATGACTGGATTACCTCATAACTAGTTGGCCATGTAGTAAAAAGAGGGCACATGACATGACGTTAGAGAGGAAGGGTACAGAGGTATCATGACATGACATGATGCAACTACGAGGTCAAGGAAGTATTGAAGTAGTATTTGTTATTTATGAGACAAAGGTATGATACAGGTATAAGGTCAAGGAAGTACTATTAGTCCCTCAAAATTTTCAATTTAGACGTATGTTTCGGAATGCCTGGACTCTC
Organism: Amoebophrya sp. A25; assembly: GCA_905178165.1. NCBI lineage: Eukaryota > Dinophyceae > Syndiniales > Amoebophryaceae > Amoebophrya > Amoebophrya sp. A25. The sequence continues at coordinate 135,951 of CAJINU010000057.1, forward strand.
ACTTGGACTATCGTCATCATCCACTCTCTAATCACAATGCAATACGAAGCTCGGACGAAGAGTGCGGATTTGGCCGCTTATAAACCTGACCCCGAGTTGCTGCAGATGCAGGCGTTGCACAACATGACACACATTTTCGACTCTGTAGCTGGGGATAGAGAAGATTTGGTAAAAGAGTACGCTGCAAGACTGCAATTTTTTGGGCACATAGGACATGACGGTCCAATCTCGCTCGTGCCGCAGCAACAAGGAGGTGCCGCAACAAGGAGAGATCATGATGGAGACGAAAAAAGTTCTGCCGGAGGCAGTGGGAGTGATAGAATTAAGGCTATCATCTTGATGGGCGGAACTTGGACTTGGTCCAATGGAGGGGGTCGCTTAGAAAATATAAAAATTCTTAAAGAGAAGAACCCCCTTGCATTAGTTACCCCCCACAAGGAAGCTCTAATGGAAGTTCGCAGGCAGGTTGTGCCTCTGACAGTGACAACTCGAGTGCATCTAGACGAGGTATTCGTAGTAGGAGCTCTTCGAACGCAGACTCACAGATAAGCGACTGCTCGTCTTCCGACAAGGATGATAAAGGTAGCAGCAGCAATTATGAAGAGGACGAAGAGGAGCGTAAAGGACGAGGACATACCACCAGTAGCACTGGTTCGGCGTCAGACGATGACTCTGAGAATGGTCTTAGAGGTGAGTTGATGTGGTCTCCTATGCGAAACCAGGTTCAGGCTGCCAAAAAGAGACGTGAGGACCGAGCTACTAGTACTGGTTCCAAAAACAGAACGAAGCACAAGAGGAACAGAAGCAGAGGTACGAAGATGCATCTGAAGAGGCGAAGGCAACGGGTTGTAGTAGATGTAGTTGACGATCATACGAACAAGGCCGCTAAAGCAAGTCCAACAAAATTGATCCATAGTGTAGATGGATCCCGATTTCCTATTTTCGTAGAAAACCCAGAGGAAGCGATCCTGCTACACTTAAACTTAAGGCTGCCGGGGCTCAAGTATAATTAGCATCTCCGTAGTTGTATCAACATACATTATCCTTGATCGATGTTTTTGCTTTTTCTAGTATACTTGATGAAAAAGAACTGTGATCATGTCCTCCAAGGATACTACAAAAGTAACTATTTTTACGACAATCAAGTACATACTCAGCACTACTTGAAGATTTATAACAAGCACTATTGTCCCGTCCCCGGAACAAGAAAAGACCATGCGCTTATCTAAAGCCGCTGTTTATTTAAGCACAACTATTCATTGTCCTCGGATTGATGTTTAGAAGCAGGCAGCTATTGGGTGTGATTTATATGCTCGACGTAAAAAGAATGTCAACCCTTTGGTCTTCCTCGGTTAATCTTATTACATAGAGGCTCTAAGATTCCATAACTCCGGTCCTGGGGAGCGTTTCCGCGTAGCTTCCAGACTAGACCCAAATGAGGCGGCTTTTGCGGAGAAATGGACCTTCGCCAAAACTCCAGGTCTCACAGAAGATTCAGGCACTAGTACAACAGCCTCTAGTGCTTCTTGCGACGCGAGCTCTGCCGAGGGCGGCCAAATCACAGAGAATGAGCTGGACTTTCTCTTTCATCGCGGACTATTAAGCGAAGGCTTGCATAATAGCAGTCCACTGATGTCTTCCAGAATAGCTCCTCCACTGTCATCGAAGAGACCACTCTCAACATCTGCCTCAACAAGTCTTCAAGCTCGTCCACCTCTGTCTTCAAGGACTAGCAGACGTGGAGGAAGTAACATCGAGTCTTCTGAGGATTCGTATTATTCGAGCGGTGAAGAGGAAGCAGATGACTCGGTCTCTGATTCTGACTCCAGCGTTTCAGACCACAACTGTTCCGCGAACCGAGTGGTAGTCCAGCTTGGTCCGAGCAACAACAACGTCGTAGTTGTACACCAACGACAACAAGAAGATTCAACCATGATACTCAAGCCCTCGTCACTACAGCCTTCTTCAACATCATTTTTCAACTACTACAATGTGGAGGGAGCGCACCGAGCTTCTGCCGCAATGTCAGAGGGTTCTTCGGATGGGGACTTTTTAGAGCGGAAGTTAGAACAGGTTTTTCGTAGTGCTGAAGACGCAGCTGGAGGAAGTCCTGCCGATCTTTCCCCTGAACGTCTGCACACAGGAATTTACCACTCGATTGTACCCAGAGTTAAGGCTTTTTACCCTGCGAACAATGGTCCATCTCCATAGAAGTCTTCCTAGGAGAGAGGAAAAAGCACCCACATCCCAGGATGCGTCTCAAGAAGATGGACATGGATAAGGGTGAGCTCTAACAGCGGACTAGTTGCTCCGCCGCTGCTAGGGAATGTTGATGCCAGCTCAGCGTCCTCAAGTTCATCCAGTTCGTCTAAAGCAACTACGCCAACAGAAGATGCAGCTGATGCGGGTGGGGGTCTTGCTTCAGTATCTCCCTCGCGGGGTGGTACTAGGGCTTCTGGCAAAACTAGGGCTTCCAACAAGCACGAGGACGCTTTTTCTTCTACAACTAGTTATAAGAACAAAAGTAGTAGAAGAAATACTAAATCAGTATCAGACAACCACGTCCACGTCGACTCCAGCTCGACAAGAAGTATTAAGGGGATGAGTCGACAGATGAATCGACAAAGCGGTAAAAGCGGTCGAAACAGCAACGCCAGCAAGGCTGTTTCTTCGGAGAAATTGAACGCACCGGTTGTGTTGAGTGGATCAGGACCACAGCAGAGTTCAGAACTCGATCCAACTGCACGCTACATTCCTCACGGAGAGGGTGCTTCTGTCCATCACATCGTTTGCAGTATGCGTCGGCAGCGACTGTTCACTATCGGCAGTGACCTCACGTTACAGCAACTGCCGTTGTTTGATCCGTCGAGACACAGGGTGAAAGCTGTTGCTCGTGAGGATCAAAATATTATGAGAACATGTGTAAGAGTAAGAAATGCATTCTCTACAAATCAAGAGTCATCTGGGAGAGCGAAGAAAATGAGGACAACCTGAGGTGCTGTCCAGATGATCTCTGTTCTTGAGATGCATGATTTCCTGCGTACATCTCCTACACCTCTAAGAAAAGCGAGAATGATGGTGCGCAAAGTTCGGACACCGAGAGTAACATTTCTGCTACTCAGTTCAGTCCGAATGCGGCGAACAACAAGCTGACGAATAGCAGTAAGCACAGCGGATTTGGCCGTAGTAGTTCGATGCAGCAACAAAACTCGACCATGAGTTTGAATTCAACGGCTGTGGATGCGGATGGACAGGTGATCGCTCTGAAAAGATTATGGCTAAGTAGGTTTTTGATGTCACTATTGTTCGTCCATGTGAAGGTGGACTATTTACTGAGTAGACTCGCGGCTCTAGGTGGATTTTATGGGGAAAGTAATTGGGAAAAGGCAAGCGGGAACTTGGTCAACCAGCGCCAGTAGGTAGCTACCTACTCTAAAATGACACGACTTCGCACTTGGGCAGAACAATACTTTGGGCCTTGGCCAGAGCACAGCCACAAGCAGATTCCGGGACCCGCCTCGTGTGTATGAGACAACAGCAACAGCCAACGACTTTTTGACTGAAGTGGCGATTGCGACAGTCTCAGACTTTGACGGATTTTCCTTGGATGATAAACCGGGAGTGGACCGACTTTAAGACGAAGAGTTAAAATACGCGAGTAACAAACACAATACATAGCCCAGTTGTATCATCCGTGAACTCGGTTATTCTTATTTCAGCTTATCAATTTAATCCATCTTTGACTTCATTATCGCTGTTTTCAGGTACTTGGAGGAATGGGCGCAGACGAGGGTGTGGGACAAGAAGTTAGGTCTGCTCCGCCTGATATAGTGAGTTCCTTCTAAGGATAGTATCGAAGCGCTGCAGACCTGATAGGCGGTAGGTCTACTCAGTCTGATAATGGAGGTGCTATGAATACGTCCATTACGAGTAAATTCGTTGGTAGTACTTCTAGTAAGACCACGACTGCTCACCCTCGCAATCAGAACGCGTCGCATCAAGAAATGGTAACCACGGGGACAACTACAACAGCAACTATCTCTGGTGGTGACCATTCCAGCAAGAGGACAAGGAGTAAAGACAAGCAAGAAGTACTGGTTGTGAAGGGCTTAGGGTTTGGAGTAAAGGACGATAGAAGTGCAGATGGGAAGAAAATCTTGCGGGATGGCGCACATTCTAGTCCGTCTCCTAATGAACGGAGTAAAAGCAATTAAGGGCGTAGGTTTTACTAGGTGTTCCTCTTATCATTTGTTATAACGAACGGAGTAAGGGAACACCAAAATCCTACCTCTAAAGCAAGAAGAATAAGAAGAAGCGGAAGCGAAAACTCGAACAACAAGAACAAGAGATCCAACTGTACATTAAGGCTACCACTATTACAGCATCCTCAACACGATCTTTGTTGGCTCTTTTTATTTCTACTACTCAACTACACGATGGCGCTTTTCTCTTTTTCTACTGCTCAGCGTCAGCACGATCTTCTGTGGCTCTTTTTTCTACTACGTACTGAGCACGATCTTCTGTGGCCGCTGTTTTTCTACTTCTACTTTAAAAAGAGGCCAATGATGAATGGTCTTGTAAAAGCCCCTAAGGATAGAAGCGTAGCACTCTCGAAGAAGCTGCAGAAGCGTGTAAACGTAGTAAGTCCTTAGCTCTAAAAATTACGACTTAGAAAATGGTGGCGCTGACGGAATTTTGATGGAGAAAGTGGGTGGCGAAGAGATCCCAACCTTGGAGTTCAGCAGACGAAAGGCAAAGAAAGAGCATTAAGGCTGCTTATACTAGATATTAATCCAAATAATTCAGCCGTGACTATGACTGCATCCCTGAAAAGTGTGGGACAGTAGTAAGTACCATCGCATCATTCATTTTACATCACTCGGAGTACATTCAAATGATCAATGCTGTATGGAACAGGACTCAGCAGGGATAGAATTGAAAGATGGACTATGGGTTCCTCTAAGAGCAGGCAGCACGCGCAATTTCGCCTCCAATTTTACCGGCGTACAGGGTAGCACAAAACGCAACAAGACAAGCGATGGAACAACAGGTACTTGCTTGGGTGAAGGAGCTGGTACTTAGGTCAAAATATGGGTGAGACTGATTTCTTACTATAAAATCATCAACATGTAGTTCAGGTGCTTACAGGTAAAACTGATTTCGTCCTACGCTTATCTTTATCAAATCATCCTCATTGATTCTTAATTTCTCATCATCGCTTTGATGGGCCTCAAAGTCTGGCTTCTCAGATCTTCACTCTTTATGATAGTAGATTAGAAGAGTTACCAAAACGTGGATATACGCTCCATCCACCAGCCGCTCGAACAGCAAGATGATGGGGTATCTGAGGAAGAGCGCGAGCGACGCCGTAAAAAGCGTGAACAAGCAGCGCTGCTCCGCAGTCGGTGGGAGGAACAAACCCGGTTTTTCCATCTCTTAGAAGATCACTCTAGAATCATGAATGTTTTGTCCGGCGGAGACGAACGGCTGAAACAGAGCCTAAAGATTAAGGCTAGTTTCCCACCATCCCATGATTAATCGCCGTCTAGTTAGTACGCGCACGTTTTTAATGGGAAAGAAACTATGGGGCACCCACGCAGGGTATAATTTCACTCAAATAAGAACAGGGATAGTGAAAAACTAGCGCTAAAAGAAGCTTCCTAATGGCAGTGCATCGAGGAGACCAAGCAGGGGCTCTGAGCGGCTTAGCGAATTCAGGTAGGATTTTGCCTCCACACCTGTCTGCAGCGTTGGCCAAAACATTATCGAGTATCGGAGGAAATATTATGTGAGCAGGAGGTTGACTTTTGTCACTAAAATTTTGACTTTTGTCTAGCAGAACAGATGAACAGACGAGATGTAGTTGTCATCATCACGGAAAGGGTTGCTGGGATTGAGTTAATATTTCTGAAAGTTTCATCTGGATCTAATGGTAGTAGTAGCCGCGTCTGCGGCAATTGTCTTTATACTTTTATCTAGCAGAACAGATGAACAGACGAGATGTAGTTGTCAAGGTGAAGATGAACGATAGTAGCTCTTTTTAGAAGGTACTACTTCACTGAAGGGCCTCATACATAGATACATAATGCTATACAAGAGGCACCATGAAATGACATGATTTCTCTAATGTACAAGCGTCTCAGCAGCCGGCGAATACCCTTGGGCAGGTACAGCACGATGCCGCAGTATATCAGGCCACGACGGGCAAGAGCTCGACTGAAATCTTGAGCAAACAACTCGTGAGTCGGTATTTGGCTGCCAACGCAGCGCGAATCAACGCCATTCCTACTTCTGGGCCGCGTAGTGGCTTACTCGCGTCACGAAAAGACTTCATCCACAATCATGGCGGCAGTTTATTTCCAGGAACTGGTGGGGGTATTGGGGGAGTTCCTGGAAGTCATGGTCTACATGGTCGTCATGGAACAAGCGCTGCCCCGAGTCACCTATTGCTAAGGCTATGCATAGCGCTCATGCTCAAGCATGCTCTTCCTCAGCATGATCCCTGGATTCACTTTTTCTATAGCTGAAAAAGAAGTGCTCCTCAGATAACTCAACATAACTCAAGGAAGATGCGCTGACTCAGAGATGTACTCAGTACTCAGTGGATAAGGTTAGGAGATGTAAGGAGGTCCAGCGACGCTTAAAGCACATAAAGAAGAGTGACCCGTTAACTTTTCCCTCATCTTTGCTCTTCATTAGTTGAAGGCACAAGAAGGCTGATAGGGCCTCATCATTGGTATAATATAGACCGATTACTACGAGGCATCCTGACATGATACAGAGGTTAGCCCGTTCAGTCAAACTCTAATAACAGCGAAGCACGATGCAAGTCCACGATTGAATTTGTTGAAGGAAGCGAGTGCAGGAGGAACTCTGGCAGCGGCGCTGAAGGAGTACAGAAATTCTAGTAATCTGCAAGCGGCTAAATGGTACAAGAAAGCTTTGCCGACCGTTCCTGTTTAAGGGTTGGAGTGGAGTTGGAAATCACTAGATGATCTAAGTGGAGTGGAGTTGGAAGTCTTCCATCTACCTCAGATACTAGATGATCTAAAAGCATGTAGCCTAACAGACTGCTACATCTAGAAAGCAAATTGGGTATACTACTACTGCTTTCTGCTTGCTATATTAGTCTATGACCTGCTTTTCAAGGAGCAAAGAAAAGGCTACAAGATAAAAGTAACCTACAACAAGATAAAAGACTTGGTACGACCTCTAACCTGTTGACGACCTGTTGCTTCTAGGCATGCAGCTGAATGAGATGGAGCCTCTACCGCGATCGAAGAAACCCAGTTTTAAGGGTCCAACAAATTGTGGTGCTGCGGTTCTGGGAGTCGATGCTGCGGGGAATCTACTGCCTAGTACTGGCGCTGGAGTTTCTGTTTCTGGGAGCAGTCTTATCAACGACGGTGCAGGGAGACCGGGGAGTGTAGGTTTCTCAGGAAAAGGGATAAGCGATGGTAAGAGGAAGAAAAGCAAGAAAAACAAAAACAGTAGTACAACTATGAAGGGGAAAATGAACAAGACCGTACTAGATGGAGATGACGAAGTAGAACGTGATGAAGGACGAGAAGGGACTCCTGTTGCTGCAGATGCAAGCGAACAAGAAAACATGTTAGAAAGAGCGAAGGCCGTTGAAGTTGTGCCCAGACTAGATGGCGAGTCCTCGTCTGATACTGACTCTTAAGCGTTGGAAGTTGACCTTATCTCTATGAACAACATCTCTATGGTAGGCTTGTTCCAAGCAGGAAAGCCATAGACGTGCGGGCTACAGCGGTCAACTTTCAACCTCTAAGACTCGGAGGAAGAGAGACCCCAGAGCGAACTACTAGAGATGAACCCGCCTCGAAAGATGGACCGAAATACGGTGGATCAGCATCATCAAGGCACAAATACAACAGGAAAAAAGCATGTTCGTGCTGATACTAACAATAATATATTTAAGGCTTCAGGTAATCCATCCTCAGAAGCATCTTGAGGCCTTTCTCTGAGGGGAAAGCAAGGGCAGGATGACTTTCAAGATGGATTCCGGGAAGCTCTAATATAATAAAGGGTCATGGTGATCTTCATCACCAACATCATATCCTGAAGAAGAAGGGCATTCTGGCTAGTTCGTCACGCGGAGGAGAAGCTTCTGCAGATCAACAGCATCTAGCATCCGAAATGCCTCGAGTCCGGCTGAGTTGGGACGGTCGAGTGTTGGCTGATGAAGAGGCGCACTGGTCTTAAGGCTTTATTCATATATCATAGCGGACTACTCATTATTATCGACTGCAAGCCAAACCAAATTTTCTATAATTATAAACATAGATACTATAATTTGTTCATCATGCTACTTTTGCAGCAGCACTGCTCTCTCTGCTTTAAATAAGCTCAATATCCTGATGAATCATGGTCCCTCTTCAGATTCAGATAGTACATCTTGTAGGAGCTGCCCTCCGCCTTAATGATGGATCGGGTTAAGCGGCTCTAATGGTCTCGTGTGGCGGAACCTGTACCGAGGGGCCGCACTGAAGATGATGAAGAAATAGAAGCTGGAGAGTCGCGTCGATTGAAACGCATTAGCAAGGGGAGCAAACCAACTGAGGAGAAACAGCGTATGAAAGGGACATCAAATTCTTCTTCTAAGAAAGCAGAGACAAGTTTTACCAATGCGCTTTTCTATCCAGAGCCAGAAGAAGCTGAACTACATCAAGCTGAGGCCATCAATGCTGCAACGGCCAGTAAGGAACCGAGGAAGACCCTCAATCAAAGAAGAAAACAGCTTCTATTAAGGCTTACAGAAGTAATTCACCTTATAAAGGAGCCAAGCATCTTTCGAAGAACGAAGGGCAGAAACCGTTAGGGAAATCTTAGGCAATCCACCGAACAGATTCACAGCATCAAGAAGCGCCTTCGCTTCTTTGTCCTCCTTTTCTTTGAAGGAAAGAAAACCCGCCAACGGCCAGACTAACACGATGACTTTCGTTCAAGATCAAGATGAATATCATGGTAATAACAATCTAGAAGTGATGAATGAACTTAGGATGAAATGGATATACGTTGTAACCTGTTACTGTAAGGTCTACTTCTTCATGTATTTCTAATAGAAATGAATGAGCATGAAGAGGAAAGTAAAGAAACTCGACAAGACCCGCCAGACGAGCAGAACGAAGGCAAGCCAGTTTCTTTAAGGCTTCCCCGGATCCATCTTCCGAAGCATCCTCAAGAGGGTTTTCAAGGGAAAAACACGCCCAGGATGCATCTTGAGATGGATTGCGGTGAGCTCTAATTGCTATGATGTACTCGCCGCCGCCTGCCAAGAAACTCGTGAAGAAACTCTCGCTGATAGCGAAGAGGGACAAACTTCGTGGCATCGTCCGAGAGAAACCGAAAGTGAAGAAGCCGACGATCATGACTGGTTTTGATCAGATCTTCCCTGATGGGGGCCACCACCTCCTAGATGGCAAGAAACCACCTAGCTTCTTCGGAACCTATTTCGATTTCGCGAAGGTGTGGGCTGGAGGCGGTGCAAGATTGCCTGGTAGCGGTACTGCTAATGTTAAGGCTGTAACAACTGGTTCAACATCCTTTGGTGCATCCTTGGTTTAGGGTTTGTGCAAGAGGTATGCTTCAGTATTAAATCGTGCTATACTCTTCAAGGATACACCAGTCGAAAGATGAACTACGGAAAGCTCTAATACTGCGAATGGGGGAGGAGCAAAAGCGTCAATGAGGAAGAACATCAAGATGAAAAAAGGAAGTTCTACTACTTCCTCTGCTGCTGGTAGTTCTATGAAACTTCTACGGAGCAACAGTAAGGTGGATTCTACTGTTGGTAGTGGACGAGCAGGTAGTAATGGAGTAGGACCGCACCAAGGACCACACCAAGGATCAGGAGGATCCGCTTCCTCTTCTAACGCAGGACTGCAACACCAAAACGAACCTTCTGCTTCTTCATCTTCGAAAACGACTTGTTCTAAAACGAACAAGATATTCTCGACTAACGAAGCGAACACTGGCGTAGTGCCTACGCCACAGAGGCTGTTGTTATTTAATGACGATAGGACGCTGCTAGTGGGGATGGAGGATGGCGAGGTTTTGATCTTGTCATTGCGGGATGAAGCAAGGGCTGACCTTGTGGGAAAGTTTGGGGGACCATCAGCCTCGTTTACTGTATGGTTGATGTGTAGTTTTCTCCCATCTTTACAACAGACCATGATGTTCATCTAGGCTTAGGCAGTTTTCCCCTTTATTTTGAGACTGCACATCTAGGCTTATGGGCCCTTTTCCCTCATCTAGGCTTAATAGGCCCTTTTCCCTCATCTAGGCTGACCGGCATTTTCCCCTTTTTAAGACTGCACATACAGTAAAACAACCGGTTAGTTTAACCCACCTCATCTATGATCCTATTCTATCCTAGATTAGTCCCTCGAGGCAACGTATACTATAGCTATAGCTCAAATAGAAAGGGGTGAAGCCTGGTAGCTTTAGATCTCTCTACCTCTCTACCCCTATGGGTCAAACAGATAGTGGGAGAAAAAAGACCATTCATGTACTGGGATTTCTTTCTCGGTGCCTGCGTCTGCGGGTGAGCCTTCCGCAACAACGAACCTTCTTGGAGCAGATCATGACAGCAATGCTCTAGCAGATTTCGTCTCACCTGAGTCCGATTTCCTAGCATCATTGGCACAACAGCAAGGTGGAGGTAGTCATCCGCTAGGGAAAAGACAAGTATCTTCTCTTGACTTATTTTCTTCTAGTACAACGAGGGGAGCAGCAGCTGAAGCAGTGGAAGATGCAGGTGCTGGAACAGGAGGTGGTGAGAAGGGGCGGAAACCAAATAAACTTCGTGTCACAGATTTGGTTCCTTTAAGGCTTTCGCTGGAGCATCCTCTGCATCATGAGCCTTGGATCTTCTTTTTCTATAGTTGAAAAGGAAGTGCTTCCCAATGATACTTCGTTCTATGACTCATCTCAAAGAGGAAGATGCGAGGACCGCGGTACTTAGTTCTAATTACTCTATCTGTGAGCAGTACCAGCGAAACGACACCCCTGAGTACACTTTTCGGCATCACTCCTGCAGGTGGAGACCATATTAACCATAAGTGCCACGACTCAGCTGCAGCAGGATCAGTAGGTGGTCTGAGCCGTAGTATGTCGACAGATTTGACGTCAACAGACTCAGTCAGTGGACTACAAGAAGCAGATGCAGGCTGTAATGATGAGGCATTGAACCGATCGATTCGCTTGCAACTGTCGTCGCAGATGTCACAGCTATTCTCGCCAGTACTCGAGAAAAACGCGAAAAACAAGGAGAGAACCACGCAAGATGCCGCAGTAGTTATGATGACTTGCAATTTGACATGGACGGACCTGACTTGCAATTTGATATGGTAGAAGATCTGGTGCCAGATTACGAATACGATGAAATAGAGCAAAGGCGTAGAAGTGTTTGAAATGTCTCAATGTCACACCATTGGTCTACTTCGTCTAAATGTTGCTCAGGATCATTTCTCTGTGTAGTTGTAGTCCACTTCGGAGCTTTATCGAGACTGCATTCAAGATTTTTTGTACTAGAAACATGATAAGTAAATACGCAAACCTAGAAGTACAGTCTAAAAACCAAATATACTACTTCTAAACCTCACAACCGCGAAGAGGACAACTTGGTAGCCACTCGCGCCAAAGAGATGCTACATGGCCTCTTAGGCGACGAGAGACACGTGGACGTGAACACTTTACATGAAGTTGTCACGGCACGTCGGACGACGGCGCATATTGCTGCCTCTCGAGCCGATGGCGATATTAGTGTGTGGAGGCTGGACATCGAAGAAACGCTAGATATCTCACGGTATCGAGTTCGAGTATTAAGGCATTCATCTCAAGTTGTAGTTGTCACCTCGAGTTGTACGTAGTTGCTTCCAGAATTATCGAGTTTTAGACTGAGTTGTGATTACAAACTTCGGGTAGCTAGTAGGCTTTCACATCTAGTTGTAGTTGCTTTCACAATTATCAATATCACCTTACTTGATCGTGAGAAGTAGCACTATGGCACCATCTTTGACTTTGATGTTCATGCGCTCATTTTGATGAAGAGTAAAAAAGTCAGATTAGGAATGGAAGATAATTTAGAGGGAGTCAGATTAGGTGCTAGTTTTTCTAGTGGGCCCACACCTAGCCTATCCTCACTTTAGATAATTTAGAAGGGCCAAGGTCTAACAGTAGTGGTGAAAAATGCGGAGATGGTCTCTGTTGATCGCTCAGTTACTGGCGGAGCGTTTTGTCTCTTGTGCGAAGTTACGGCTCATTAGATATTTCATTTCTAAGAACCTAAAATGATCACGAACAACTAGGGTTTACAACTTCAATATAATATTTCTAGTTCTACCAGTCATTCCATTCTCGCAATTTCCTTCTTGTTGGGCGGATTCTGAACAAGAAATGAAGGGATAGGGAAGAAATGAAATAGACGGTCTAAGTTAGCACTTGTTGCATCCTCTAAAAGAGGCAAGAAGAAGCAAGAACCAAGGACGAAGGAGACCAACAAGAGGAACGAAGGCAATATGGCGTTCTCCAATGACGGAGATCCTTTCGAAGAAGTGGGAGGCACAATCAACAAGAAGAAGGACTATGAAACGACTTCGTCTTCAACATCCGGTGAACAATCGCTGTTCATCGGAGGGACGCACGGGTTGGCACGAGGCGGAGACCTCCTGAACTATTGCGCGAAAGAGACTGGGCCGACAAAAGCCGTAGCACAGGTTTTCCTGGCTGGTCGTCGACACGTGTTTTTCGGCGGGGAGGATGGCATCTTACGGTGTTTCGTCGATGATCATGGGGATGGTGCGGCGACAGGTTTGGAGGAACAGCAGAATATTAGAGGAGCTGGAGAAGATGTGCTACCACCTCCTAGAAGTAATGCTGCAAGCGGCGGCGTAAAAGGAACGAGTTGTACAGGAATGAAGACACGAACAACTAAGGGCTTACAACTGAACCATCCACGTCGACACTTGAATAGTGGAGGAGAACTTTCGGCAGCAACTTTGAATGCAGCCGCGATGAACATGCATGCGACGTATGCGCCCAAGCAGCCAGTGAGATGATAAATGAACCTGGTCTCAGATTGTCAATGTTACGTAAGAACCTAAACACGTTTACAATTGAAGTTGTAGAATCACAAAGCACATTGTCGAAGCAGCTAGTACGTTTTTGCTACAAATAAAAGCATAAATTTGATATTCCTAGAAATCCTAATATAAAAGAGTTAACCCTTATTTCGGAAACTACGAAGTAATTTTGAAACTACCAAGTAAATTTGCATAGTGCACGAGTAATTCTGGCCCCAAGTGGGAGACAAACTAATCTAAAACAGTATGAGTGCCAAATCTAAAGAATTTTAAGTTGCGAAGTAGTATTAGCCACAGCGTGTGTGGTTACAATGCAGAGTAGTATCAGCCACAGCCAGTGTGTGTGGTAATGAAAGCCAAGAGCATATCACAGCGCTACCAAGTAAGAGCAGGATATGCAAGTGAAGTAGCAGACAGTATCAACAGTTGTAACAGACTTAGCTAGGTTAATGTATGTGTCCTAAGTCTCATATCTCAAGGAAGATATATTATAAATATCTTCTAGTTCTACCTAGAAGCTGCACAACAGTATGAATATTTTCTGCGTCGTTCTAGATCCGTCTACGTACCATACAGTCATTGATCACAGCGCTGGAGTCAATTCCTATCCTGTCCTTTATAATGCTTTATTACTCTCGACCTTGACACAAAAACTCCCGGTACTCAATCTAAAGAAGTATCTATAAGTTCTGCTTGAGTTGTTCTGGTACAACCTACAAACGCATTCCCGGTTGAGTCCGTGCTGTTTGTCGTGTCCAGCACTCATTCGAGTTGTCGACGACAATCCTGTGAAAGTGGTGTTCTCGCGCTATTTTGAACGAATGTTGAAGGATGTGGGAACATTGTTTCTTGGAGAGTGAAACTTTCAGGAAGGAAAAAAGACCACGTTTGGACGTAGCAAATAATCATGTTCGAAGCACCTCTGGACTGATCCAAATGCAAACTCCGAGGAGCCAAAAAATGCAAGCGATCGTGCAAATCTTCTAAAGATCGACATTGATGAAGATTTGTCGTTGTATCGGTGAAGCAGTTGTAATAGACGAAAGTAAACACTTAAATGCCATCCATTCGCACTGAACTACAATGCAGCTTCTACTTTACTTACTAACAACATCAACCAAGTGCTGATCATGTCTTGCTCTGCATAGTGTTGACGTCCACCCATGGCGTCAGCAATCAAAAAGGGCGACGTCTCGGAGAAGACAGCATTGAGAGGAAAATCTAAAAATGAGAGGACAGAGGAGCAGTGGTTTTGGAGTTCATCTCCTTGCGCTGGTTCTTGGCACATTCGTTGTGCTGCCCACTACGCTTGTGCACGCTAAAAAGAATCGCCGCTCAGGGGACGCTTTTCTCCAACCCGTCTCAGCGGATCCGTCCTTCAGTTCCACTGTCGCAGCATCACCTTTATGGGCTGTTTGTTTCATCCCCCTACTAATTCGCCAGCTCTTTGCAATAGAGATCGACTCGACCACAGGTAGTAGAAGTGTCAAATTACAATCAGGAAATGGATTATGCTTATGCAAGATTTGGATTACAATCTCTAACATCATCATCTTCGTCGTCATCGTCGGCAGCGGTTGGTGAGTCCTTTTTGCCGGTGCCTTCTGCGACATTAACTCAAGGGCCTGTTGCTCGCGATCTTTCAGGAGGAACCTCAGTCGAGGTAGCAATTTCACCTGATGGGACGACGTTTATCGAACAAGAGTTCGCTGCGAAGAGAACAAATGAGGGATCGCGTCAACAAGCTGGTGGACGTGTAGCACTAGGTTCGGATGCCCTTCCCGTAAATCGAAAAACAGGTGGCGGAGGAACACATCGACCGGGCGTGGACGAGGCAGCGCCACCCCCTGGAAAACGTTACGGCTCTTAGTCTGTGATACATCGTTGCTTTTTTTCTCGACCGCCTCACTTGCTTAGCCCTCCGCTTGAAACTCTTTGTCGATTCTCTGTTTCTAATATTAGAACGGGGCAGCACCGAGATCACCACCTGCGCCAGGCGCTGGACTAGCAGACCAACCAGGACTGGTGGGCGAAGCAGGACCCGTATCAGCATCGCCACCTGTAGGTGAAGCGCTATCACGATCGCCATCATCATCATCATCATCACCACCGGCATCATCGTCCGAGTCCGCAGTTAGCAGTGGAGATGGCGCTGGACTGACGGACCCAGCAGAACTAGAGTCACCACCATCGTCACCTCGGTCACGACCTTCGTCACTTTCATCACCAGCAAGTAGCCTGGATGCTGACTATGACGCTGCTGCGCTGACCCCTCGACCGACGGGCGATGCCGGACCAGCGCCGTCAGCGTCATCTGCGTCACAACGTCCGTCTGGTACTCTGAAGCTTGAGTTGATGAATCAACGATCCTGAGCCTTCGCCACTCTTAAGCTTCTACTTCTTAATCGATTCCTCTAGCTTCTGAATCCTGCATTAGTAGTATGTCCCTATCTCACTTACCCACTCACGTAAGTGAACGCTTAATATGAAGGACAGAGCTCGAAACTTGTACGGAACGCCTCAGGTAGTGTCGATGGCGAAGCAGGATCAGCGCTACGAAGCAAGGAGATGGAAGATCCGCCACACGCTTATGGCCTCTCCAGTCTGGTTTTAGTTACTGAGGCAGTGCGCTGGCGATGATCTTTCGAGCAAGAGCTTAGAAAATGTGGCCTCTCTCGGAATCTTTAGACGCAATGTTTTTAGATTTTTCCCATTTAGTGGGCCTCCCTTGGATTCTCTCTAACAATCTGCCGCTACGGGGTCAGATGACCGACAGGGGGAGAGCGTGCAAGTACTACGAGGACCAGACCCCGCACCACCAAAAACGGAAGAAAAAGCAAAACCAAAGGGGCCACCACCACCGAGGGCTGACAATTCGAAGCCGGGGCCAGACGCTTATGGCCTCCCCAATTTTGCTTTAGTTACTGAGGCGGGGCGTCGTCGATGACCTTTCGCGCAAGAGCTTAGAAAATGTGGCCTCTCTTCGAATCTTTGGACGCAATGTTTTTAGATTTTTCACATTTAGTTGGCTTCCCTTTGATTCTCTCTAACAATCTAGCGCCAGCCGGACAAATGTCGAACCAAAGCCAAAGGAACGCCGAGCAGTAGCAAGTCACCTACCATTACCCCCACCCCCACCACGAAAGCCTGCCGCGAAAGCTGGTACTCTAAAGTTTAGATAGAGTACTCGACGTTCCTGATTCTAATAACCTCGCTGAGCCCTCTTACTTAGTCACTCTCAAACTTCCACTTCTTAAACCTGCGCGATTCCGCGACCTTCTGAAGCCTGCGCGGCGTACGTCTCTACCTCATAACTTACCTACCCAGGTGGCGCAGCAGAATCTTGGGCGAGGTATGGGCCCGGGAGCTACCAGAACATCCGGGGCCTTCTGGCTCAGAACGAGGATAAGATACGCGCGCGCGCTGGCCGTGGCCTCAGTGGCGGAGTCATCCTTCCTAACGTCGTACAGGGCTTGCAGACTTATGGCGCCATTGATTGAGAGCAGAGCTGGGGGACTGTCGGCCGGCACTTGTGCAAGGGTTCAGGAATGCAGGAATGTCCTGACACGGCACTCCCCTAGGAACATTCTCAAGCAGTGGCGCCTGCCATAGACGCTTGCTCGACAGATGCAACCTCCCGGCAGCCAAAGTGTGTAACGCGTGGGATTATAGCATCCTTCGTTCGGGGCCGCCTTACGAGGCGCTGCGGGTTTTCCAGCGTAGCACGACAGCACTGGACGCTGATGCTTAAGGCTACCAGCCTCTAGCCCATCTGCGTCGAGGTCCCTCAAGTGATGCGCGCGCTCAAATATAGGGGAGACGCTGAGGCATATACTAGAGGGATCGCAACAGAGACGAGCCCCCCGGGATGGCTCTAATCAGGAAAAGCGCGACTCACGCACTACGAGAAGGACGCGAGGCTGGTGGACAGCAGCAGCAATGTCTGGACGAACGTGCTACAGCTACAGCCCGAGTCGGCGCGCGGCGAAATTCTGGAGTTGGTATACGGCAGAAGAGATTCTCTGGATGGCGGCAAGCGCGCGGGCATGCCAGGATTCTTCGAGGACAGGCTGCTGGCGCTTCTTTCCCATGCAGGAGCATCGACACACGACACGCAGCCCCCATGGGCGGGGGAGGGCGTGGAACTGTTTGTCTAATCGGTGACTGATACTCCAGCGCTTTGCTGAGATCTGAGACCGGGGAGAGTAATCCATCACTCTTGTACAGATTTCAAACGACATGAAGAAGCTCCGTTACTCATGTGCAGCCGTTTTTTTTCTTGTGGCTGTTGAAGCTGATATCCTGGATAGAAAGAAGAGGAATGACGCAACGACAACGGCGCCCATAATCGTGACAATTTCGGTGACCGTTGGAAAATGAACCAAGTGAAGGCGCGCCCCTCGTCTCTGGATCCAAATAAGTCACCCACGAAAGTGGCCAGCTTCGTTCTGAAGGGTTCGAAGATAAGTGGGTGAGAAGCTTGATCGTGGGTGGCTCTTGGTCCAGGGCTAATGTGGCTCGTCGATCGCTCTCGCCTTAACTTCTCGAAGTTCGAACTTCGTGCCTTCTCGCAAGTCTTGCGCCCGGCTTCGTTCTCCTTTTGTCTTGAGGATCTTCCGTCAGCTTGTCTGCCTTCGTATTGGATGTTTGTTGTTGTGATGGTTTGCCACGCATAGCGCGTGAGTGTTCATTCATGCATGCATGTATATGCGCACTCAATTGCCCATGTTATACCTGCCTACGCCTTCTTTCCATCCGCATCCACTCACCCCACCTGACTCCGTTGCCATTTCCTTACTTTAGTGCCTCTTGGCAGTGTTGTTCGTGTGAAGTCTTTCGCCGTGGTCAAAGCCTGAAAGCTCCCCCGCGTTTCTTCCAAGTGCAGCGCTAGCAGGGGACTGAGGCCACATCTGTCGACAGATGGGGAGCAGTGCTGGCCTGGTCTCCAGATACATATGAGACAAAAAGAGGGGCGGCCGTCTGAGTTGTCGAGATTCATAGGCGACCCCTGGACCTTTGCCGCGGGTAGATACGTCGCGACCACTCACACGCACGACAGCCGCACACACGCACAAACATAGCGCCTGGAGGGGATAAGCGTAGAACAGTACGCAAAACGCCGCGAGCTAATACCAGCGGCAACAGTGTCACGGCTTAGACTCGAAACCGAGAACAAAGAACGAGGACCAGCCCGGCCGCCAATCCCTGCACGGCAACCGCCTGGACTGAATTCAATTGGGTGGGCTTCAGTAAGGAGAACCGCGCCAGATTCTATGACTGTACACAACAGCCAGCGCATCAAAGTGCTACAACATGCCGCGCGTGACTAAAAACAAGCCGCCGCAATTTGCTCTGACTGACGCAAAAGCAGACTCGCACGCGGTTGAGCATCGACCACCGAAGAAAGCAGAAGGCGCCCGGTCTAGTTTTGAGCAGCAAACCCGTTGAGGATCCATGGAGGAAGATCAGCGGCCCCGACAGACCTCGGCGCAGGCCTCATACCGTGCGGGAGATTCTCGACGCCTAGGCGTAAACTACGCTAGCCGCCCCGCACTGAAATCGTGCGGAAAGGTCGGAGGACATCGCAGAAGCACGGACCCACCAGGGGAGGCCCGCAGCAGTAACCCCGAGGGCGAGCCAGGTGGACGAACTCGCCCGCACGCTCTCGCGTCTGGCTTTCTCCGGCTCGTGCACCTTCTCGCGCATCAACTTAGAGCAGCCAAGCGGAGCCGCTGCCTCGATGGGTGGGGCAGTGTGTGAAAACACCACAAGCCCACAACGGCCGCGGCCTTAGCTTTGACAAACTAGCGACCGCGCGCCGACCCGAGCAAAGCAAAACGGGACCCGCGTGGAAGCGATCGGGGTACCAAAAAGAAAGAGCGGGAACTACCAGCGCAGTGCGTAGAGGCAGCGCACGCTTTTACTTATTTTCTTTCGCCATCGATCGCCATAGCTGGGGGATGAATGAGTGAGGAGCTTGGAGACCAATCGTCAAGCGTGAAAAGTAAGCGCGTCGCTTTTTCTGTGGTGCAAAAGCACGAGGCTGCACATTTCGGGAAAGAGTTTTGCTCTGGGTGTGTTTTTTGGGATATGAAAAATAGACACAAAGGGAAAAGAGAAAGTCTGTCTTTGAGACGTGAGCTGATTGCTGTGAACCTTTCAACATATCGCGACGATTGGCCATGTACAGGCTTAGGGAAGTTGAGGCATCCCCTTCGAGGGCCGTCACTGACTGGCTCCACCTTTTTGCACTTGAGTCCACCAATGTGCTCCGACTGATAGCGGCCGGGCCGCTGATTAAATTTCGCCTCGTTTTTGGTTTTGGAGCATAGGCCTGACTTCTTCGAAGTGAAAGCAGCTCCATCGCCCATGCCTGGGCTTTGGGCGTGGGTCCCCTACTCTTTGAGTGTGTGGGTTTTCCGACGTGGCAGCGTCGCGAGGGGGGCCGCGGGCTTGTTGTTTTCGGTTCTCAGCATAGTGGGTGGCGCACTACGCTCATCCGTCGCCGTTGTATGTAAAAAGAGGAGGCCGATGATGAGGGCTCCGAGCTCGCAGGGCTAACCTGGCTAGTAGCTAGCCGCGGCGAAACTATTAGGAAGAGACTGAGGAAGGCTCTCTCGTCTTGCGGAACAGCCCCACCGAAGGGACACGAGCCAGGTCCGCACGCGGATACGAACGAAGCAAGGCCGCAGCTTTTGGATTTAGTAGCGGCGTCGGCAATGCGATCCGCGAAACTTTCGGCATTGTTTTCTTCTGAATTTCAGAGCAGTGCGGGCAGCTTCTTGCGCAACTTACAGCAGCCACTAGACACCGCAAGGCCGCGGCGCTACTTCTTGCGCGGCGCTTTCTTCTAGTAAGTTCGTGCGAGGATCGAGGAAGACCAAGCACAGCAAAACCCTCAAGAACGAAAAACAACTAAAAACATGAAAAAAGCGATAGGCATAGCATCCCAAATATAAAAAGCAGAAAAATCAAAATAAAAAGCAGCACAGGCCCAGGGGGTCACCAACTGCCTCAGCATGCTTCTCATGCATAGCCTTACCGGCTTCGAACTCCCGTCGACACACTTTGCGAAGACGACACCTCCCGCATCTGTCTCAAAGTAATCCGGCAACATTTTGGCGCTGGAATTGGAGCGCAACAATCTGACGAACAGCAGACCAAAGCGCGGGAGCAAATAATACCAGAGGACAGCATGGGCATCAGTCGCCGCAGGGTACGAAGGCACTCGCGCGAGGATGCCCCTGCGCAACCACTCCGGAGCATGGGCAAAATTTAGAATCGATAGACTTTGGCGACGAAGTAGCGCATTATTTCACTAGGGTGGAGAACCGTCAAAAGCGCGCCGCAGTTTGTACAATAGGGAAGACTCGAGGCCTAGCGGACGACGAAAACGAAGGCAGCGCCGTCGACCCCTTGGGCGTCGGTGTTCCAGGATCGCCGACTGACGAGGGGCCGCCGCCTCCTCCTGATCTAGAACGTCTGGACGCCTATGGCCTGCACTTTTCCGGTGCCACTTCGGGACGATATGGCGCCAACGTCTACGCTTTTTTGGGATAACATTTCCGCCCACTACCGATAACCCAGTCGGGCAGGCTCCCTCTTCGACACAAGTCCGACCAGGTCCTCACTCGAATTAAAACAAAACGCGAGCCATTTGCCCCGGACAGTCCCACGACAGAAAATAGCACGCAGCAAGCTGACAGCGTCACAATCGTCGCGGACCTTCTTCAACAATTCACGAACGCAGTTCAGGAGTCTAACAGCACAACCAGAGCCACCGGCGAAGGCGTGGCGAAGACGATGGAAGCACAGGGCTCAGCTTTTCAAGAATCCAACGAGCGCGGCCCCGACTACGAGTCAGAGCATGCTAAAGCTGTTCGCGTTGTCAGAGCATCAAGCAGGACTAGCTTCAAAACAGCGCGCGCGTTTGAAGTAGAACAAGGGCGGCGCCGTCGTGTCTGCAGTGCAAACCAGCTCGCGCGTCCGTCGGATTAGTCTTCGCGAGACCTGCGTGACCGGCGCCGCCCAATTCGCCTGGCTCGCTAGCCTTCTCGCCCAGAAAAGTTGCTTCATTCGCCGGAGGATCTACATCCCTGCGCCTTGTGGGATGTGTTCTCTGGTCTAGATCTTTCCCCTGGCTGTTTTCCTCAACTTGTTAGCGCTCTCAGGTGCTACCGCGGCCCCGTCGCTTGGCATAGTCTTGGGCGTGTCTACCGTCGGCATACTAGACCCAGGCGACTCGCTCGCCATCTCGAAAGGCATTAGCTGCGCGGCCTGACATCCGGAGCGCCTCCCCAGTTCGTTCCATCAGGTGGCCGCGTCCCATGTGCTCAGCGCCTAGCGCGTTTGGCTCTGCTGTTGGCAATAGTTTCGCGAGTGGAGTAGCTGGCCTTTATGAGGCTCGAGGCTACTCACCTTGTAAGCCTCGCAAATAGAAGCTAGCCTGTCTCGTTTCTTGTAAGACAAGCGGAATTCTCCTGCATTGTTAGAGTGACAGCAGAGAAATCCTGAGCCCTTTGGGCTGTAACCTGCAAAGACAGTGGGGGCCCACCTGGGTGCGCTCTTGTCTGCAGGGTGATCATCGTGCACGAAGCACAGCGCCGCAAACCGCCTCAGCTTATTGGCGTTCGGCTTGTGCTTGTGTCTTCGCTCGTGTGGCGATTGCTTGGCGGTCGGGCTATCTCTTTCCCTGAATTCGCGACCTCGGAGGCTGTGGAGGAGGGTCGCAGTCATCCAGCATACACCTGCGCGCCGCGCATCTACTCCCCATACCAATGCCCTGGCTTTGTTCCCGCTTGTTCTCTGCCATCTCTCAGCGCGTGAACCCTTTGCAGGCTGGTACGGCGGGGAGAAGCTGTCGACCATGATTTTCAACTCTGCCAAAGCCTTTGCCCATTTGATGGCCTGGAATTCTTTCAGGCCCGTGGTCAGGTCTGACCCCATCAGGAGCGAGGCCACGCGTGCCGGCCGATGTTCTGTAGCGCTTCGTCGGCGTGTTAGTTTGCTGGACTTCACTGGTAGCACCATGGGGGCCCGGTCGTAGTCGTCCAGTGCGCCGACGGGACAAGTTTCCCCAAGCGTGCCACTCTCCGAAGCTCGCTGGCTGTCTTTCGCGAGGTCCTTGAAATCGACCGGCTGACGCTGATTCGGCCCCACAGGCTCCCAGGTTGTAGGCCGTTGCTTTTTCGCTGGTCGCTTTCCGTAGTCCTGTGTCGCTAGACACGCCGCGCACCTGGTGCCTTTTGGCAAATGAAGGGAGTGCCTTGGCTTTTCATGCTCCAAGAGACTTGCGCGCGTGTCCTCTGTGGTTCTCCGCCCTGAGATAGCGCAAATCTGTCGCGGCAGTCCAGACTCGAACTGGAGCACGATGGCCGGCAAGCCGTCCCGACTTGCGCCGTGGCGTACGTCGCTCGCCCCGCGGTCCTTCTAACCGAACTCCGCCTGGAGGTGGGAAAGAACTTCGGGCACGTTCCTGCTGCAAGTTGCCGCCAGATAGATCCAAACTACTCAGCGCCGGCCGATGCGCGCCGTGGTTTAGTTCACGGAGGGAACTGCCTCTGGAGATGCGCCCCGTTGCTGTTCCAGGGATCGGCTTCTTTGCCTGGGGCTGTGTATGGCTTGCACCTAGCTCCCAGGCGCTCGAAATGAGACAGGTACGGCGAACAGTGAGGCTCGGCCCCGCTATCGGCAACCGCTTCGGCTGACAGGTCTGCGCCCGCTGTCTTAGGTCTTGCGCGGAGGTGCCTAGCTAAATTGTTGGCTGACTTCACTCCCGTCCCCTGGTCACGTACTCGCCCACCCTCGTTTTCGCCCCTGGCTGGGCTCGCTGCCTGCTTGTGCTGTCTCAACTAGCGCGAAGCTTCACCCACCCGGGGAGGTTTGCTCTTTGAGTTGTTTTGAGAGAGAAAGGAAGGCGGTTTATGGTGCTCTTGATGCATGATGACTAAGGTGGTGGCTAGTTCTTTTCCTTCACTCAGGTACGGACTTCCTTGATGGCCCGGATGTCGCAAGGCATTTAGCTCCCCCGGCGTTGGGTGTTCAGTGACATCCATCGAATGCTCTACGGCTGCGCGGCTTATTGCATTTGGTGCCAGGCGAAGGAAGGAGGTTCTTGCTTTTATTCACTCCCCCAGCATAGAGGAAACCTATCAAGCTGAAGCGCTTAACCATTTAAGTTAACTACTAGGGGGGGCCTTGGTATTAGCCTGGACGATGGTGGGGCGCTCCTCTGACGTCCGCCATCTTGTGTGGCTAATGTCCATGCGCGTGGCGTAAGTTGGTAGCTGTTTGGGAAACGTAGGGGGTTCTTTTGTTTCAGAGTGTAACTATCCCCTGACTGCGCTGTCGCTGTCGGCACCGCTCAGGGATCATGACTCTTCGGCACCTCCGTCGGAACCGTGTCGGGACTTGGCGGAGCGAGTGCCCTCTGTGTCGGCTTGGGCTGCGGCCTCGTCTGCTACTTCCTCCGCGGACTCTACTCGGCGTCTGGTCTCTGCCCCGTCCTCCTCCTCCGTGTGAACGGTTTGGGGAGCGGCTGCGGCTACGGGGTCGGCCTCGGTAGTCCCTGTCCTTGTGGTTGGAGCGGTAGCTGCAGCTGCTCGTGGCTGCACCCGTGTCACGCGTTGCCTTGCCGTGTTTAGGGCTGGAACGTTCAGCCTGGTCACCAAGGTTCGACGCGCCGGACACTTCCAGAATGGAATCCATGGCCATCCGTTTGAAACCGGGCACATCTGAAGGCGGCCGTCTTGCCGCCGCCCTTGGTTGTTCTTCGTTTTCTTGGGTTGATTCTTTGCGGCCGCCGTTATACTATGGGGCTTCTCGTCTCGCTTTCCTCCACAAACGACCTGGCAAGAAGCTGCTCGCTGCTTGGGGCTTGCCTCAGCCCTGGCGGGGCTGCCGTCCTTTTGGTCTAGCAGATGCGGGGCCAAGGCCTTGCACTTTGGTCCTAGGTTTGCCAGAATCGTCGCGGTCGCAAGATGGTCACGCGGCTCAATCGCGGGCATGTCTCGCAATTCCTCGCAAGCGTTGGGCGTCAGTTGGCTGAATGGCTTGGCCTCGTTCGAGTTTGCGACCGCCGCGAGCCTCTGGAGTCGAGTGGACCTCCCGGCTAATCCTGGGCGCTCCTTCTCGGCCATCAGAGTAGGCGCGATAAGATGGGCTGTCGTGTGATGTGATCGCCTTGGCCTTTCTGTCGTGCCAGCCCGCCGATGCGCCTCGCCCTCCAGGGTAGCCAGCAAAGCACCGCCTAGGGACTCTGCTTTGTTTGCCTTCGGGCGTTCGAATTCTTCAGACGGGTGGCCCTCTTCTGTTTTCTCTGGGCTGTTGTCTACGAATTCAACCAGGCCAGCCTCAGCGGGAGCCTTGTGGGCGTCTACTCTCCATGGAGCAGTCAGAACCCTTGGCGGAAGAGTCTCCGCGTGAACCGGTAAACTTCGCCACTTGCTGCAGCATTTGCGTGCTCGTTTGACGTCTTCGCGGTCGTCTTGCTTTGGTTTGTCTGGCTTATCGCTTTCTCCGCGTCGTTCTCGCGTGCTCTACGCAGTTCAGCGTGGTGACTCTCCTGCATGGTAGCAAGCGCTCTGGCTTCTCGCTCCTGGTTAGCTTGCGTCGCCTGCTGTTGCTGCTGGAGATGCGTCACAGGCTCTGCTTGCTGCTGTGTCGTCGCCGTGTTGTTCGCCAATTGCAGCACTGCGGCACCAAGGTCGGCCTGCTGCGTTTGGGGCTGCGGCTGTTGTTGAAAACCACCGCCCCAGGATTCCGGGCTGGGAACTGAACCGCCTGAGCCCACAGCGCCGCAGTTTTATTGGGGCCAGCCTGGCCTGCCCGTGCTCTGCTCCAGATCCCATCCGGTCCAACCCTGGCGGACATTCTACTGGCCTCCCTCGTCTGCAGTTCCATCGCCTGCACCTGCTCCCGGCACAACGCCTGGCGCGCCTTCGTGGTATCCACCTCCACCGTGTGGATTTTCTCCTTCGCTGAAAACGCCACCCGCGTGCGATGTGTTTTCGGCTCCACCGTGTTGGCCTTCGCTTGCCATTTTCTTGCTCTTGTGTGCTTTGACAAGTGGACTCTTTCGGTGGTATTTCTATGCGAAGACTGTAGCGGTGTAACTGTTTGGCACTTATTTACTTCCTTACTTTCTTGGTCAGCAACTTAGAGACTTGAGCGAGAGCGGAAGTGATTTATTTGGTTCAAGAGTGGCTGGCGTATGAATGTAATAGACCACGCTAAGCCGGCCTCGGCTTGGGTCTATCTTAGACCCTCTCGGCTCGTCTCACGTGATGCCACCGAGGCCGCATACGCTAAACCTGCATGAGGAAAGAGAATGGACGCCGTGCCGTCCTTGTTCCGTCGGTCTTGTGTTGTTCTTGTTGTGTCTTGGTCGTTCTTCGTCTTTGTGCTTACTTAAGTAGTTAGCTAAGTAGGGCGCTGGCGCTGCGGAAATGGATCAGAAGCCTTCGGATTTCCGTGGGGACTTGGGTCAAGTTTCACAATGGAGCGCATTTGGGCTCACTTATTCCGGCTTTTTTTAGGCTCGCGCTTAGGTTTAGACTTAGCCCCCGTTTCAGACTTAGGCGGCCTTTGGCGTTAGCCGTAGTCTTTCGTGTAGTTTTAGAGGAAAGGTAGACCGTAGACGTGTCGTAGTTTTAGATTTAGACGTAACTCTTTGGGATTGAGACGGAGTTTTGGAGTCGGCTCCGACTAGAAATCATTTCAGTGTCCTTCTGTAGGAGGTGACGCGATAACTACAGTCAAGATGGTTTCGTCGATCGGACTCCTGTTCTAGCTCCTGCGTGTCAAAAGCACTCGGGGTCGCACCATCGTCATCACCGACGTCACGGCGTAGGTGTGTATACATGGAGTCGTCCGGTGCAGGAGAGCGGGTCTCTCCAACTTCTTGCTTGGCGCGTATCTGGAGTGGATATTCGTGAAGTGGGCCTGCGATTCTTCCAGCGTACGGTGGAAAAAAAGAAGGCCAAAGTGGAAGACAGCATGGGGGGAGCAGGAAATTAAGAGAGCGTCGCGTGGCTCAGATGAGCATGTTAAGGGCTTACTTAGGATCACTTTTTCTGATATGTTTCTGCTCTCATATGATTACTCCTCCGATATTCTGATATGTTTGAATGCTCTTTGTGTTTGCTCCGCTCCAAAAGAGGCGACGCTGGCTGCTGGCAAATTGGATAAGGATGCACACACTTACGGCCCCTTCTATTTGTCTTCAGTTACTGTGGCTGAGGACTGTCAATCATCTTTCGGACAAGGATTTAGCAAATGAAGTCTCTTCGAAACTTTACGGCGACAATGTTTTTTAGATTTTTTCACATGTAGCAGGTTTTCCCTTGATCCCCTCTAACAAGCTGCATCTGAGGCCACACGGCCACCAGGAGGAGCACCGAAAAAATGCTGAGCAGCACCACCATCACCATTTCCATCATCCGACGTAGGCGAAGCAGCCTCACCGTCACCACCATCCACAAGCACGGTCGAGAAAGTGGATGGAGACGTCGCATAACCGCCGTCATGACCACCAACCACACGTGTGGTGGAGCCGGTTGGTACTCTGCAGTTTAGATGGACTATTCGACGATCCTGTTTCTAATAATCTCACTCAGTCTACTTCTTAGTCACTCTCATCAAGCTTCTAACTCTAAAACCTGCACTACTCCTCTATCTCACTGATTCACCCAGGTAAGTCGACGTTGATGAAGGACACGAACGTAGACAAGACTCCGGAATCTGTGCCGACACTCTCAGGCAATAGCGAGGGACGGGACGCAGGATCCTTATCACCATGACCACCTGACGTAGGCGAAGCAGCCTCACCGCCACCGTCACCACCATCCACAAGCATGGTCGAGAACGTGGATGGAGACGTCGCATCACCGCCGTCATGACCACCAACCACAAGTGCGGTGGAGCCAGCTGGTACTCTGCAGTTTAGTTGGACTCTTCGCCGATACTGTTTCTAATAATCTCACTCAGTCTACTTCTTAGTCACTCTCATCAAGCTTCTAACTCCGAAACCTGCACTACTCCTCTATCTCACTGATTCACCCAGGTAAGTCGACGTTGATGAAGTACAAGAACGTAGACAAGACTCCGGAATCTGTGCCGACACCCTCAGGCAATAGCCAGGGACGGGACGCAGGATCCTTATCACCATGACCACCTGACGTAGGCGAAGCAGCCTCACCGCCACCGTCACCACCATCCACAAGCACGGTCGAACAAGTGGATGGAGACGTCGCATCACCGCCGTCATGACCACCAGCCACACGTGTGGTGGAGCCGGTTGGTACTCATCTGAAGTTTAGATGGACTATTCGACGATACTGTTTCTAATAAACTCACTCAGTCTACTTCTTAGTCACTCTCATCAAGCTTCTAGCTCTGAAACCTGCACTACTCCTCTATCTCACTGATTCACCCAGGTAAATGATGTTGATGAAGGACAAGAACGTAGTCAAGACTCCGGAATCTGTGCCGACACTCTCAGGCAATAGCCAGGGACGCGACGCAGGATCATTATCACCATGAGCATCTGACGTAGGCGAAACAGCCTCACCGCTACCGTCACCACCATCCACAAGTACGGTCGAGAAAGTGGGTGGGGGCGTCGCATCACCGCCGTCATGACCACCAACCACAAGTGCGGTGGAGCCAGTTGGTACTCATCTGAAGTGTTGATGGACTATTCGACGATACTGTTTCTAATAAACTCACCCAGGCTACTTCTTAGTCACTCTCATGAAGCATCTAGCTCTGAAACCTGCGCTACTCCTCTATCTCACTGATCCACACTACTCCTCTATCTCACTGATCCACTCTACTCCTCTATCTCACTGATCCACACTACTCCTCTATCTCACTGATCCACTGGGCAGGGATCTGCATGTTGGTGAAGGACAAGACCTCCACGGGCAAGAGTACTCCCGACGTTACAAAAGGCAGCATTCCTGCTTCTAGTGGTCTCCGAGACTATGATCGGTCTCCTAGGCTATGATGCCACTTCTCCTGGATGCCACTGTCCTCGAAACTTCTTGTGGTGAAGGACTAGAGATACAGCCGACGCTGGCCTTCCCGGCAGGAGGCTTCATCATGCCGCGCGCCGATCTCGATGGTTTAGCTTCGATCCGGCCGGCATTTGCTTGGTAACAGGCTGATGCTCCTTTGTGGCACCTTGCATGGTCGCTGTTTGTGGGAGATGTACTTACGTGCATACGACGGTCCGCAAGAGAGGAATGTATGAGAGCAGTTGAGACACCCTGTCACTTAAACAAGTCGTTGAAAGTCGCGCCTCCTTTTGGCAATATTTAGAAACATACTTTTGGGGCATTATATATCAGGGGACTTTTCAAAGAATTTTTGTCTTTGTATTGGAGACATGGGGGTGATTCTGAGCCTTTCGTTAATGTATATAAGCAATTGATTTTGATTAGAAAGATTGTAGTTTTTGAATCTTTTGTTTATTTGGAGCCTTTTCTTGTCTTTGATGTTGATCATAACGCGATTATAATGAACAGGGAGAAAAGTAGGTGGACATTTCTTGAGTGGATCTTTTTGGATGTTAGGGTCGTTTGTTAGAAGAAGCTCTAAGGTCCGAAGGAGCTAGATGTAGCATCGTTTTCTTTTCTGTGCACGACATTGAACAGTCTCCGCCTGGCATCTGTATTTACTATAGCCTTACAGGGCTAGTTCTCTGTCTTTAATTAATCACCGTCTAATTCTTCACTCTTTATTATAGCCTTCCACATGGTCGTAGTGATTTCTTACTTCATGGTAGGAGTAGGGCTGTGTGTTGAAGCAAATGTTTATAATCGATGAGGGTGATGCTTGGGCGCACTAGACTGGGGACACTAACTAGACTGGGGACACCAACTAGACTGGGCACACTACTACTACGCCTACTCCTACGATGTAGCTGGGAAAGAAGTTACTTTCATGGATTGAAAAGCCTCCCGTTTCCTGCATTCCGAAAAACTGAAGTGTATTGATGTCAATTTTTGAAGAGCTCACTCTTTGACAAATATGCGAAATTAGGACTTGTTGGAGTGCCACATTCTGCAGTGAACTGCGTACGCTTCTTTCAAAGACGAAAGTCGAACTGCGATGCAAAAGTTTGGTTTCATCCGCTCGCTTCATTCTCTTATTGAGTCGATTCACTTACAGGGACTCTCCCAGACGAAAGCAGTTTCGTTCTAACTTGGGTCAGAGGTCAGCACCGGCAGCAGAGGCAGTCATGGTCTGCGTGCGCTTGTTTGGTAAAGCGATAGACTGGCCAAAAAGCCTGTAGCCGTTAGGTGCAGCGACTGCGTTCTTGACCATGATGATGTTGATGATAATGCAATACAAATACGACTCTTCCTCCTCAGTATAAAGAAACGGGAAGGGGCGAAATGCGCGTCATCTGTACAAAAAAATCAGTAATATGACGAACACGTGAGAAAATGAGACACTTTGGGAATTACCAACCACATGTGGATCTCAGGAAGTTACTTACCAAGTACATGTCGATCAGAGGATAGTCTGAAACAAAAGCAACACCATGTCTAGCACCAGTGCTCCACTAGTTGCCGCGATAGGCTGTGGTCGGAGCCATGTTGCTATGGTGGGCGAGGACGGCTTCGTTTACATTAAGGATCAATCCCCTAGTCCATCCTTCGGTGCCTTTCAAAGGAAACTTCTATTTCTCCACGTAGATTTGGATATATATCTTATGACGAAGCACTATGGGAACACTTCGACGGCGCTGCGTCTAGTTCCGCACTTGGTGCAGAAAGGAGCTATTCGGATTAGAGCCTCCTGATTGGAGAGGTTATATTCCTTCGATGAAATGGGCTTTTCTAATTACAGTTGGGGCCACGTGGAGAAGCTAGGCAGACCTAGTGGCGGCATGGAAGCAGCATTCGACTGCCAACCAGGACTCGTCTCGATACGAGACTCTAGTGGAAAACTTCATTATGAGTGTTGAGGAGAAGTAGTACCTTCATAGGAGTACTAGTATATGTCAGACAATTACTTGCTTCACTCTTCAACAATTTAAATATGTGCTTGCTTCTCTTCGATCTGTTTATGAACTCACTTCTGCTCGAGTTTGACTCATACCTTGAAGACCTTGAGACAGTCCTTCCCAGGTCGTTTATGAGAGAGTTTCTTCAGAGCATCTTCTAACCTGCGCCATGCGTCCAAGTTGCTTGTGGCACAGATCACTCGTTAGCCTTAACTGATACGGGCGACATCTACTCTTGGGGCTTCGGCAAGGCAGGACAATTTATGGCAAAAGCTTTATTTCACTATCGTCCCATGGCCATGCTGTGGAGTCCCTCTATGCTGAGAGAATGGGGAGGTCCCTCCTCCTTTGATTTCTTAAAGGGGAAAGAACTCGAGTGGGTGAGGCGTGTACTTCTATGTTGACTGGGAAGCGAGGTGTCTCTCCTAAAAGTAGTCCCTCCACTATATTGAGTTACCAAATTACCATTATCAGAGGATACAACCTTAACCACTACATTTATAAATATAGGATGTTGCGTAATCTCACTACATTTCGTGAAATTCTAGGGTCTACATGCTTATAAGTAGGATAATGTGCTATATTAATTTGTAGGATTGATTGATCATGTAGCGCTAAACACTTAGGTCACCCGCTTGCAGCATTCGAGCGTGCGAGTCTGGTTATGAAGGTTCCAGAACGCATCCCCCTAGACGAACCAGTCCACCATATCGCAGCCACAGAGAGGAGTAGTTCCTGTCGAACTGCGAGTGGGAAAATCTTCATCTGGGGAGAGGTACAGGACCTGGATCTCCCTCCGATGCTATAGACTTCCCTCCAATGCTGTAGGACCCGGATCTCCCTCTGATTTGGATCTTCCAATCTGTAAAAAGAAGGAATGACGCATGTAAATTCTCACTCCAGCAAACAAGATATCCTTTCGATATAATACCTCTCGATATTACACGACAACTCTTCACATTGATTCCGTTGATTTCCCCAAACCAATGCTAGATAGCCGCTGTGCTCTATGGTAGCCGCAACGCCTTCGTCCCTGTCGAAATCTCGCTGGATGTCGACCTCACAAAGAAGGGTCTTGCACTAGATTGCTTGGCTTTGAACTCGAGCACAGGTATCAGCGGCACCCTACGAGATTAAGGCAACTACCATGATAAGCATAGCTGGCGCAAGTACCAGTGAGAGGAGCATGTGACTAGATTATAGGCTCTATGCTCGGTAGGTCCATTCGTTCCTTACTGTTTATTGCTACTTACAGGGACGACGGCATCCCTGGCCTCATTTTCAAGGAGAAAACGGGTCCAGGGATGGTCTCAAGGATGCACATCGGTAGCGCTAACGAGAGGAAGACGTCGTCGAAGAAATGGCCTCACGCGGTGTCACGTTAAAACTTAGGGCTCGCGAGTTGAATCTTGGACTTGGATCGATATGTTTTTAGGTGGAAGCCAACAGACGAAGCCCAACTAACAGTCTTCTTCTATGATTTGTTGTCTTTTTTGAGTTTATTTATAACCAGAAGTACTAGAAGAATACTCGGTTAATGACACTTGCGTCTTCGTAGGCGTTCCAAGAATCTGAAACTCGTTTCCTCGTCTCCTCTAAAATGCGAAGACAAACCGCCCTTAGCAACCGAATCCGACTAGGAAAAAAAGGTATTATGGCGAAAAAGTTTGGGGAAGCAACGGGAAGCTCTATAGATATCAGTACTGGCGTGGAAGGGGCTTCGTCTAGTTCTGTCTCTGTGGCGAATGATAACGTGGTCATCCGTGATATGATCACAGAAGTGCGGAAACAGATTGACAAAGCACGAAAGGTCATTTCGCAGACACAATCGGAGACGGTTAAAGTCAATTATGGCTCTGTCCAGATTGTTTATAAGAGAAATGTTGAGCTTGTCGACGTCGACGTCGACCTTGAAGGTGAAATCTTCTTTTTCTTTCATAAATCCATCCTAGCTTACTGACTTTTTAGTCCATCCTTCCAATTTATTTCTGTTGTTGAACTTGAAGGACGAACTACATCGATTTGTGGGATATGAAAGAAAGATAGGAATGGAACAGAGCGCCTAGGCCTAATGGATTTGACCCGTCTAGTTGTACCAGTGAAACGGCAAGCCAATGCCAAAGTAATAGATAACCCCACCACTGCTAGTACCTACGGTAATATTAATGCCACAGACTTCTACTAGTGCAACGAGCAACTTCCGATCTCCAGTTGAGATCAGACCAGTTCTTGTACCACAGCCTTCTAAAGGGCCCTCGTAGTACAACGAGTGATATCTGCTTCTATTTTTCATTCTTTGGTCTTCCTCGGTCAACATCATCATCATCCTCATCATTCTAATCTCCAGTCGAGATCGCGCAGATTGGAAGGGAATTGACGTTGAGTGAGCAGAAGATGGCAATGCTGCTAGAGCACGGCGACCAGTTGGAAGTCCAAGCTCAAAATATCCAGGTCGGTGGTGACAGTTCAAAAGCAGAAATTACGACGACGGTGCCTATCAGGCCGGTGGATAGAAGTTAATAAGGTTTGATGATGATGACGGGGGATACATACTTGCATCTAGTGAGACAGTACCAATACTACGCATAATAATTCGCTGTTCCTTGTTACATGGTTCCTCATAAGTACATAGTTACTCATCGTCCAGGGCGGGCGGCTCTAAAGCAGGAGAAAGAGAAATAGCAGGTAGGCAAGTTTCGACGCAGATGCGCGACTTGCAGAATTTCCAAGATACAAACAGGCGGACCCGGATTGGGCACTTGACGCGACAATCAGAATTAGAATCACGGTTAGTTAAGGTCTCGGCTAGTCCATCTCCGGAAGCATCGCGAGGCTGTCCTCCCATAAGGGGATATAAGTAGGTCCGGGATGAGTCTCGCGATGGATTAGGGTGAGCGCTAATTTAGTCAGTGACGAAGCGACTCTCGCGCAAAGTAGGGGATTGCTGCGTTATGAGTCTCCTCTATACGTGGTCATAGTTTCCTTTTTTGTTCATTTTCCTCAATTTGCTCTAGATTATGATGATCAAAGACACTGCGGGAGTACTACTAGTACTTCTTACCCCAAGTAGTTTTCCTTTCCCAATCATGAGTAGAGTACTAGAGAGACATAGTTTAGTGCCAACGCATATCACTTTCCTAGTTAGGGCTCTAGAAGCACAAGATAACGAAGAAATACTAGGACCACTCTGGATCCGTCAACTCTGGACGAACGGTGACTTCTTCTGGCATCCCCTGACGCATCATAGTGGCCTTTGACTCTGGAATGGTGCGAGAGACACCTTACAAAGTGGATTAACGAGGAAGGATTAGCTTGTTATTTTTCATTTTGTCCTCGAAGGTTCTTTTTTGGAGGCCCACGCCTAATTACCTAGGGTCGTTGTAGCAAAACTCTCTAATCAAGCGACCTGATGAACCGAGAGCAACTGTTGGTCGGCCTAGCTTCAGGTGGTGGCGGACTTGAGGAAGCTGGGGAAGAGGCCCGCGCCCTGCGGAAAGGCGTCAACGTGGCGGGGAGCAGCATGGTTGATGTCCACGAGTCACATGCTTTTGCCCTAGCCTTACAAAAGACAGAAGCAACGACAGCGGGCTTTATGAAACAAAACAGGAAGAACGAAGCATTTTGGTCTTCCTCTAGAAGCAATGGTAATGGCGTTCCTTGTCAGGAACGCGAGAATTATAGATTTAAACGATGAATAGTCTTAGTCGAGAATAGCGCAACAATTAAATAATTATAGATGTTGAACGGGTTTCAGACGAAACAACAAAGGAAATAGGTCGTCGTCTAGTTTTTTAGGACAACACTAATTGCTAGTGTGTTGGCTCATCATCTTCTTGGTTAAGAAGACTGGTGTGTCATCTTACTTTGGTGTGTCATCTTACATTGCGATACAGAAAAATAAGCGGCACCATCGTAAAGATTGAGATATCTTAGACTACGAACTTCTAATCCATCCTCTGGTGCAGCACCAGCTTCTCAGAAAGATACTGGATTAAAGTCATTTACTGGATTGATGGAGGTTCTACAGACGTCTCAGCGCAGCTTGGCAGACACAGGATCGGCTTTGAAATTATGTCATGATCGAACGACAAGGCCAACATGTATATAAACTTAAGGAGTTGATGTAGATGTTGAAGCTGTTTTGAGAAGAACTTGTGCTCGATTTTGTCCGGTGGCTGTTCTTTGATAGATAAGAACAACCTGATTTCCGATTTACCACACACTCTGTTGTAGAGCGTGTCCGATTCATCACTCTAGTATAGGACAGCATTACTATGTATTTACAAGATGAAGATGAAGATGATGCAGGTCACACTGTGGACGGCGAATCATTTCCTATCCTATCCTATCCGTATTCGTTGCAGTTCTTGCACAAGTAGAGCCAATGGCCCCAACATCTCATCCTTCTAACTTTGGACATCTCCGCGGCTTGTCCTGGCCAGAACGGAGCCGCATTGGAGCACGTTTTAGAGTTGCATATCAAGATCCAGAAACTAACCAACGCGTTGATTTAAGGCTCGATGCAACAATTCGCTTCATCCAGTGGTCAACATGTTCCTCGTTTTCGTCCTTAGGATTCCGAAGAAATGAAGGGCTCTAATTAATCCGACGCAAGCTAGAAGCTTTAGATGATGCCGCCTCACCGGATTCCCTCGCTGCGTACTTCAAAGAGCCAGGGCGATTGAGTCAAGCGGTTTTGGGTGGATGAGCCAAGCGGTTTTGGGTGGATGATGAGGGAGGCTTTGGGTAATGAGTCAAGCGGCTTTGGGTAATGATGAGGGACAATGGGGCTTCGATTTAGGATGGATGTCTATTAAGACTAAATAGGTCCTCTATTCATTTTCATTTAATGAATTGATGACTCGAATCTACTCGGCAACCTGCCTAAGATTTCCCTGACAAATTTTCCCCGCTGTTTAATTTAATGAATTACTTATCGCTGTTTAAATTATAATATAAGAAGATGGAGAGCACCGAAGAACAAAGTTGTTACGATGTGCAGAGTCTAAAGCTTATTGAATAATGGAGTAAATCATGACGTTTTGCCAATGGCAGTAGGTTTCGGGGAAGGAAGTGTGGGAGAGGATGATGATGATGATGATAGATAATAACAACATTTCGATTCCCATGATACAGATGCATAGGAGGGTGCTGAGACTGTCAAGGAGACAGAAACGCTTCACTCATAACTTTCGTTTGTCGACAAGCAAAAGCAAAACCTTTTCAGATCTGGCTTTTACGTCAGAGCACAAAAAACCTTTTCCGTGTGCGCGGTGCGGAGGAACACAGGGTAAGATATCTTGCCGGTCGAGAGAAGTAGTGACTCGTGAAAAGAACAGAGTGTATGCGCAAGAAGTCAAACGGAGCTTTGTTAGACGTAAAAGATCGAGCAACCACGACTTTGTTTCTTCACTGACTGGCCTCATACCTAGATGCGCAATGCTATACAAGAGGCACCATGATGAAATGACACATACCCAGTTCTACTGGTTGGCGAAATTTCTAGACATCATGGACTCTATACTTTAGTTCATACTGGTGCTACAACAAAATGACAACTCCTGCAAGAACGTCCACTGGATTTCTGCGCAAGGTTCAATCGCCTATGTTGAGCTTGCGGAAGCTCCAAACGCGTGACGCAGCTGCTCCTGCACGCGGAAGCGATGGACCCTCTACTTCTGGTGGACCCTCTAGTTCCAATCCCGTTCCATCAGAGGCCCAACTGGCACAACCAGAATCTGTGGACGACTGCGACGAGATCGACATGCCTTAAGGCCAGTGCTAATTTGTTCTCGGGGAAACTGTAGGGACGTTCGTTGCCATCACATTGGTGCTGTCTTAGATGAAGTTCACAAATTGTAGGATTAAATCAGCACATCATGGATTAGGGATTAGGATGGAAAGGCTTTGGGACTAGATTTGGGATTTTAGCTAGGGATTACTATACATAGCTGAAATACGCGTATCACCTCTAAATATGTTTACGACCAGGAGAAGTGCCGTGCCGACGTCAGCCTGTAAGCTCCTCAGAAGCGCAACCGGAACCAGAAGAATTCTCATGGGGATTCACGTGGACCGGATATGGCCTCTTATTCATTGTGTTGATTATGAAACAAACCTTTGTTATGATTTTTGGTTATGGAGGTAGGTCAGCGTCCCTAGAGAACTGAAATTTCAAAGAAAGATACTGGATTAAAGTCATTTACCGGAATCGATTCAGTAGGTCTTCAGTTTCACACGAAGAGTGTTCTAATTTAATCGGCGCGTTCTGTTGGTACCGCAAATTCGGCTGTGGTTGTTGTTACCGCTATTGCTGCTTCTGCTGCACTGGGAAGAAGAAGAAAAAGAGGGCGAAGAAGAAGAAGAAAGATGTAGAATTAAGGTCAGCTTTTATCCATCTGTAGGCACAAGACCATCCAGATAATCTCAATGTGGCGAATGTCTTAGCATCTCGATACCCTTCCCCCCTGTACTTCATGGGAATGGGATCGAGATGAGGAGCCTGAGATGGATAAAGCAAAGCCGACTCTAATAGAGGCAGACAGCGATGAGGAGGATGAAGAAGCTACAACAGATGAGGATAAGAAAATAGAGGACACCACGAAGCACAAGGAATTATCCAGTAAAAAGAGTAAGCCAGGCTCACGCGGTAAGGCTGATAAGCATAAGAAGAAATCTTCAGACTCGAAAAACGGGAAAAAAGAGAAAGGTACGAAAGGAAAAACGCGAAAAACTCCTACTAGCGAATCGGAAAACGAGGAAGATGGACCGACACCTAGGAGCTCTGCAGAAGAGTCAAATTCCGAAGCAGGTGTGGAAAAAGCGAAAGACAAGGAGAAGAAAGCGGTATCTATTTACTGTTTTCATATTACTGAAAGCATCAAATTTTTTTTTGAAATGTTTTTTTGATGAGATTGATTACAAGAGTCTATTTGTGTTTTACATCTTCTGAGAAAGTAATCAACGTACTACATACTCGTCTATCCGCCCACAGACTTCGGTTTCTTCGAGCAAGAAGTTGCCGACGCTTCTGGCGAGTGTCGGGAAGGGTATATTTGGTACTGCAGGAGCAAAGGTAGGTTCGACCAAGAACGAGAAGTCGAACAAGGTCGAAGAAGGCGAAGATTTATGGCCACAAGAAATCCATCTCTTTCAGCATATTGGTCCGTCCCATTGATTTTTACTTTTAGAGGCAGGGAAAACGGGAACCAAGAAGATGAGTTCTTTCAGAGTGGATTTTATGGTAGTTCTAAGAGATGCAAGTACGTCAAGTGATGAAGAAGATCCTAGGAAAGCAAAACGAAAGAGAAGTGCTGAAGACGTTTCCAAAGGAAAAAGAAAGCGAAGCACTAGCACAGCTGAAAGTTTGTCTGACCACGCGTCGGATAAGCAGAAGGAATCAGAGAAGAAGTATCAGAGGAAGAAAGTAGAGGTTAGTACGCAGAGGAGCAAGAGAAGTAAGGAGAAAGATGACGTTGATAACGGAGCGGCAAGTGATGGCGTAAGTGACGGGAATAGTGCTCTTTCATCATCTTGTGAGCAGAATAGTAAAAAGAGGAAAGAAAGTAGACTACAGACTACTTCAATAAAGCAAACGAAAAAGTCATCCACTGCTGCTACTTCTACCAAGGAAAAAATGAAGCACGATGATGACGGCGATACCTGTGACAGGCGAAGATCTAGAAGTAGGACGCAGCGTGATTCTAGAAGTAGAAGCAGACGTCATACTGGTGACCTCTCTAGCAAGACCAAAAGGCCATCATCCTTTAGAGGTGAGCACATCAGGCAGACAAGATCATCGACAAGCAGACAAAGGAGTACGCCGGGTCGTCGGAAGCATAGTCGAAGTTCGAGTAGATATAATCACGACCATACTAGAGAACCTGATGACGACGGACAAGATAAAGAAGAACTACAGCATCGACAGGCAGACAGTGACGAACAACAGTATTCTGCTCATCTGCATAGAAGAGAGAAAAGTTTAGAACGACCGGGCGACGATAATTACAAGTCAAGCAAGATAAATAGCGACTTCGACTTCCAAGAAGAACCTACTTTTTCGTATCAAGAGCAGCAGTTGTCTTCTCATCGTCGAAGAACATCATTCAACAGCCTTGAAGATCCTAGAAGAAGATTTTCGAACGAACCTGACCAAGATTTGTGGGGCAAGCGGGAGGAACATAATGAGCATACAACTAGTAGTACTTCTTCTACAACAAGGAACAATTTGAATTTGAACTTTTCATCTGAACAGCATATGAAGATACCTTTTGGGGAAGAGCACAACGAGCACAGGAGTGCCACAGCCAAAAGCGCAGAAAGATCTATACGGGCACAAGAGACTAGTTCACACAAAGGCGGAACAAAGACAAGTATGGGCCAACAAGGTAAAAGTAGAGGAAAGACTGCGACTCAAAGCGGTTCAAAGTGTCAAAGCGGCTCTAAGGGGAAGAAATCAAAGGGAGCAGGAAAGAAAGGAAAGGGAGCATCACTGGGTGCAACGAAAGGAAAGGCCTCGAAAAGTTCGGCTGAAAAAGGCAAGGGAAAGGACCTGGGGTAGAGGGTTTCGACCTATGTATCATGAACAGACTTCACACACATTTTTTTATGAAGAAGTACTAATGAAAATTTTGTAATATGGATTATAGTCTCGAGTTTCGATCTTCGCATTCTATCATACGACTGCATTTCTCTTATTCGTATCTCAAGTTCAGTATACAAAGCTTCGCTCAAAGTGTCAGAAGCCCTTCAGTAGGGTTACAATTGGAGATTCATTTGCATGGTTTTGCAGTACTTTGAGACATCCCCACTCCTACAAACATCCCCACTCCTACAATGCCCGCTGCTGGCTAAGATCATTAGGCATGATTATGCGATGTCTCTCTCGCTGCGCAACCGCAAGGGCTTTTGAGTCGCATGTAGACCATTGTTTTGGGATCGGCAGAGGTTCCGGGGATTCGGTTGGTTCTACTTTGCAACGATCACATTCAAAATTGCGGATCTCGTCTACTGTGGATTTTAGCGCTGCCAGATCAAAACAAAGCTTTAATACGGCGCTCACGACTTCTAAGAGATATCACCGAAACAGCTAGAGCATAGGCAACCAGAGAGGATAGATCACGACTCACAAAGAGGAACAGGATGGCGTCCAGTTCTAGCTTTGCATCTCTCTCGTCGTTTGTGAGGAGGCGCTCACTCTCGGGGCCAACTCGTGCTCTCCTCGCCTCCTTTTCCACGACGACCACGAATTCCGGATCTAGCCCTTCGTCTGGCGGTTCATCTGGCAGTGGCAGTGCTTCAGAGATTAATACTGATCGTGGGACACGACTAGCACACCAGCTCCACCAACTGCCAATCCAAACTACGCGTACAGAGTTGCTTGACCTGCGTCATTTATCTGCTCCTTGGACATGGATTAAACATTTTTGGCGAGTGAAAAAGGGTTTAAACAACGCAGCGGTACCAGCTAATGCCGATAAGTCTTCAGTCGCTGATGATCCATATCTCCACGCCCTACGCTTGTTCGATAGTACAGTCTCCCTTGGACCAAAAAAGTGGTGGCATGATTGGCTCCGGAGATGGTGTCGTCGTGGTAGTCGTGGTTATAATTCTCTACTTCATGCTGGAACAGGAAACGCGAGTACCAGGCACAGCACATCAAAAGTACAAAAAGTTAGAAGTTCATCCCGAGACCCACAAGTCGAAGAACAATGTTACGTTCAAGAACAACTAGCATTACGCGACTGGCGACTGGCTTTTGAGCATACTTTGACTCGCAGAGACATTGCTGTGACGCTTACGGAGGCAGAAACTAATGTTAAGGCTACCACAGTCAAGTCCATCTTCTTCTTTACAAACATGGGGGAACAGGGTAGTTCCAGGATGCGCGCTAAGATGGATTGCTGGTAGCTCTATCTAATATTGGAGCTCTGCCAGAGCACACTGCTCTCTGGAAAAAGGATAAGAGAGCAAACACTTATCTTAAGGCTCAGCTTTCATTCGTCATTGGGGTCGTTGGTCTCTGGCATCAAAGAGGAGACCCCTTCTTGGGAGACCAATGAATGTTGGCCTTTAATTATCGCGTACCATTAGACGAAATGAACTTGAGCCTCTGCCAACGCTACTTGAAGGATCCAGCTGCACGGTTGAAGGTCCTGAAACACTGGCACAAAAGCACTGTTTTGAGTGGAGACTTGTATATTAAGTGTTACCAAATAACTACATCCCTCACTACTACCAATCTTCATTCTTGGCCTATTTGCTAGTAGAAAAAAGGCCAAAGATGTTGATGTTCTGAGGAATGTAATTTTGCAACCTCTAAGAATAGGAAATTGCTGAAACTACTGCAAGCAAGGCTGTCTCTAGCGAACGCGCGTGGGTTTAGCTCGTGGGCCGAACAAGAGACGGCTGGCTTGAGTGTAGGCTGTGTGGAGGAAGCCAGACGATTCTTGAAGGATCTGCAAACTGCAGGTCGTGCTCATATCACAGATTTTACTAGAGATATGGAATTGATGCAGGCTGATAGTGGAAATTTTACAGGTCTAGCGAGAGATGCACCAGTTTTCTCCTACGACACGCGTTTTTACCGCTCTCGCTTGCGCAAGTACGGAAACTTACGGGACCGGGTCAAGATTTATACCAACTTGTTCAACCTTCCAAGGGATCCGATGATTATGTCAACCCTCCATCCTTCTGAACTACATCTTTTTTTATTGGCTTTTATTTTTTTACTTCTTGGTTGGAACATAATCATAAACAGCTAGGACCACTAGGTGGTGGAGATCGCAGATGTTCTACAATATCAAGATGGGAAGATTGCTACCTCGTCTAAGAAACGATGAAAAGCTAGCTCAACACTTGCCTTTTCGACGGGTGTTGCCGAGATTGATGGCTCGAATGGGAGACATGTACGGCCTACGTATCGCTCAGGTCGCCAGTCCTAGATTATGCCTTTCCATCTTGCTACAACAGGCACTAACAACAAGGAGTAAAGAAACATACAAGGTCTGAGCATCTTGGTACCAGTACCCTTTCGCTCTGTTCGATTATTCCTAGTATGAATTGACCAAGGAAATCCGTCACGCGCGTGGGGAGAAGGATTCTCCCATTACAGAGGCAATAAAGTAAGGTGTCGAGGAGATGGGGGGGGGCGACATATTCGAAAACTTAAAATATGCGAAAGCGAGTTACTGACTGAAGTAAGAGAGTCTTGACTACATTCCTCTTCTTTCAGTATCTACCTTATTTTCACTAGTTACTCGCTTATTTTAGTTTATCGAATACATAGATAGCGGCTGGCTCTAACGAGATTGGCGAGATCCGTCTACGCTTCTCTGTTGTCTTGGTATATCACGGGCTGGGATACGTTTTCGAATTACATGGTTTTCCAAGTCTTGGAAAACGTTACGACAAACAAAGAGAACGAGTTATGACATCGACAAGGTAGAAGTGCTACAAGGATAAGGGCTTATGACTACTTGGGGTGTACTATTTCTGATTGTTGTATAGCCATTTCTGAATGACATCAAATGAAGATATTATGTGGCTGTGATTATCTAAGGTTAACAAGGTTATATGGCTGTGACTATTGTTTTCGTTAGGTGAATGGACTCTCTTTCTTCTTCCGGCCACGGTCTCGTCGTCATGGCCCACTAGCCTCGCAGTTACTTAAAATCTCAAAAATGTTTCTTCACAACTTGTCTGTGATTGTGGTTACTCAACACAAATATCATTACACCGGCATTTTAGCGCTCCCCTGGAGGTACTTCTAGATTACTGGTTGGCCTCGCAAGTAGACGCTAATATTAGCTACACAAGAGGCACCATGACATGACATAAACGCACCTGCTTTTGACAACCTTAACTAAGGATGCATTGGTAAGGAAGATCATCTTGTTTTCTAGTATTTGTAACAGTCTCTAAAGAAAGGCGAAGCTACTGCAAAGGCTAGGATAGTCGATGACGACGTCTTGGATTTTGGACCTGTTGGCGTGGACGCCCAGAGCGCAGCATGGTATGGATTACCTGTTCCCAAAACCGGCGAACGGTCCTTGGGCTTTATCTATGTAAAGTGCTACGGAGGAAAGAAGCCGCGCAGGGGTCTTTGCAGTATCGTGAAGTTAAGGACAGAGGTGCAGATTGAGTAGAGGTTGAGAAGTATGATCTTTTGGGGACAGAAATAGGGTGAATAATTCTTCGGGACAAATAATAGGGATTGAAGGTCGTCTTGAGGTGGGAAGTGTCTGGGCTCAACAACAAGTCACCTTGCGAAACTTCAGAGGAGTGCGATTCTGTACGGGCCTTGGTAGAAGATGCTTTTTACGTACCAGGAAGAGGTCCATTCTGAAAAATAACTTCGACGTCCACCTTGTCATCAGAGTCAGACGTCCTTATCATCCTCTTCCTCATCCTCATCTTCCTCTTCTAACCACAAACCTCTTCACCAGAGGCGCTTCTAGTTCCTTTACCTCCTTGTCCGATCGAGCGTTGCCAAGAGTCGACGTTCTAGCTCCAGGACACGCAGTACTGCATACGGAGTTTCCTCCTCATAGTTTCGCTGCTGAGAAGATCTTACTCCCGCAAGAAGTGCAAATGCTTCTGAACTTGAGTGGGCATGCATTGCATGATTTGTCTGGAGAACGTCAAGATACAAGAAGTCTACAACCTGGCGTCTCTCCCACAACCTCTGCACAAGAATATAGAAAGACCATCAAGAACACCGGCGATTATACTGCTGCTAGTCCCCGTCCCCGAGACGCAGCTGAGTTTCCTGCTCTTTTGAGCGAAATTTACGGGTAGTACTGGCAAGAACCCATCTTGTACAACATCTGTTAGCCCCTTTCCACTTGTACAGAGCTAAAAGATGTTCAGAAAGATGGGTTCTCGGTATCTCTAAGAGATGGCTGGGACATGCGAGTCCTTCCTGCGGGATTTGTGCTTTTTGCACGTTCTAGACCGAACGCCAGTAAGCCTAGAAGTCCTTTCGTCCTGCTCTCGGGATCCGTATCACTATTAAGGGTTCCCACAAAGATAAAACGTCTCTGACTGTAAGAAAAATAACCGGTTTTTAGTTATTTCCCTCAACATTTTTTTTCATCCTAAGTTAGTGCCTCCAATCAATGCGTTCTGCACTAAAATCGTCCCTGACTCTACTTTTCATCCTCCATAAGAAAGAAGGCACAGTCAGGGATGTTCTGAAGAGTGCAGTGTCGCAACCTCTAACACTATCTGGAAGTAGCGCAGCCGCCTAGCATGTTCTTTGCGCTCTATGCAGATTTAAAAGTTACGGTTGGGATTGGGTGGGGAGGAACTGACTGAGGGTGTGCGCTTGTTTGAATATTTAGTCTGTACTTGCGTAGTTCTGGACCTCTATATTCCACGAGATTACGATAGCTGGTCCCTATGGATCCACGAAATATTGAACAAGGAGGTATGCGGGTTTTTACACTTTCTTCTAAGAAGCCTCCTGATTTGGAGGTATTCGAAAAGGACATCGACAAATTTGCGATGTACCTCAGGAATGCTTGGCGGGAGAGCTCTCCGCATTGGCTGGGCCGTAGTAGTTTACGTACTAGTGTTAAGGCTTGTCTTAATCCATCTCCAGTAGCATCTCAGGATTGTCCCATAAGGGGAAAACGACTGCAAGATGAATTTCTCAAGGTGGATTAGGGTAGGCTCTAATACTAGTGGCAAAAGCATGAGCATGACCGGAAGCCCTCTCCTCCAATATCTGGCACCTTTCGTTGTGAGTGGCAACCTTTTAGGGATGAATAAAGTGCTTACATCAGACCATATTAAGCATAGTAGTTCAAGTTCTTCGTTGAGCAGTACTACTACTAGTAGAGCTTCATCAAG
Organism: Amoebophrya sp. A25; assembly: GCA_905178165.1. NCBI lineage: Eukaryota > Dinophyceae > Syndiniales > Amoebophryaceae > Amoebophrya > Amoebophrya sp. A25. The sequence goes on from CAJINU010000057.1 coordinate 179,925, forward strand.
TAGCAGAGCTTCAACAGGTGGCGTTAGAAATAGAAGCGCAACAAGTACTAGTACAACGGGTACAACAGGAGAACTAGTTGCACATTTCCCAACGCCTTCGACGTACGAAGACAAGAGCATAACACAAGATGCGATAGATTTCGATTAAGGCTGTAGCTACTTCGTCCTTGGCTGCATCCTTGAAACGGATGGGGGAGTCAGTACTACAAGGGAATACTGACTCTGCCAGAGTACGACAAGGGAATACTGACTCTGCCAGATTTTCCAGGGATGCACAGCTGAAAGATGATTTGCGGAGAGCTCTAATTTGAGTTGAACAGCTTTTGTCCTTTAGCCGACACGGAATTCGTTGCGTGGTGGCTCGACCAGCGTTGTGATGTGGAACAGGTGTTGGCCTACGTGCGTGCAGGTGCGATCCTACAGAAAGAAAGCACCGTATTCGAGAAAGCAAAGAGCAATATTATGGTCGTAGTTATTGTTGTGCTGATTGATTCTTTGTCATCTTACAGGTATTCGAAAACTCAAAATAAGCGAGCTACTGACTGAAATAAGAGAGTCTTGACTACGTTCCTCTTCTTTCAGTATCTCCCTTATTTTCAATAGTTACTCGGTTATTTCAGTTTTTCGAATACTTAGCTCTTGATACAACGAACTGTGACTCACTTTGTCTTACTCTTACAGCTTGGAGGGAGGTTTCGACAACATCAAGATCAATGAAGAAATCATGAAACTTTTTTTTGTTTTTTTTTGTTCGAACATGCGTGCATTGCGTAGAGGCGACTGGGGATGGGATATGCGCTTGGGGAATAGAGTACGAGAACGACTGCGCCACAAAGCGGAAGAGCTTTTCGCATTTGCCCCAACATCTAACGATTTTCAAGCCTTTTTTGAAGGAGTCAAAAAAAGTGGGTCGATACATGGTAGTGCTGTGTGAACAGTGGGATCACCATCATAATCGTGTAGTTCAATACTACAGGTGTCACATTATATATAATCACTTTGGCCATGCCTACAATATTAATACTACAACACCAGGTGGTGTGAAATTAAACATAGTCTGACTAGAATCTAACTAATAAACAGCGTCTACTCCATTGAGCATTATATATGTACCAGGGAGGGAGGCTTATATAGATGGTCTGGCCATGCTGGAGAGGATCGCTTCATAGAGGCATCCGATCCTCTCCTGTGAAAACACAGAGCTCCATAAGGGTCGTGTGTTCGTCAGGATCATTTGTCGGTTTGGAAGTCTGTTCGCTACTATTCACCAAAAAGATCAAGATCTCAACAATAACAAGTTCTGCTTCTGTCACTGGCCAATTGCGAACATGTGAAACATCGTCAGCAGAACAATTTACGATACATAGCAACAGTGATCCATCGGTGCAACAATCTGTATGGTGCAAAGATCGGTGTTGGAGTCGTGGAGAGTACATCGGTCGATGGTGACCAAAGCTTGCAATGGATCGGTCTTGCGTATTGTCAGAAAAACGATCGGTATCGACGTCTGTCACACAGTTCCTAACTTCCACTCTAATTAGCCAAGACCCTTTGAAGATTCTTCTTGTTCATTACATAGCTAATAAATATGGCTTAAGGTTACTAAGCGGTACTTGGCTTCTTTCTTCCAGCAAAGAACTTCCTTGACTTTCTTCCAACATACTAGGAAAATAATACCAAGATTCATCAAAAAAACATTCTGTAGACGAGAAACAAATTTAGATAACCACGGTGTAACCGTAAGCACACACAGACAGGGCAACAAGAACAGCATAATCAAGTTGTACATTACTACTACAGGAGTGCTACTACACTGCTACTACAGCACTGCAAGTCAGTGCGTACTGTCCAACTCAATACCTCAGCAACTAAATCAAAATCTTCAATCATTCTGAATGGGTATTCGTGTAGTCTTCAGCTGGAGAATCGAACTACAACTCGTGAAATGAGGACAACTTGTGTAATGACGACGTCCCTCCAGCACGTGCGACTGCAAACTTTTCTCCCTACTCTCTCTATCATGATGTTGGCCTAGTTTCTGATGACGGGTCACTCAGAAAAGGATGGCCACTACGTCTGAGGCGTTGCCGCCAGGTACTACTTCTTCTACATATTGTTCACTTTTTTTCTACGTCTGAGGCGTTGCCGCCAGGTACTACTACTTTTTTTTTGAATTTTCAACACAGTCCAACTGCTCTAACTCCAACGGCGAGTCAATTCCTATCCTACTCCAACATCCAACAATATTAAACTCGAATCGGATAGGAGCAGAAGCAGCAGTAGAACTAGAAACAAGGTCTACTTCCATACTACGATCACATCTGGGAAACAACTTCTAATTAATAGAGTCCAAATCACAGGCTTCAAGATAGTGCCATCGCGCTCTAGGCAGGGAGAAATTTGCTACCAGGACACTCAGACCGGGAAGAAGTACGGGACTGTATTGCTAGCGTGGACAGTCCACAGGGAACGAGAGACATCGATATCGAGGGACCAACAAGAACAACGAGAGACAGCGATATCAAGGGTCCAACAAGAACAACCTACTACTCAAGAACAACCCCCTACTTCTATTAAGGCTTGTGCTTGTGGACGATGTATAGTATTATTTATAATATAAGTAACCTACGAGAGATGAGCCTGAGCGTGAGTGTGTTTGCCACAGCCTGATGCACAACTTCCTCTTCAAGCGCAAAAGATCAGGGACCACGACGGACAACTCTTTCAACTTCTATATATAAGTAATATAATTCTAATTCAGTTCCACGATGGACACCGGTCATTCTCAACTTTTCTGAGGAGTTACTTCATCAGACCGCGAGATTAATTGTATTGTATTGTCTTGTATTGTATAGCTCTAATACGCAGACGCTTAGTACGCCGGAAGCGCAACATCAAGTAGATCTTCATATTCATCATAAGGAAGATCGAGACCGTGCGCCAGAAGAGACTACAACTGGTCAACCTCTTCTTCCTGTAGAAGTGGAGCCTTCAGTACAAGTAGAGTATCTTTCAGTACAAGAGTCTCATCTTCCAGTGGAGCCACTACAACAAGAGCCACTTGGAGTTGAGCTAGAGGAGTCGCATCTTCCAGTCGACCCACTACAACAAGAGCCACTTGCAATTGAGCTAGAGCCAGTACCTCCAGTAATAGGAGAAACTCAATTTCCCCACGCTGCTTTCCAATTATGGCTTCTCCTAATCCATATTCTGAAGCATCCCCAAATGGACTCTACTCAAGGAGAACAGGGAAGCGGGATGCTTCTCGAGATGGATTAGGGTGAGCTCTAACCCAAGAAGTAGCACCACAAGAACCCACCAGAGCAGAAGTGCTACCCGTAGTACCCCAAGAGACTCTTCAAAAACAAAACCTCCAGGCAGCAGAATTACTAGCGACCCGTCACACGATTACCGTTGAAGAAAGTGGTGTAGGAGTAGGTATAGGTGGTATACACCAGGTAGCTGAAGAAAAGATTAACAAAAACTACCTCACTGACAGTATTCTGTCCAGCATCTACGGCGCTGATTTAGACGAGCTCATCTGCTACAGCAAAGACTTCCACGTGCAGCGACAATTGGAAGGGCTGAGCAGTGACAGCAGTGAGAACGTTTCAATAGCAGTTGAGGAGAAAAGGCGTCGGGAAGCCCACGACCGAAAATTGTCCCAAGTTATGGTCAACATGTAGTGTCCATCTTTAATATTGTTCTCAGCATCTCTTCGCCGCCCTTTTGTTCCCTTTGAAGAACAAGTACAAGGGAAAGCAAAGGGGTCGGGATGTGGTGACCGACACGAATAAATGCTGACTCTAATCAAGAAGAAAATAACGAATTGGCGAGATCCCCAATAAGTCAGAGATTACCCTTAGCGCCATTGAGCGACGAACGAAGACGAAACTCGTTTGGCCCTAACAACATGGCAGGAGAGGTGGAAGGAAGACAGGTAATTACACTTTTTTTTAGGGGGGTCTTTTATTGAAAATGTTTGTATGTTCTACGTGATTACAAACAACGAAGCCCCTCGCTCTTTTTGCAAAGGAAACTAACATTAACATCCTTGACATGATGTAAGAGAAACTCTAGTTCTACTTTCTTAGCCATTGAATTTTGGTCGTATCACCTTCACCATCCGCGTCTGCATCTCTCCACCACAAACTACTTCCACCAGGCCGACAGCCTACCTCCTATTGTGTCTGCACGGGAGTCGTCGAAAGAGGGTGCCCCGCCAGGATTTGAGCAAGTGGCATCGGCCAGTCGACCAGGCGAATTTGCTTATATAGATAATTACGGCTTGAGAAAATGAAAATCCATCTTTCTCAACTACATGTGTAGTTGTGGACTAAATAGAACAACCGGTTAGCGGCGCTCAAAGCACAAAATAGAACAACCGGTTAGTTTCACCTCTAGAGACTTAGCCCTTCCAACAATACACGCTTTGTGGACTAAATAGATCAGAGACAACTCGGGAGTACTTCTTAATGATCCACATCCTCCTTCTAAGTCAAGAAAACGGGTGGGAAATATGGTAAGAGCCAGGCATGGAAGGTCTATGAGCGCAGAACTAGAGGAGATGAGACCGCTGATCAGGCACCGCCAGGATGGATGACAAAGGGTAGTATATTAGACATGATTCTTTCCACCTTCTTTCCGTTTCGGACTCCGATTTACCTCTTTTGATCCTAAGCTAACCCATAATTATTCAAGATCTGGGGTTTCTAGAAGTGGACGACTTGAAGCTCTTTTTACATTCATTCTCACTCACGACACCACCAGCTTCAACCTCGCGAGCGGGGCATGTAGTCTTCATTGATCCAGAGAGCGGCAAGAAATATGGAGAGTTGAAGGCCGCATGGCAGGTCTACAATCGAAGGCGGCGGTCTCAGGGCTTGCAACCAACTATTATGGCGATTAAGTGAATAGAATATCTAACGAGCATAATGGAGAATAGAATATTTAACTATAGTTACCCTTTTCTCTTTTCTATCTTCCATTGGTCTGTCTTTTTTCTAGTTAGGTCTGCTCCGCCACAACTATTATGGAGGAGATTAAGTAAGTTATCTAACGAGCATATAAATATGTTCCAGGGGTGGAGGCTCCCCCCCCCTGGAACATATATAGATGCGAAATGCTAGGAAAGAGGTGCCAGGACATGACAATCTACGTAGAAGAAGTAGAAGCTTTTGCTGGTTCTAGAGCTGAGCAGTAAGTATAATCCAACCTGTTGTTTTTAGATCGAATTGTATCTTCGACAACCGTGCACGTCGTTTATGCCACAAACTAGAAAACTCTTCCTCTAACCACTATCCTGCAAGTGGTAGTGAAGGCAATGCGGCTAGGGAGGGCGCTAGTAGCGTTCTTGCGGTGGCTAGTAGTGAGCGGACGATGGCGCCACCGGCACCAGAGTATGACAAAGAGAATAAGCCACTACATGCACCGCCTGGCTTCGAACCTATTCCCTCACGGTCGAGGCCTGGATATTCTGCGTATTCTATTTCTTACTGTGTTGACCTTGGAGTATGATCTTCGTATTTTCTATGTCTATTGTCTTTAATTTAGTAGAAGAATATGGTCCTCGTAAACTTTCAAATCTGTGTACTCTTCAGGTATGTGTGTTTGGAAACCGGACGTCGGTATGGCACCTTGGAGTTAGCGTGGAAGGCATTCCACGACAGAGAAGGCAGAGAAAAACAACGCCTTGTCGAGGAACATCAGGAAGAACAACGAGCTGCCGAAATGGAAAGATTTGAATTATGATGAATGAGCGAAGGAGAGGTCTACATCTACTTTGTAATAGTAATACTAACTACTTAACTAGATCAATATCAATCTTACTTACATGATGGCATTGTAATTGTTTTTAGTGGATCATGTGCAATCTTAATCTTTCCGAACAAGAATACATAGAGAAAGTCACAGTTACTTACCTACAATTAAATGCTAGGTCTAGGTTCTACTACTACTTCTAACTGCTGCGGAGCTAGCTGAAATCGGTGATGAGGCTGATGTGGCGGCGAGCAAACTTCAGGGCGCCTATAGACAGCGAGGGGAGAGGAAGAAAAAAGCGGAAATGGATAGATTTCAAGCAGAACTAGATGAGATTGGAGAAGAAGCTGATCAAGCATTAAGGGTGTCGCTATAATTTGAAATGAAACTATTGATTTGCACTACTTTGACTTTCCTTTTTTTTCTATCTAGGGGTCCGTCCACTGCAATTTACACTTTCTTAGCAATACAACTAGGCTAGGACTTCGAGGTAAACTTTTCGTTCTATCTTCCGTCGTGTGAATAAGCACCTTTGGTTCTTTTTTAGGCTGTAAAAAATTTCCGATTAATATTGCGTCTAGCTTGCTTCCCATCTTCTCTGTGAACAACACAACACGTAGCAGCTCCCACTCTAAGCCTCGCAAGTAAGCTCCAGGGTGCCTATAGACAGCGTGAGGCGAGGAAAAAGAAGGCAGAATGGGAAAAGTTTGAAGAGGAACTTGCCGAAAATAGAGAGGAGCGCGACCAGGCAGCGACCAAATTACAGTTACGGTCAGGAGCTTTGATTTATCTTGCTGTAGAATAGGTATATCAAGGACTTCTCAATCCACATGTCATGTTTCTCCGTATCATCTCTTTGATAGTTGTATGCTTTCGTATTTGTACTGATCCTGTTTGTTCTCATTATCAGTATGCAGCTGATCTCTTTAGTAGAAGTATCTACTTGATCTTCCTTTCGTAGTTGTTTCCATATTCGAAGAATAGTACAAGGGTGGAAAAGTTGATACGGGGATGACCACGGGATCGGGATGGATTCAAGCACATTCTAATGCGGGGTGCCTATCGAGAACGGGCAAGAAAAAGGGCCGTAGCAGAAGGCGAAGCTGGTGTAGCTGGCGTGGAGGTTGTAACTGTAGATGGAGTTGATGTCGCAAGGCTTGAAGGCAGTAGTCCTGAGGGTACAACCGGAATAGGATCTGCAGAGGTCGCAGTTGGAAGTGGAACGGCACGACAGACATCGAGAGAAAACACGGCTTCATCAAAATCGAGTGGTGGAAATAAAAAACAGGTAGTTGTGACTTCGAAAGAAAGTCATGACCACGCTGCTGAGAGTATCCCTCTAGCAGATATTCCAGCGTCTGTAGAAGTAGTACGCGCAGGAAAGGAGATTGCACTCACCAGCACAGAGGAAAACAAGACAACAACGTGGAAGATTAAGGCTAATTTTTCGCTGTCCGGAGTGAGGTGAGTGTGCTGCGTGGAGTCCGCCTTGATTTGAAGGGGAAAGATGAGACGAAATGGGGAAACGCGGCAACTCACTGAATCAGGGATAGTGAAAAACTAGCGCTAAGGAGAGCACTTCGGAATTGCGTGAGTCCCCGCGGAGGCGTAGTGATACTCGTGGCGTCGATGCGCAGAGCCAGAAAAAGAGTGCAGTTGTTGGGTCAGCAGTGTCCTCTTCATCCACTGCCTCTACAAGAACCAAAACTGCTCAAACAAGATCCAGTCGTAGGACTCACTCGCCAGAGCAATCTGGCACATCAACGGCGGAAGAAATGCTACAGCAACAAGAAGCTTTGAACAGCAGGAAGCGCTTCACGGTTGATTATGATAGATTGGGTTTTAATATCCATCTCTCTCAGCATGTTGATCTTCGTACCCTTGTTTCATCTTCTTGGTTCATCCCTTTATTCCACATAGAATATAATGCCTGTCCCAATAGAATACAGTGGTAAAAAGGGTACCAAGAAGATGGGGGTAGCGAGATGAATTCAAGCACTCTCTAAGTTACGGAAGCAAGACGTCGAAGTGCACAGGCAAATGCGGTGCGAAGACGAAGTGCCGAGAGACGTGCGGCAGAAGAGGTGGCCGCGGCGAAACTACGGAGTCCGCGGCCTAGGACGCCACGGTCCCCTGCAAGGCCTTCGTACATGCAACAAACCAACGCCAGCGCGAGACATAAAGAAGCAGTAATTATGAGAAAAGATATATTGTTGTTGTTCTTTACATGTAGCTCTAGAAGCTTGTTGATGTCGTTTTATGCCGTTGTGAAACGTGCCATCTACTAGCTTGAATCAGTAACCTTAATCTCTAAATCTTCCACTTTCTATTCTTCCACAAGAACCACCTTTAAGGGTTGTCGAATTGCATCCCTCACTCGCGTTCCCCACAAGATGTATGATGAGAAGTATCTTCTAACTCATGAGAGAAGACTTTTGGAGAGCAGCTATTTTGGATCCAAAACCGCAGGCAGAGTCCAGGCCCATCAGCCACACGGGGACCAGACGGCAAGCGCCGCACTAGTCGTTCGCCTAGTCCTGATGAAGTTATGGCTCACGATGATTCATCTTTTTACCGGACCTTCCCCAATTTTTGCATTTTGCCTGTCTGGGAGGTGGAAGATGAATATATGTACCAGGGAGGGAGGCCCCCCCCCCCCCCCCCCCCCC
>CAJINU010000057.1:188942-234089 GCA_905178165.1 Amoebophrya sp. A25
GGGGGGGGGGGGGGGGGCCTCCCGCCCTGAGCCCTGGAACATATATATGAGTTGTATGTTGTGATCTCTAAGGAAGGCACTGTTGCTGCTCCTTCCCCTGTTGCGCCGAAAACTTCCTGGTGCAACAGTCCGAGGGAAAAATCGTCCTCAGCTGCCTATCGCAGGAGAAGCCAGTCTCGAGATTCAGCTGCTCCTCTTGTTGCACCAAATAAGGAAGAGAATCATACTACAAAATCTTCAACATCAGCTGCAAATAGACGTGGCCCTTCATCTGGTCCTGCGTATGTTCGCGCTAGGCGTGGTGAGCCTACTATTGAACCACCTCCACGAACGGAAGATCCTTATCAGCATGCACCTAGAGGAGCTAATACCTCCACCACGACATCAGGACAAAATCTCTCAGTAGGACAAAATATTAACCTAAACGACCCTAACACCAATCCAGGAGGAGCCCCTGTAGTCGGTGGAGGGGCAGCTGGCTCTCACTCTCTTCTGCAAACGCCCTTAGCTCCTAGTCGTCCAGCCCTCTCGAGTCCTTCTCGAGGGCGATTTCCGAGTAGTGCGAGACAGCATAGGTCTCTGCTGAGACACGCAGATGCAGTGATCATGGATGACGTGATGTTGCGGGAGAGCTCGTTGCAGCCAGGGGATCCGTCGAGTGCTGTTAGGGCTAGTATTCATCTTGTGTTATCGATAGTAGTTCATGTTGTGTTAGTTTTGGTGCAGTTATGAGCAGTGATCTGCATAGAGCTCTAATAACGTTGGCGTCGTTGCTGGTGTGGGTGGACGCGCGTTGTCTCCTGGGATTCTGCTACCACCGCCAGGGATCCACATAGGACCAAACAGTCTTGAAAATCGAGAGATTACAATGCTCGAACTGCGGTTGAGGGACCTGAGCCAGCAGAAGGTACTATCATCAAGTGGGCACCAGAAGATATCATCTTCATCTTCCGATACATGATAGGCTCAAGATCAAGAAGAAGGGCAGTTCTTTCGATGAGGCATCCTTACCAGCATCGTGTTTTTTTTACCCCTGTCTGTCGCAGAAATGAATCGATCTTCTTTCTTTCCTCCCTCTCAGGTTCGCCTAGTGACCGACCTGTCCGCCGCTCGCGCAGATCTCGCGAGGACACAAAGGGAGCACGAGGAGGTGCGAGCCATTGAGAGTATGGAGGCGAGGATGGCTGTGGAGGCAGCTAGAGCTGAAGCAGCTGGCGCTCGTGAGGAAGTACGACGTCTAGAGGAGGAAACGACGCAATTACGGAGACGCACACGGGAATTAGAGGAGGAACTTGCGAAGACTCGAGTTCAACTGCAAGAAGCGGTGAATCAACAACAAGCGACGATGATGATGGGGTACTTACAACTATCGTCTAACTTGTACTATGCATAGAATATGTGGTGCTTGTATCCATAATAGAATATGATGCCACACTGTGGTACTCCTTCTCGACAGCTTACTAGGGAATCCTTTGCTCATGGATTTTTCAAGATATAGCATTTTATCATGCTTCTACGAAATTCTTTACCTCTATACACCTACGGCAAATTTCTGATCAACCTCATCTTCAGTCGCGCACCCGGTACGGCGCCTGCTGCTATGCCTGCACGCGAACCTATCCAGTATCAACGAGCCGTCCCACAGTATAATTTCGGCCACAACGGCGAGCCGTCTGCGGCACCAGCACCACTACCAGGACACCAGGATGGGAGTCCGCTATTGAACTATCAGAATTCTCTGTATAATCCGAGCGTTCAAAGTCAAATAGGTCTGGGTGGACATCAATACGGAGGGGCACAGCCGCCACCTCAGCAATTGTCTTCTCCAACAGGGCAACACCAGTTGGCTATGCCTCCGATGCTGCAGCAACAGGGTCAGCATAATTTCCAACAACATCAACAGATGAATACTGGAGCTGCAGGTTTGTTCCCGCAGCAAGTGCAAGGGGGCCATCAACAAATGGCCGTGGCAACTCCTCCTAACATGTACAACCAGCACGTGAACCAAAGTCACAATAATTCGATGGGAAATTCTCCTACAGCCGGTCTCAACAACATGCCTGTACATCAACAACATCCTCATTCATCTATGTCCTCTGGTGACCCAACATCTCAACAAGTTGGAGGAATGATGATTCCTCAGCAGCAGCAAGGCATGCCCATGCCCTACAAGAACTTGAACGTCGAAGTGCAGAATCGCAAACTAGCAGAGCGAAATAGCGAATTGCAGGAAAAAGTCCGAAAGTTGGTTCGAATTGTCGAAAACCAAAGGAAACCAGAATGGGACGATGACTGGTGGAAACCGGAGCAAAGGGCGCCGTCAACGACGAGGAGGAAAGTTCTTACGAGGATCCATACTGAATAAATGACACAGTTGTACACTGGAATCTACTGTAGATTTAGAACAGTACTCGCAGACTCGTCATGCTCGTTTTTCTCGGCTCTCTTCTCACGCTTATAGCAGTTATCATAGAGGGGCTTGGGGTTGGATGCAGCAGCTGAGAAGAAGCTGCTTCTATAAATGGGAACGTTTATGATCTACTCAAGAGATCGAAACAAGACTACGTACAAGTTCTAAGACTTCGTCAAAGGGAAATTCGACCACGAGAAACCCTGGCCATGCAGCTGGTGGAACACAATACTCTGCGCGTGGCCGCAGTGTGCCGCCAGCTTCCCCCGGTCGCGGACGAGGCAGTCGGAGTAGGAGCCGCGATGAGGTCCAGCAATATCCTGAATATTACGGCTTCCGGGAATCCATCTTCAGAAGCATCTACTTGGGGCACTCTGTAAGGGAAAAAGAGACCCAGACTGACTCTCAAGATGGATGCCGGGAAGATCTAAGACTATGACCAGCATGGTGGCTACAACAACTATGGGGTGGGGGCACGCAGTATGCTGCAGTAGCGACGACGAGATTTTTTCAACGGGAAGTAAGTAAGTACATCATTTATTATAGCCCTAATGGATTTAGAAGTAGTACAAAAATGTCTAATACTTATGTCATCTTCTACTTGCCCAAAAATTTATCGATAAACTGTCACAACTTGATCAATCAGTGTCATCATAGCGACATCATGGTAATATTTCCTCGTTCTCTTGTTCTAAGTCACTTAGATAGGTAGCGGTCCCTTCTAAGTCACTTACATAGGTAGCGGTCTCTTCTAAGTCACTTAGATAGGTAGCGTTCCCTTCTAAGTCACTTAGATAGGTAGCGTTCTCTTCTAAGTCACTTAGATAGGTAGCGTTCCCTTCTAAGTCACTTAGATAGAAATAGTTGCACACTTCCTAAGAACATAGTCACAAGATCCTCGCAAGAACTGTTCCTGTTCTCCGTTTTTCACAGACACTGTGAGACTCTCAACGTGAAGATATCCTAATCTACTCATTATCCGAACTACGAAAATAAGCCTAATCACAAACATGATACTGAAGATTTAGATGTTTAGAATCAATGTCTTCAGTCAACAAGAAAAAGCTCAAATCTTCAAAGCAAACGAAGTAGTTCGATTTTCCAATACTTATCCTTACTTAGATGTGCTGATTTTCTACGAGCTGGAATCGGTATTCAAGTGAATGTAGTAGTATCTTCTCAAACTATGGCTATGCAAGTAGAAGTTATGATGTGTTAACAAGTAAATGTAGCAGTATGTATCCAAGAAATATACTATGCAAGGAGGTACATGTTAGATGTCGTAAAAGTAAAACTGCTTCAACTACACAATTGTGCATGCACAGGCTTCGTTGCTTTCACCCAACTTGCCTTCTACTTATTGAATTCATTATCTCTTACCGAGCAATAGGAAGCAAAATGAAAATGTATTAATATCTGAGAGTTCCATATACAACAGACATCGAATAAAGGGTTACCACAAAATAGCACTTGAATCAAATTGAAATTAGTCATCAATATCTTCTTCTGCAGAACCAACTACTTAGCTGGCTCCTTAACCATGATCTTCCTACTTAGCCACCTTCGTGATCTGGATTGTTTAGCTTACATCGAAAAACTTGAACTTCATTATTATCTAGCGGGGAGAATTCGTCAGGGAAATCTTAGGCAGATTGCCGAGGAGATTCGCGTCGTCATTATCTATGTCATAAGACCTTACAACAGGAGCAGCTGCTCGCTTATGTAGTTCATCCGCAAGAAAATCTTACTGAAGCAAATATGTCCATCGAATTTCAAAGAAACATTCAAATGTACTTGTCATCCTATAATACCACAAAATCTTCATCAAACCTATGTATTACCCCGTGATCGGTAGACACTCGCAATGCCCTAGCATTTCGTTCTTACCACGGAAAAACGAAAAGACCCCTGTATTTATAGGATCATGCTATAATTCTACTCCAAGTAGACGACTGTATCCATTTCTAGCGTAAAAGTCCGTACCCGAAAAATCCGTACCCGAAAACAGGGCAGCCAACGCAGGTACACACTCTACGACGTGGTCGGCGTAATATTGTTGTTCTCTTAGTAGAGTCCAAAGAGCGCGAAAGTAGGAGGAAGAGACGTGAGCTTTGGCCCGCCAGATGAGTAAATTATGAGCTAAACGCGCGAGTTCAGCAATGACGCAGCCATGATGCAGTGGTGGATCAACGCGGAGTGAGTTGTGGCCATACCAAGTTCTTCTGAGTGAATGGCGATGTCACCTCCTAATACGAGTGATCTTGCATTAGTGAGTCTAGGTACTTACTAGTTATGATTAACTTAAACTTGATCCTCGGAGCCTACGTTGTCTAATTACTATCCTCAGTTCCTACTAGCCTAATTGCTTAGTTCCTAGGTTACTAAGTCTAAGGATCATCGTCCATCCTTGTTCTGAAAAGAAAAATGTGATTCCATGCCTACGTCTAAAAATGTGATGCACAGTCCTCCCTCGTCTGGTCTTCCACGCCTACGTGTGCAACCAAGAAAACAAGAAAGACTCTCTGAAGAAGAAAGACACCCACTACAGCTAGAGGGACATTATTTTGATTGTACTTGTAGCGGACAAGACACGTGAAGCTGAATCTGAACCACAAGCATCAGCATCGTCCCTACGATGTCTTCCGCCGCTGTGGAATTTGAGGAGGTCTGGCAGGATCGCGAGATACGGTTCGACTCCGCACCTCAGATACATAAGCTAAGGAAAGGCGAGTTCCAGATAGACTCGATCAATGCGGTTGAGGATACGATTAAGGCTCGAAATAATTCATTGCCAAGTGTCATTTTATGCTGTAAGTATTCCTCTTGGGATTCTCGAGAAAGGAAGGGAAGAAGCGAATTAACTTTTGAGCTCTAATACGAAAGGGAACAATGGCGAAAGGGGAATGCTTATCGTAACCAACCTGAGAATCTTGTGGACCTCTGCGAAGAGCGCAAGAACAAACTTGAGCATCGGTTTTAGTTGCGTAACGGGCATAAACATCAAGCTTGTGAATAGCAGGCTGAGGGGGAATACGCAGGTACTTTTTATTTGTACAACTTACAATGCTTTTTTACTATGTTGTTCAGATTGGCTTAGGTCCAGCGATGCTTAAAGCACAAAAACAAAAATAAACGGTTAACTTTTCCCTCATATCGTAGCCTAGGATGTGCTAGGTTTATCACATCAAACAATACGTGGTTCCTATTTGTACAACTTACAATGCTTTTCTACTATGAATGTTCCTAAGAAGAACATCAAGACTTCTGCTCAAGTTGTCGTTCGACGCGATGTTGCCAGAACGTTCGATGGTGCAAGTACATCCACTCAGCCTTAATATAACATAATAACTACAGGCCCTTTTCGTGATGACGAGGTATAACAACACGCGCTTCGAGTTCATCTTCACCTCTCTCGTCCGCAATTCGCCACGCCTCTTTACCACAACGCAAGCAGTGTTCAAGGCGTACGATTCTTCGAAGCTGTACCGCGACTTGAAGTTACGAGGTGCGATCATAGCAAATAAGGAACTGTGCGTGTTGCCAAGCGAACAAATCTTCGAGAGGATAAACGGCATATGGAACCTGTCGTCCGATCAGGGGAATTTAGGGACGTTTACGATAACGAACGTATTCTTGTACTACTTCTGGGTATATCATCATCAACTTCTTTTTAGTTTGCAGTTAGTAGCAGTTGTAAGTATCTCACCAGAAACTAACAGTAGCATTCGTCGCTAATAAATATAGCTTGTTCAACATCTTGCGCTCTCACTTTGACGTCGTCATCTCGAAGTCACAGAAAATTAGCTGCCGGGTGTCTTCGTGAAAACTCACCTATCGACATCCATCCCCCGGTCTCGAGAATCACACTCTCAGGTTCGGATCGTCTGGTTCGCCGCTTTAGCAGAAAATTTCAACGTGAGCATACCGTATATGCAAATCAAGTCCATTAACGTCAGGAATTCGAAATTTGGCCAGGCACTAGTTTTGGAAACAACGCCTGGCTCAGGGAGTTATATACTAGGCTTTCGCGCGGACCCTGTAAGTCATCTCGAGGAAATTAGGAAACAGATCACGAAACTGTGGAAGGTACTGCTAGACGTTTTTGATGTACTAGTTGTAGTCGCATGCTGAATGATTGATGTAGATGTTCTTGTCTCTATGTATTGGCAAAAATCGTATGTATGATGATTGGTGTTGGTGACGAAGATGTAAGGAGGTGGCGCTGGTGAAAGAAGGTGCGAGAAGAAAAATGAGAGGAGAAAGAAGAACGTAACACAAGTCTCGAGAAAATGTTGTCTCAGTCTCAGCGTGAACATTTTCTTGATAAGTAAATGGTAGATTGCCATTACTCAGGTAACAAACGAGTGTCATCTCTTCAAGGAAACGGACCTCAATTCAATGAACCTCCAATCAATATGAAATACTTCTCCACCAGATCTTTTCTCAAACGCCTATATCCCACCAGATCTTTTCTCAAACGCCTATATTCCACCAGATCTTTTCTCAATCGCCTATATTCCACCAGATCTTTTCTCAATCGCCTATATTCGGTTTGGATTTTACAGTACAGAAACCCGAAGACGAGGAGGACAACAACACCACTGCTGGGAAAGCCACAGCTGCGCCAGTCCCTGTTCCGCGGAAAGAAGATGATATCGAAGTAGTAGAGTTACGGCTCACCTTGTTGGTGAAGTTGATTTATCAAGAAGAGACTCATCATCTTGAGAAGATGTTGATTCATCTTGGATTTGTGTCAACACTTTCACTTTCCAATTAGCCGCGTCAACACTACATGATGCCGAATATGCATTTCTCAAGATGAATTCATTTTTCAGGCAACAAGGTCCTCTAATGAAAACGGAAGAGGTCGAAGCCTCTATGCTGTATCATGCTGACGGGGACCGAGAGTATATCAATCAAGAGCCGGTTTTTAACCCCGAAATAGGCCTGGCGATGGAGAAACTCAAAGATGGTGTCACACTGGAAAAACTGTGGAGCGTTTTGTAGTCTTCTAGGATTTCTTTGGTCGTTTTTCGCTTAGTATTTAGTCTACGATTTCGCTTAGTATTTCGATTTCCCGTACTATCAATCCGAATCTGTTTAGCAAATCAATCAATCTCAAATCAATAGCGATGTCTTTTCAACATCATAAATCCATCTACCTGAACCTAAGAAAGAATTTAGTAGTTTTTTTCAAGACAATTTTGCACTCTGGAGGTCTTGACATCAATACAGAGTCTGGGTACAGAAAATGTGAGGTATTCGAAGCGTCAAAGAAAGTATGCCACAGGTAGTACCCGCCTCACTTTTCTTTTCGTGGCCGTAAACAAAGTGTGGGCCATAAATGGAGAAAGCTCTGTACTCACTGATCTTCAGGTATCTACCCAACCAATTTCGTGGGGCTCGCTCAAAAGTATGGTTCATCTTTTAGAGCCCAGCTTCTTCTAATCTTTATAGCCTCTAATCTTTCTAGCCTCTAAAAGATAGTAAAAATGTCCACCGCGTCCTCGAGTTGTCGTATGATGCCCAGCAGGACGTGTTGTCCGAGCACGTCGAGTACTTCTCCATTTATCTCACGAGGGGGTTCGTCAGCTTTCTTGTCGAGGAGACAAACGAACGACAGCCAATGTGGCATAGCTCGTGGGAGGACGACGCCAGTTGAGGGACAGAGTTAGGGCCCATAAGGACACTACTTAGATAAAGCATCTGTCAGTACAACCACCTATGATTTAACAGGAGGTTAGAGTTTCTTTGCAGACAGAACATGCTTTCTGCGCAGTCGCAGACTACCATCTGCGGGGCTTGTGAAGTTAAACAACCTACAATCTAAGCCAATCATCATCATTTATTATTCCTTGATCATCGCAGGAGCGGTTGTAATGGCTTGATGCGTCAATATTAGTCAGTACTCATACATAGAGGGGAACAGCTTTCAATACTATTCCATCTAAGTCAATCATCCTCCTTATTCCTTGATTCTCTCTACTTCCTACGACTGCCTCCATTCCTTGATCATTCTCTCGACAACGACTGCTCTAACTCCCGCGTTTCTTTGGCAAAATGCGTAGTGTCAGACGCGTGCTCTATCCATGGCAGCAAGAACTGCAGCGAGACGCGTGGGCATTTATGCATCAGGAGATGATCGCACATTTCCGCAGTCCAGAACGAGAGGACCCGACCAGGTCTCTAGTACGCCTAAACGCAAGACTGTGGCCGAAATTCTGCAGTAAAGAGATGATTCTGTTACGAGATGAGCCTTGTCGTGTAGTCACGCGTGACGACGTTTTGTAGAAGCAAGAAGTGCCTGATGTCGTGAGATGAAAGAAGCACTAGACAACTGATAGGTCATTCTATCCGCGCATAAGCACGAGGGACGATTTTTGTATTCGACCGATGATTTTTGATGTGGTCGTCCTCGTCGAAGCAAGATGGTAAGTTTCAAAGCACATATAAATAAACAGCCGGCTTGTTTTCCTCTTTCTACTTTTAGGTTAAATCCCTTCTTGCAATCTTCAATTGCACTCCTGCTGGATCGTTGTTAATAGAGAAGATGTCTGTGTCCCTCCTTCATGAGTCGAAGAAAAGGACAGACTTCCAGGCCTCATTACGCGACATGGACCAGATCGGGGTATTGTCTTACGAGTGCCAGATATTATTTACGGCGAGTTTTGACTTCCTTGAGATTGAGATATGTCAGGGAAATCTACTTATAACAGAAGTGTAACAGCAACAACAAGTACTTCAGAAATATAGAGCTAGGAGCTAGCATAGACGGGGGCACAGGTGGTCACGACCCCATGGGAGGTAGTAGATTCGCATCTTCGTCATCGTGTCAGAATCTTTCAAGACCCCACCACAACTTCGCTCTACTTCCAGCAACGTAAAAATACAAAGTGACTTTATACATCATACTGCGCTATTTAAGTTCTGCCCCATGCGTTTAATCATGAAGAATTTGTTTTTCTCTAAGTCCCGCCCCATGCCTTCGATGAAGAAGGAGGTCACCTCAGTCACGCTTTCAAGGGAAAGCTTTTCCGCATTCACATAGAGGACACAGGCTTCGACGAACTGTGCTACATATCCGACGTAAGGGCTCACACGGTGGATAAAAAGCTATATTTCTTTAAGGCTCGATATTATTTACTTACAAGTGTTCATTTGTTTGTTTCGATTTCCGAGGTTTATATTCGTTTTCTTCTGTAGTTTCCTTCCTCCTACTCCTAGGATTGTGTTGAAGGTGGAATGTCTTCAGGGAAGAAACCTTCGTAGGATTCTGAAGAAATGAATGGGAGATGAAGTGAAATCTTTGCCCTCTTCTAATTACTTAAGGTTCGACCGACACGTGCCCTACAAACAGATGAGCACTGTTGTTAAGGCTCAATACAATTCTTCATTTCTACGCCTCAATCATTTTTCTCTGTTTTAGGCGTCAAAAGATACCTCCAGAACAGGTAAATGAATGAATGAGTGAATTTCTTCTTGAGATTCGGAGAAAATGTTGCGACCAAGAATTCGGAGACCAAGAAATGAACCTCTTCTAGTATTGCTCTAATGTGGATATCCCTGTGTCGCTCCTCGGGGTGTACGGATGTCCGGGTCAGTTGAAAGGATCCCACGTCGAACTGGCAATGCCTACGGTAAAATGTGAAATCGTGGTTAAGATGAAACTTTATTAGAATGAAGTATACATCACCTACAATCTTGAAGTAATATCCACCTCTCATCTTTATTAGAATGAAGTAAACATCACCTACAATCTAGTCCTCTCATCTTTATTAGAAAGAAAAGTTTTATATTTATTCTCATTCTCTTTCTCAGGCACTTATCTCACGCTTACACGTTATTAGAAAGAAGTATCACAGATGCCTCAGAGGATGAGGCTGAGGAATCTAACACAAGAAAGGGTTACGAAATACGACTTCCTACTGCTCCTTTTGCAATAGCTCACTACTTGACTTTGTACTTGTAATAAATACATCGGGCCTTTCTGCTATTCTGTAAATGTATTCATAACCTAGGTCGTCTATTCCTCCAATCAACGACCACTACTATCATGTAAGTGTATTCATCTCCGCTCGGTTTGCTTGCTCTTCTTAGAAGGTACAGGCAGACTGAAATAGCCTCTCTTTCAATAAGTTACTTTGAAGCACGAGGCACCATGACATGACATGACATTAATTATTCCTGTATTTATCCTAGGTCGCTTATTCCTCCTGTAAATTCTAACCTCCTCATCACTTGAACCAATGGATGTAAATTCTAACACCCGCGAAGAATTTCCGAGTCCATTTTTGGTGGATTGCTCTAGACTGAGCAACCGGATGGACGGCATGGACTTACACTATGGGCGAATCACCTTAGCCGACATCGAACACCTTTTGGAGCCATACAAAGGCCTAGTGCGGTTTTCACGACAGTATACCAACTTTTATGGATGCGAGCCATGTTGAATTATAATTAGCTTTCTTGTGTTGATTTGTGATAAAGAGTAAGTCTAGTTAGTTAGAAGATTATTATTATTTGTTGTTTTCCTGTGTGGACCAGATCGAGATAAATTTCTAACCCTCAGAGGAGACAGAAGTCGTTATGTGTTATGATGTAACCGACGTCCCGGAACAGCCTCTGCCTGCGGACTGGAAAGACCCAAATTTTGACAACAGACAAGGGCGTTATCATCTCACTTATAGTGGGTTCTGGCCGAAGCAAGTACAGAGAGGATGAATGCATACGATGTTGTTGAGAGGTGAGTCCATACCTAGGTATATTAAATCGATACCATGTAGGTGTATCCCGGAGAAGGGACATTAAAGCAATGAATATGAATACCGTGCTTATCGTGCTCCTGACCTCTTTATTTGAATACAAATTCGAGTTGCTCCTGACCTCTTTATTCGAATACTACAAAAGAGCGCTTGCGCTTCATCTTCATTGTTCTACCTCCCCGCCCGTAGTAAAGACGATGCAAGAGTCGTTGTGTTCCTAATTACGTTCACGATCGGATCGATTTCACATGTTGTACAACATGGACAGTGAAATCTTATTCCACCTTCTAGAATTCGTTCAATTCTACGGCTCGTCGTCCCTCCTGTGTGGTGACTCTCCGTCTGTGTCTAAATCTATCTCTTTGTCTGGGGCTCGGTCGCTCGGTCTCTTACACAGAAAATCGGTACGTATTTCATTCTTCATCGGGGCGCGCTTTAGTCAATCAGGAACCTTCGTTCACGTCCCATCACCCTCTCTCCTTCCCCCTCATTGTCTCTGACTATCTCTCCTTCTTTCTTCCTAGACTTGGGCGCCTGGTAGCACTGCGCCCAATAGAGTCCTCCACTCCCTACACGCACTGCCTCTGTCCCGGCGTGCTTCCGCTTCCCCGGCTTCTTCCCCGCCCGACAACCGTCTGGCGGAGTTGATCGGTGGGAGAGGAGTCGGGGCGGGGGCGGCGTGCTGGCATTAAAAAATGACACAGCTCGAAATAATTGGTCGGCAAATTTACACTTCTTTTGTTAAGTTTGGGCTTTTTGAGCGAATTGAAAGCTTCTAATTTGAAACTTTTAAAATTCATTTTTTTTTGATAAAGTCAAAAATTTCGGATTTGAAATTTTTGAAAAAATATTTTTCTTCGATAAAATCAATTTGAATGATTCAAAAACTTAAGATTTGAAATTCAGAATTTAATACTTTAAAAATTCGACGCTGCAGACTGGTGTGATTGGAGGCAAAACATGCGCCGTCGGTGACATTCGGGGGCATGATAATCTTTGACTCCGTATTTGCCACGAAATGTTTTAAAAGTCGACTCTCATTGATAAAATCAAAAATTTTGGATTCACGTGTCTAAAAATTCTTTACCCTCATCTTCTGGTGATTTTCCCTGACACGTAGATGACATAGAGAAGTTGTCATTTCTGATTTCAATTCGAAATAAACCCTACTTCATAGAAATCAAGTCTACCTGTGCTTAGCACCAAGAATATCAAAAAAAGAGAAGTGAAGGTCTTCTATTTCTAGAACTACTTTTACAAACTTCTTCTAGTACTAAGAAGTATGGATGAGTTGCACTTGTATGAACGAAGTTTATGTTACTACTAGGAGACGACGACGACCTTGATGTGACGGCGACGCCGAGGCACCCTGCAATTCCATCCTCTTGCACCCTACATTTTTTTCGAAAAAAAATGAAGTTCTACTTGACTAAGAGGGTGGTGTGCGGCTTCACTCTTCTCATCTGGGCCTTCTCCGAGCTAGATCTAGTGGACGGCAGACGCAAATACAACTTTCGTGGCAGTGCGAAAAAGGTTCTTTTGCTTCTGGTTTTTCTTCCTATTCTTATATAAAGAAGATCGGTCATTTCGTCCTTTAAAGTGCATTTTGTCCTTTAAAATACTGATTTGTTTTCAAAAAATACTGATCACAGGGACAGGAAGAGGAAACGCCTGGAGGTTCTTCCTCTTCGTGTGGCGGAGGCGATAAGATTAAGTAGAGCGCAACAGATAGTTAGAGTCTAACATTTCCTTTCGCGCACGAGGCCATGTATGTTGTTTCTAGACCTGAAGATGATAGATTCTTGAGCGATAAGATTGAGAATGAGGCTTAAAATGAATATAATGTCCTTCCACAAGGATAAGGAAGAGATCTTCAAAAAAACGATATCATTACCTGTGAGCTGACCGTGTCGTAAAGCGTTTTAATACTACACGCGTTTATTTAGTGTTTTAGGTTAAGTTACCTCAAGTACTAGAGCATGCTGATACTACACTCGTTTAGTGCTACGCTTTGTAATTGTTTCACTCGTTTCTTTCTTCTAGTTAGGTCTCTACCAGAGCAATAAGTCGGGGTTCTTGGAAGGGCCGCTCTGCCTCTAATACAGAACAAGGCGCCGTCGATGCAAAGACTAGCACGAAGAAGAAATCGACTAGCACGAAGAAAAAGTCGAAGAAGAAACCGACTCGCACGAAGAAAAAGAAATCTTGGTTTTCTAGTAAAGGTAATGACGACCACGACGATGAAACTGATGCTGAACCGTCAGATGAAGACGGCGATAAATCTACGAAGAAGAAAGGCGTGATAAGCAGGGTTGCCAGTTCTACCTGGAATGGGGTAAAGTACGTTGCCAGCTCTCCAGTGAGAGGCATTCGCTATTATGGCTACCACCTCCCCTAGTTCTTGTAAAAATGGTCTGATTTATATTTAGTAGAGACAAGCGAGATGAGTCATGAATGGTAGACCCAGGTAACAAAAGAATACATCATGGCTGCTTGTTTAACGCTCTAGAAGGTTTTCACAACGATTGGCCTGGATGATAGTGGAGGCAGTGGGCACCTACATGAGTTCTGCTCGAGTAGAAGTAGCTCCCTGCACTTTTGCTTACCTGAAGGTTTGTCGAGCGCTGCCAGTATCATAGAAATACTGCCAGACCACGTCTCTACGGTCATCATGAACGATGGCAACAGGGACAAAAGCATGCATCTCATAACGATTGCCGTCGTGCTTAATCGTTTGCGTCGTTTTAGTTGCCTGGCCGTCGTGCTTCAGGCTTCCCGCTGGGCAATCAAATGTTCGAAGCGCGGGAAATTGTAGACACAGGCAACAAAAAAAACATGATGAATGAATGAACTACATAGAATCTGCCGAGCAATGGATTCGTGTTATCACAACTACATACAATGATAAGTAACTCATAGCATTCAATAGTAAAAATACGACCCGCGAGAAGATGATGCCTCACTTCCAAATTCCACTTCTAACCTGCCTTGGGCGGAAAATTAAGTGGCACGAACAAGAAAGGCTTAAGGCTCGTCTTGAAAATTTTTGATTTCCCGATGTATGAAGGTAGAGATGATTCTATCTTCTAAATAAAACAACCGGTTAGTTTTCCCTCTGACTTTAGGTGTATCCATTCAGGCAAGAGATACGCGTCTTCCTTTGACTAGTCCTAAAAATTCATCTCGAGAAGTGTCTGTGAAGACTTTTTGCTAAAGAACACTGTTTCTCTACTTGGGAGAAAACTACACTGATCGTTTCTCTAGTACTTCTTGGGAGAAAACTACACTGATCGTTTCTCTAGTACTTCTTGGGAGAAAACTACACTGATCGTTTCTCTAGTACTTCTTGGGAGAAAACTACACTGATCGTTTCTCTAGTACTTCTTGGGAGAAAACTACACTGATCGCTTCTCTAGTACTTCTTGGGAGAAAACTACACTGATCAGTCAAATATGATAACTCGCAAGATGAATTATGAAGCAAGCACGCTCACACACTCTAATTCTAAAACGAAAGGGGAAAAAAAGGACTGCAGACTCGGACGAGGAGTCGGACTAGTTTCGAGGATCCAGTATTCAGTATTACAGTATTCATACGACGAGAACATTCAGAATGTAAAACATCAGAAACAGAATGTATATCTTCTAAAAAAATGTACCCAAAGAAATCCAAGATTGATTGATCATATGGAGATTACTCATAGTTGGCGCAACCTCTCACTCACTCGTGTCTATTCCCACCCTCTTGTTGCGATTATGATTGGTATTTTAATTATCATTCTCGTTACTTATCGTTATCGTTTATTGTGGACATCATGAAGAATTGTGAAAACTGGAGCAAATCCAAGCACTATCTTAAATTCTATCATCTCCTATCTTTCTACACAGTGACTTGGTCTTCGACTTGTATAAATTAGACATGAGAATAAAAATCATCATGTTGTCTAAAAAATTTGTATTCACAACCTCCTATAATCTCTTAACACGATCCGCGTAGAGTGGGCAATAGCAACCCGTCCTATCCTATCCTATCTCCTTCTATCTTTCAACATGTAAAAAAAGTAAAAGTCCTCTCGAATATATTACAAGCAACCTCCCGGACTAGCACTTCTAGCTACGTAGCAGGCCTTCCGGAAAGTCACACATTGTCAAAAAAAATCCACTTGGAAATGACTATAG
Source organism: Amoebophrya sp. A25 (assembly GCA_905178165.1). Lineage (NCBI taxonomy): Eukaryota > Dinophyceae > Syndiniales > Amoebophryaceae > Amoebophrya > Amoebophrya sp. A25. The sequence goes on from CAJINU010000057.1 coordinate 204,293, forward strand.
TACTATTGTTGCAGTTCTTCACGTTGTCACCTCAAGTAGTGCTTGCTGTCACTATAGTACAATGCGACTGTTCATTCTTATTGTTCAGCTGAGAAATGTGAGCTTGGAGAGATCCACTGCTGTAGAGACGACAAATCTTCTGTGGAGACACGAGTAAGGAGTGTGAGCAGAGACATCTTCTGTAGCTGCCGAAGTATGAGCAGAGACATCTTCTGTACTAGCTGCTAACTCGAGAGTGTTGAGATTGTAGATGGGAATTCTCAGCCTGCGAAGCACTGCATTAAGAATCCACTTAATATGGTGATCTATCTGTGGAGAGGATGAGTGTGACATCTGTTGCCGTTTGAGTTGAAGAAGTAGAAAAGAGTTCTGAGTTGAGATGTAAATGGATATCTGTTGCGCACTGAGATGAGAGTACAGACTCTGTCCTGAGAGGACCACAATGCTGGATTTCTGACGTGGACGATGAATTCCAATCGTATAAGTTGTTGTGTGCTATTAAACAGTCATAAGATTAAGAACTCAAATTACCTTGTTTGTCTCATTCTAACGATTATTATTGATGATTTTTACCTCATTGTCCTCTACCTCTTTGTCCACCAATCAAACTACAATCAATCCACCAACCAAACTGCAGGAATTTTCTACTTGTGAAAACCTCTTAACTTCGTTCTCTCGATTTTCTTCCACCTTGCACCCACATAAAACTTTGCGAATTCATAGAAATTCTTTCTACAATTCATCTTTGTTGAGTTTGTCCAGTGTGAGATTCTATCTCGTCATAGCCATCTGCTCCTGCTAGGTTCATCTTCTACATCCAGTTAGTACGTACACGTAAGCCAAGAAACCTAGTTTATCCTCTGACATCGTCTTGTCTATCTCCTCGTTACAAATAAACAAAGTAACAAGAAAGACCTCCATCTACAGGTTTATCTTCTTGTAGTTAGTACGTAGTACAAACGGACGAGAAACCCAAGATGTTGGCAAAAGTGATGCACGTGAGCCATATCCTTATGGCAACAACTGCTATTGCTGGAGGCCGAACGCGGGAGATGACAGTCACTGCGGATGGCGACGTTACAGAACTAGTTGATGAAGTTTCTGCTGGTGGCGAGCGTGGTGAACAAGTTCTTGTACCTGGAGGTCAAGACATTCTCAACTTCGAGCAAGAAGAGCAACATTTCCAAGCACAACTGGCCTCTTCCAAGTCCAAGAGCAATGGTTCCTATCAACGAGAAGTTGGACATCAGGCTGGTGGAGTTGCGCATCAAGCTGGTACCAAGGAGAACTCCAAGAACATTCCAGTGGGATCTTTCATCCAAAAGGGATCGACTCAGAGGCCTACTGTGCGAGGAACTGTTGAGGCATGGGAGGTCGATGCTAGTGGGGCCGTTGCGCCTGAGGGGGATCTCAGCCTCAGGTATGGACTCTAAAGTGGCGGCGAGAACAAGAAGATCAAAGCCTAAGCCTTCGGAATAAAAAGGGAACGAAAAATTAACGATGAATAATCAATGTAAGTATTCAACAATTGAAGAACAACTTAATGATGTACTAGCTCACCATCCTAGGTGGCCTAGTACCCCTGGAAATTACTTTCAAATTAATGATATAATTTAATTAGCGACCACGATTCAATTTCGGCAAGCTGAGGAGAACAACTGTGACAACTATCTGTTATGATGTCAACGCACCGACATTATACCATGTACTTGATCTGCATTAGACTTAATAAGAATAGTAGATGTTCCTCTTCCTTCCTGTGCAACTTCATTCGTTGAACATTAGTTGCCAAAGCAATGCTGTGATAGTGATCGATTCCAGCGTGTACCTGAATTCTACTAACATAGTACTATGATTAAGACTATAATAGATAATCACACGTACTACAGGTAGTTGCTTGCTGATAGAAATTAGCTTGTTGTGGAGATTTGTCTTGCATCAGATGTGCAGATAATTAAAGACGATCAGTCACTAGTAGTGAATCCTATTCAACAGAGAATTATTTTCTTATCTTGGTTAAAACTAACAACAACAACATTTAAGTATGTTGCGCAGATCTTTATTGTCTTATCAAATGCATAAATGAGTACGTAAATTGTTGTATGCGTACAAGAGGGGGGCAACCAAAACCAATTAGCATACACAAAAGCGGAGACCGATAATTTTCCATACTAAAAATTTCAAAAACAAAATGACACTGAAATCAAAGATGAAAACACGTGGAACTCGAAGACGTGGTGTTCTTGGGCGTCGTTTGCCGTTTCCAAGGTGGGGGATGAGGGTAAGAAAGATGCTGGTTTCGGGTGCAATGAGAGAACATCTTCACTTGAGGTACCTTCTAGTACGGGCGATGCTGCGAACACACTGAAAAGCATAGTTGCTAGTGAACCACCTGGTAGAGGAACACCCAACCTAACCTAAGAGAGGAGAAACAACCAAAGATGGCTCCTCGACATTACTCAACGACGCAATTAAGAGCATATCTCAATCTCAATCAGTAGCAGAGTCACTCGTCAGCACTAATATAATATAAATCTAATATGTATACCCCCTATAATACACGAGCAGCAAGCACGACCATGGGTCCTCGAGTACTACTATTCAACATCTTGAGCGGCATCGCATCATTCAGCAATCGAAATTCGAAATTATGGAGACCGAATTCAGTCGTACTAGCTACCTCGATTGAATCGCTAAGCAGCGACGATGCAATCGTCTCGTCACGTACGTGGAGAACGGGAAATTTACCACTCAATGACAAATGGGTTCTTACGCGCAGATCGCCACGTGCTGTAAAGGGGGCTACTACCACTAGATTACGAACAAACTCGTCAGTAGATGGAGGAGATGAACATCAAGAAGTTCTTGTTCTAGGAGATGAACGACAAGCAGAAGAGCACCTTAGGGATCAAGCAGAAAGGCGTGGTAGAAGGTCTACTTCTCCTGTGGAAGTGGAGGTCCTCCATGATCTGCGTATGATTCCTGACATCCACCTGCCCAGCGATGTGGTGGCTGAAGTTGCCCATGCAAGGAACCCTTCGAAGTCACCATTTTTCGAGACTGACTGGCTAAACAAGAAATTGGTAAAGGAGGTCTACGGAGATGCTGATGACAGTACGGGAGCTCCTGTTGTGTGGGCGTATAGGCGGGATTTTTAAGGCTTGGTGGAAGTGCCACTAGTGCATCAAAAACTAACAGTAGCATCTCGACCTTTCTTTTTCAAGTTCACATAGTCCTGCATCTCGACTGATATTCTTAGGTGCAGCCGTTGACTTTATCGGAGGTGATTCGTTGTATTCTTGAGATGGTGAAAAATTAATAACGATACTAACTGCGAGGTCGAGGTGCCTCTCCAAACTTGACTACTCTAACTGGTGCGCGATAATCTCCACGTCCTGAAGAAGTCAGATATTGCCACAAAGTTTTTGCTCGTTCTGGAAAGCGTGAAGATGCGAGCTGATGTTTTCCTGAATGGTCAGCTACTCGGAACCACAGAGAACCAGTTTCTTCGGTATGTTTTCGGACCTATCAGCACAGGCAGTACAACTAGCGAAGATGCGGCTCTGGACGAAAGAACGAAAACAACTAGAGGAGACGAGAGAACGAAGACAACTGGTCAGCCTCAGAAGTACTACAATTCTGAAGATCATGGTCTGTTGGAGATACGTTTTTCTATCTCAACGCTAGGCGATGTCGGTGGCCGCTTTGTGGCATGTAGTGGGGGCTGGGATTGGGCGCCCTATTCGCAACGATTCACCACCCAAGCAGGTGACTCGCGCACTACACCCTGTGCTACGATGGAATCGAGCAAAAAAGCCCGTGCTCACTCAGCCATGTTGGGTTTTGGCTTAGCAAAAAGCGTGTATCTCGTACCACTGGAAGATCATGTTAGTGTGGAAGGTAGTACCGCAGATCGAGGAGTTGGAGGAACTGGAGCGATCGGAACTAGTACTCCGGGGGGAACTTCCGCTCAAGAAAGCCAAGTCTTGTCAAGGAAGCCAAGTCTTGTCCTCCAGGATGTCGCCATTTTATCCGTTACGCCTATGACGTTTTTAGTAGATGACGCATTTGAAGAGGCCGACGAGAAAGAGCAAGAAGTACATGATCCAGCACGACTCTCAGATGCATCGAATCACTTTAGACTTGTGGTGGATACACGGGTACGGCTATGGAGGACCACTAACAAACATTTACAAAATGAACAAGATTTGGAGCAGCTGCTCGGAGGCTCCATTTTTCTTGAAGTGACCTTGCGCATGAAAAAGATGAACGGAGGTCCGGGAAATGGTGAAAATGTGTTGAAAGAAGTTGTACTCATTAACGATGAAAAGGACCTGGAGCAGAGAAACCACGAAGATGGCGAAGACCCAGAAGATGCTCCTTCAAGTATCAAAAAGGTCACAAAGCGCATTGCTCTACAAGATTGCGCCTTTGATGAGGTAGAAATTGGAAGTACAACAACGCTAACTACATCTGGTGCGATAGAAAAAACAGCTTCTTGTCGCATCGCTATGGACGTCTGGAACGTACCACTGTGGTGGCCGCGCGCCTTGTGGAACGACAGTAGAAATGGCAAGCCGACTCTGCATGATTTGGAAGTCAGCATTGTGTCTTCCCCCACAGTGCTAGTTTCCTTAACACGAACTGTGGGTTTCCGACATTTTGCTTTGGTTACTGGAGAAAGCATGAGCTTTGCCTCCGGTCATAAAGATCTTGGAAAGGATCCGACAGTAGTCGGTAGAAACAGCGAGGAAGGTAGTGGAGACTTGGGTATGCGGTTCGAAGTGAACGGGTATCCCATGATGGCTCTAGGTGCAAATATCGTCCCATTCGAGATTCTACCTTCTAGTACTTCAAAAATCCAGACTGGAGGTGGACCTTCTAGTACTTCAGAAATGCAGTCTTCAATGCACAAAGGATATACAGGAATTAATGCATTCTTCAAGAACTCGAAGTTTGCGCAAACCCAGAGAGAGATTACTCATTTGCTAGAGGCTACAGCGGCTGGAGGGATGAATACTATTCGGGTTTGGGGTGGCGGCAATTACCAACCACAGTGGTTCTATGAGGAAGCGGATCGCTTGGGTTTACTGCTTTTCCACGATCTCATGTTCGTAGATCAAGATAATCATTGTCCGCCTGTGCAACCTGTCGTGGTTGGTGAGCAACAGCCTGACCAACAAGAGAGTACTAACAATATTAAAGGATCTTCATTGTTTGCTTTTGCAGCCAACCAAGAGAAACACGTCGTCCGGAGCGAAATCCAGTATCAAGTAAGGCGCTTGGCGAGGCACCCATCAGTGGTCGTATGGAATGCGTGTAATGAATGCCTTTACGACAATGGCAGCGAAACCAGTACAACGAACGGCCAAACCAATACTAAAGGACACGAACAAATCCGTAAATACATCGATTTCGCAATGACTACTGTGGCTCAGACAGACCCGTCACGTGCGATATGGCCGACTAGTCCTTCTAAGGGGGGATGGGCGTCTGGAGTGGATCGGGCTACGTCCAGGCCTATAGTTCTGGATTTCGAGGCCTTTGCTAGAGTGGATGGAGGATTGCCATTGCAGGGACCGACTATCCAGGTGAAGACGTTGAAGGTGAAGACTAGTAGCCCCGCTATGTTGCTTGGGAAACAAATGATTCCGAAAATTTTCGAAGAACACACAGATCAAGGAGCTACAACAGTCAAGAGCCAAGAGTCTGAGCGTGAAGATGAACAACAAGTTGAAGCTCCTCCTGAACAGCAAGTTGTAGAGGGAACAACTACTCGCAGTCAACAGAGCCTCAACAAGAGAGAGCTGCCTTTGCCTTTGGAGCTTCATGGTCCTTATCTACACGGTTCTGGTTTCGATAGTATAAATGCAGAAAGCGCTAATCTTGTTGCGTTTAATCCGGAGTTGCCAACAAGGATTCCTCATAGGAGAAAGCTACAAGGAGTTCTTCAGGATTATCGGACAAATAGACTACTAGAAGAAGTACAACAAGACCAAAAGAACTACAGGGAACATCAGCATCAACAAGGTCAACATTCATCATCAAGCATCAAAAATCCTTGGAACTCAAAAAGTACTTTCGTGTCGGAGTTTGGCGCAGTTACAATGAGTAGCTTCGAGAGCTTGCGAGATTTGTTGAAGCCTGAGCATTGGTCTCTTACTGGTGGCAGTGGAAACAAGGAGTCAGCACCTAAAACGGTCTGCGACACTTCCGATCGCAACAGACCTTTCTGCACAGGCGATAACCCAATGGCGCAACGAAACTATCCATGTCAGAGTTTTCTGGATGTCTATTTTCTTGGTACCAGCGCTAACAACGAGAACGACGTGAAGAACAACTACAAGAACGACCTAAAATTCACATTCCAACGCGACCTGTACTCCTGTATGCTAGGGCAAGCCCTTCTTGTCAAAGCATGGATCGAGAGAATGCGCGTGCAGGAGAAACATTTTGGCCTACTTTTGTGGCAACTAAACGATATTTGGCCCTCAGGATCCTGGGGATCGATTGAAGCTACAGTACCCTTTTATAGCACTAGTGCTACACCAGAGCGGCCGGGCGTCGAGACGTCGATAAGAGATAGAGCAGAAGATGATGAAGATAATCAGACTACGTCAGCATCGACATCTCCTACATCAGTTTCGACTTCTCGCGACAGGAGTGCATCAAGAACTCCAGCACAAGCAAGAAAACAACTTTCAGGCAGGTGGAAACTTCTGCACTATTGGCTGCGCAGCTTCTTGTTCAAAGAAGTTATTGTAAGTTGTGGTTGGCAAGAGCATGAAGACGAGACGATATTCGAGGACCGATATGTCTGTTTCGTACGGAATGACATGCCTGCAACTGAGACACCTGGTAGGAAGAAATTCCACCTCCGCTTAATGCAAGTATCTATCGTATCAGGAGAAAAGTGGGAAGTTTTCAGTGGGCCTGTTGAATGGTCAGAGCCTGGACCAGGTGCAGTTGCGTATATAGAAGCGCTTGGCGCAGAAGTAGGCGGTGTAATGCAGCAATCAGCGACAAATGAAGGCCTATTTGCTCCATCTAGTAGGAGCAAACTTGAAGCTAGAACGACTACGGTCATTGTAGCTGACCTATTGGTCTCATCTAGGGCTGCTGCTGGATCAAGTACAACAAGTTCTTCCTCGAAGGTGGGTCTATCCTCTGCGCTAGAGGCAAAGAATAGGCGGGGGGAGCAAATCACTGCAGAAGATCAAACACAAAGTCCAGAAGAAAAAACAGAACCCACCACCTGGGAACTGTACTCAAGCAACACTTTTCTTCTCTCCCGACCGAAAAACCTGCTGTTGGAGAACGCAGAAGTGCAGTGGGAGCTTGTTGAGGACCGAAGTTCTTCCAAAATTTCCTCGAAAGGAACAGGTCGGACTCGATCTCGCATCCTCGCTGTAGACTTTTGGATTCGACGACCCTCTATCTCTAGTATTAAAGGAGAAAAATACTCTCCGACTCCAGCACCAGCACTCTTTGTGACACTGACCACAGAATTGAGTGGATATTTTTCAGAGAACGGGTTTTTTCTGACTGCGCAGGAAGGAAGGAAAAGAGTGTCCTTTAGGGTACTTGATGATGATGATGATCATCATCATCATCATCATCATCATCATCATGAAAATGTTATACCGTACAATTACACTTCTCACGTAGGTAATCAGCACGTGGGTAACCAGTATACAGCGGATGGATCTCTTGTTGTAGAAGATGCCGATGTAGATAAAGGAGAAACAATCCCTATCCCAGATGTAGTTGGGGAGTTTGAAAAGACACTTAGAGTAGAACATTTGGCAATGTACTACCAAAACGTCAAGCAAGATAGGACAAAAATGACCTCAGTAGAGAGGTAGTGTTGAATGTGCTGATGGATTTTCCGAAATTACTGGTATCATTTTTGGTAGTAGCTGGCACGCGAAATTGTAACCATCGGTACATTCTAGGGCTCACTCCCTTATCATACAGCCAAGAGAAGACAGGGTCTGACTTTTCTGCCATGTTGTAGCTGCGTGAGGCCACCACAGTGCCTGTAGGCAATCATGATGAAGCAAGAGCGTAGGAACCCATTCTGCTGGTGTCTGCTGAATCGTGTTCAGCTAGAAGTCGTCCGTATCATGTCCTCTCATGCGACCATTGATGTTGCACCGAAACAGTTGATGATCTTCCAATGAAGATGGTGTGTTTCAAGAATTCTTTCGTACTTTCGCTCTACGTATTCACTCTTCTTCAACATACTGGTCAAAGAGTGAGATGCTTGCACTACTATGAATATTTACAACTCTCTCAGCACTACTTATCCTCCACAAGAACCGAAGCACTGATGCCCCCAGTGTTGACACAAGGAAAAAAAGGGTAGAAATCACAACAAACAAAGAAAGAACTCCTAGATTGGTAGAAGACCACAGGCACGAATAGAACGAGGTACATCTTCACATATCCGATCGTGTTTATTGGATTTGTTAAAGATCTATTTCGTCTGCCTCCGTTCTTTTGAGTGAATGATTCCGTGACTCCATTTTCCGTCTACTTTTTACTCAACAGCGCTTGAAGTGAAGAGTTGTTCTTCATATTTTCCTTGTGTTTCTTACATCTAGTAGGGCATTCATTTTCCTAATAATCTGAGAGGCATCGATCCTTCTCTTCCATGTTAGATAGAAGTAAGTTTGCGGTTTTTGAAGATTTGTGAGATCAGTACTTGCCTATGCAGTATGTAACAGGTTTGGTAATATCGTATCTACTCTACCCCTAAGAAAACACGAACAACATCAAGCCACCCAGTTGTAATTTCATATTAAATTTCGTGCAGTACTTGCTTCGGGTTCCGATGGTTATGACATCCCCCTCAAAAAAGAACCACTATTTTCCGTGGAGAAGTGACTCCACATCGACTATGTTCTTTATCTTCTTCAGCATAGTCTTGGGGACGATCATCCAAGCGATTGGTGTAGCTGCAGCTGTATTTTCATCTCCGTCCTCTGCAGCAGGATCACGTGAACAAGAAGCTGCTCAGCATGGATGCGAAGTTGTTGCCCAACATGTTGAGGACGAGCATTTCTTGCGGGAATGGAACCAGCAAAAGGGCGCAGTGATAACGCCCCTTGACGTCGTGACGCAGCTGGCCGCTTCACGGAGTGCGCTGTGCCTGAAGAATGAACAAATCCGAGATCTCTCCTCACAGCTCACGGCCAAAAGCATCACGGACACGCAATACGAGCTGGCATTGGCTGCTCTAATGGCAGAGCGGGAGGCACTGCAGAGAGAAGTTGAAGACCTCCAAGCCAAAGCGGAGTGGGCAGAAAAGGAAGTTTATGGAACAAAGTGCTTGTTGGTTGTTGATGTGGTGAAAGAGTTGTCTTTGCTTTTAATTATTCTATGGTAAGTCCTCGAGATTCCAGTATTGATTCCGTTTCTGTCTTGAGTTTTCTCGTCAGTCTTCCCTCATAATACACAGCGTGTCTCCTACTTCTCCTGTCACCGTACCTTCTCTATAGAGACCTGTCTTCCCGATTGATGTCCCCACTTCATTCCTCCTCTCGTCTCCGACAACAGCGCTTGCAGGATCAAGAGGATCGAAGGAAGCGAGGCAACGCAGCCTATCTGAGGAGGCAACTAGAAGCGGCGAGGGTCACAGACCTTGTCGAAACGCGAGAAGCTGCCGCAGCTGCAGCAGAACGGCAGAGACTTCGCGCTGAATTCAAGGAAAAGGAGAGGAGGCTGAAAGTTATGGAGGACAGCGTGCTTGCAAAATTACTTTCCGAAAAGTAAAGCTAAATCTTCGAGGTATCTTCACTAGCAGACAGACTAGTGCTGTGGCTCTAGTTATATACTTTTTTGTTATTTGAATGCTGGAAGGAAGATCTTGAAGATCACGACCAGTTGTACTCGTACTACCCTTGCTTATACTTTTTTCTTTTTTGTTTGAACAAGTCTCTTCTTGTTCTCTACTTACTCTTCCTTTCTAACAAAAGTACTTTCTTAAAATCAAGTCTCTCCTCGTTCTCTTACTCTTGCTTGTCTCTAATGTCAACGAATACGAGAAACAGCGTGAGAAGGCTTTGCGAGAAGCCAAGGATCGCTTAAATGGACTGCGTGGGCAGGTCTCACAAATGGAGAGGTGCAATCGTGAGCTAAAAGCGAAACTTGCAACGCAACCCCCTAGGTCAACGGCTTCCAGTTCGCAGGACGCCGCTACAAAAAAGGGTAGTAAACTGATGGATGATACGGGAGCAGTAGAAACGCTCGGCAACGAGTTCGAGGTCTATCAACAGCTTGTGGAACACCTGGAAACGCTGAAAGAACTAGCCTTACTGCCGGGTGAGGAAGATGATCGCATTTGGATCGAACACCTGACAGAACAGCTCTCGCGCTTACAACTTTTTCTAGAGCGCTCGGGCTACTACGTCGCAACGCAAGTAGAAAGTCAAAATTGTAGTTCTGTTTCAGATGTAGATGCAGATGGTGTTAGTCCTCATAGTGATCATAGAAGTTGTAGTCCCATCAACGATCATCTAGTGGGACGATTCAGTGCTATTGCGAATATTCTAGGACTTGGTCGTGAGCAAGGACTGGAGGAGACAACTACATTAAGGGTGGGATTGGGAAGTTGACCTATCATCTAAGAGCATCTCTTCTATGGCTTCTTCAAGTAGGAAGGCCAAAGATATGCGAGCTAGAGATGCCAACTCTCAGCCTCTAACTACAGTAAAGAGGAAAACTCCAAAGGCTGGAGCTGCACGTGAGAGAGTATCCTCATCCACGACAACGTCTGCTGGAACGCCTCGGTGTGCTAGCATTTCTTCCTTGTTGTCTGCAACTCCGGCCGAGAGTTCCGCTTCGGCAGAAAGTGCGGATGCTAGCATTGGTACAGCTGACGCCTCAGGAGGTCTTGCGCCAGAGGCAGTGGCTTCATCGGAGCAGCAAGTCACAGTGGAGAGTCGTACAGTGGAGAGTCGTAGTCCTCAATCGTCGAACTCCACGGGTAGTCCTCACAGCACACGTCGTAGAAAACCGCAGTCGAAGACATCAAAAGCACAAGCCAAAGCTTCTCAGGCTTTGCTTTTGGGGAGTACTAAAGCATCTACTTCGAAAGGCGAGTTGATAGGAGCTGAGCAAGGACGCTCATGCACTGATTTTCGAATGACTTCAACAGCCGCGTCTTCTTCAGAGAGCTCAGCTGCATCGACTGCGTCCTCTCCTTCAACTTCCAGAAGTTTCAGGACTAGACTTTCGCGAGCAATCAGTTCTCTTCAATACGTTTCAAAAGGCATGCACTTGTTACACGATACTATCGTGATCCTGGGAAAGAACGCAGTCCTTGAATGCGAAATAGTCCTTTTGTTCCTTCTGCGTCAACTTCTGACTCTGAAACGCGTTTTGCTTCCCCTGATTTTCAACTTAGCCGAAGGAGTGCGAGTGGTGATTATGAAGAATGGACATTTAGAAATGACGATCATGTTCACGTGGCCTTTGTGACACTTCTTCTATCTTATTCTTTCACACTCCACCTCGTCCAAATTCTGTGTAAGAAAGTACTTACTTACTAGTCTCCCAACATGTTGTTAAAGAAGAGAATCATCAACCCATATTAATTTTTTCAAAACGCATTATACGTCACCCTCTAGAATCTGCAAAAATGGAAAAGGATCTAGATGCTCGAGTAAGTATTGAACTCCCTCTCCTTGCTTCATGTACCTCGAAGAATGTGGAGGCCCTACGGTCAAGCTTGCCGAAGAATGGGACGAAGACCAAGCTCAGATGTTCGACGGAGCGACTCGGGTTAGTTCCGTCGCATGTCTTATATCCGGTTGGATGTATGATGAATTAACAGTATTGTTCAGAACGAATGAATGATCTCACAGCGAGGACTCATTGAGAACGAATCTCAAAGAAGATATGGGAACAAAAAATGTCGTTATAAGTAATTCTAAAAGTTGTATTAATGCAAAAAAGGGGGAACGACATAGGTACCCATATCGACAGTGTCTCAATGAGTGGAGGCATTCATTGGATCTACATGAACCGAGACGATCTTGGCTGGGTCGATGTGGAGGTATTACCCTCACCGTTCTTTCCGGCACACGCACACCGTTGCACGTGGGCCACACTGCTGTCTTTTCAAGTAGTAGGTGCGGTGGTTACGCATACCCTGTGGCAATTTACAAATGGGAAAGGACTAGCATTGAGGACACTGTTGCTATCCACCCTTGCTTCGGCTACGCTTTGTGTGCTCGTTTTAAGGGTACAAGAAATCTCCCATTTTCAGAGGCATCTTGGTCCCGTTTTTTAAAGGGAAAAGGAGACCCAAGATGCTGCTGAGGATGGATTTCCATTAGTTCTAATCGTTGAGGCGAGTCGAAATATTGCACCGACGACAGGTACTACGGCTTTCACTACTTGTTTCTCTCATCTGGCACTCGATGTCTCCCATAATGTTGATGAATTTTTTTATACATCAACGTACGTTGTGCATCTTCACGAAAGAAGAAGAACTACATTGAAGACGAGGAGGCGTGGTCACCATTTTTTGTAGAACAATATCGGAAGTAGAACACTTTGACTTTCATCTGTCTACTTGGCATCTTTATGGCCATCATCAAAATCCATCACGACAGAATCCAGTGAGCTCGATGTTAGGTCTAGCCTTTGCACTATCGATGACCTCGAAAATCGGCTGAGTGCTCTTACGCTATCAGCGATGTCCGATCCGATAGCTGATGATGGTTCCACGTGCAGAAATACTTATGATCGAACAAACTTGGCGTAATGTTAATGATTTCTCCTTCTCACAGAGTAGTTGTTTTACCTCTTTAGGTCCTCAACGACAGCATGTGAGTCGGAGTAAATCCTTACTAGGACGATCTTCGTTACCAGGAGTGATTCCGCATCATTTTTAGTATGCAATGATGAAAGAATAGCCTTCATTTTTTATCGGTTCATCTTCTTCTAAACAAAGCAAAGCATTCCAGCAAATATGGTATCGTCAGTGTCAAGTCCTAAATGCACTGTGGATCCAGTAACTGGGTCAATCCGTGGTAACCTCTGTTGCAGCACTTTTCTGAGAAGGGATCTGCTATCCTTTCAGGAATTCATGCGCTCGAATGGTTCGGAAAGGTTAGGCTTATGATAAGTAGCTGGAAGGGTTAGCTGTTCTAGTTATAAGCTGGAAGGGCGACTAGTTGTTCCATACCCCAAGATTGGGTACACTACTACTACTACTACTACTACTACTGCTACTACTACTACTACTACTACTACTACTACTACTACTAGTGATGACGACGAGGACGCTTTGCGTGTCCTACACATTAGATTTTTATTCCTGTTCGTTCTACTCATCTGTCGTGATAATCTGCTGGAGTGCCTTTGTGATTTTTTGCCGAAGCGCATGTTCCACCGCGCAATGCTGTGTTGACCTATGCATAGTACGCATCGGCATCCTCTAATATCAGAGGTGTCACTTGCAGGACATACGTTTTTAAAGCACGAAAAACCGCTTTTTAGTAAAGAAAAGGAAGACGACCTCCACAGCAGAGACGAAGATGACGAAGACCAAGAGGAGTTTCGCGTGGCTCTTCGTACCTCGATAGGTATCACTTTGCAAGCATTGTTGTATGTTTGGTCGAATTTCTTCGCTGATCCCCCAGTAGAATCCTGTGGCTATGACAGTGAAGACGAACATAAACATTAAGGCTTACCCTAGTTCATTTTAGGAATCTTCGTTGACGTGCTTTCAGGGGGAAAAGTTCACTACAAAGATTCGCTCGGAGATGATTTTGGGTAAGCTCTAAGGGCAATCAGTAGCCTTCGCCAAGCAAGCTGCCAAAGCAGTGGCAAATAAAGGTTCTTCAGGTTCTTCGCGTCGTCCGAAGGGTAGGAGACGTGGATGAAGAAGACTATGACCACTCAAGCAGTAAAAAAACCAGTAGCAGAAGATGGATGAAGAAGACTATAACCACTTAAGCAGTAAAAAAAAAACGGTAAGAGCATACATCACATCTTCTCGATTACAGAGCAGATCTTGACCTTGACCTTATCAAAAATAGAATGTTCAATCTGATACAACTAATTAGACTTCTTGTTACTCATAGCAATCGACTCATTCTTCAAAACTTTCGAAGAAGAACAGTCTGAGTTATATTTTGTTTCGCCTTCGGGTTTATTTTCCATCTAAGATACTCTTCTTTTTGAGATCGTTTCGAACGGACCAGGTCATATTGATCTCCACACTAGAAGCAGTATGAGGTCGCTATTAGTTCATAGACGGTTACTCCTGTTAGTATCAGATTAATATCGGGAATTAATACAACATTAACATACTTTTTCATCTGTCATCAACATCCTAGTACTGAGACAGGAAAAAACACAGACTTGTTCTTTCTTATCCTTCATGAAGATGGATTCTACTATCTGCGTGGCTACTAACATGTATAAAAAGGAGAACTCAGTCTCAGACTGCGTGCCTATGCAAACAGGAGGACTCACTTTCTAAAAATGTGCAACTTCTTACTAAATAATTACACGTGAAGAACAACGTGAAAGACATTTCTTCAAAGAAACCCAATGACGCAGGGCATCTGGTAGTCCTTCAGAGGCTGCGTTAATCCGCTTAAGAATGCAGCTAAACCCTGCGGACGGCGGATCACATCCTAATCCTAATCCTAATGGTCGTTTGCTCCTTCATGTTAGTCGTGCATAAGGCGCGGTCAAGAGTTGAGTAGAACAAGCAACAGAAAATGGCCGATAGAGCTAAAGTTCGTGCATTGTATTTTGTGGGCTTCTGCTCCTTTTCATACATGGCATAGGAGTGCTCCTGGCGCTCTTCATTATACACACCCAATAGGCTGACTTTCGACCACCTCAGGAACGATCTACAACCACCCTAGGCAAGGCTAACGTACGGCTTAAGGTCTAAAAGTGAATAAAAAGGAAGAAAAAACACAGTATGAAGCCGAGGTATTCAGAGACAAACGAAAAACACAGTATCTATACAATCTAGATTTTCAGAAGCAACAAGCGTAGGACGAGGACAGCGAGAGATTGCATTGAGCGTGTGAAAAATGAGCGAAACACCATGATTAAGGATATCCGTCAACCTTGGAAGTCTGAACCTCAACCTCTCAAAAAATAGTATTCATTAGTATCACAGCACTGCGTGGGTCGTCAAGTCTTCCTTTTTGCTTTCAGTTTCCTTATTCTATTCTGTTTCTGATAAAGCTGGCTCAGTGTTAACAGCGCCCACTTTGTGGAGTCAATATATATGTAAATTGTTTGATTATGTAACAGACATGTTTAAGTGATTAAAAGGGCGGCGGCATATAGTCCTAACAACTCAAAAAGAAAATTCAACGCAGATCTTTTGCGAGCACATAATGGGTGAATGAATGAGTTGAATTGTGTCCTCGGCAGTGCGATTAGGCTATGATCCGGGTTACGACGTGGTTGCGGAGACTAGTTTTTTTTTTGCCAGATCAAGTAAGTAGTAGAATACCAGTAGTACAAGAAGTAGAGTTTTGAGAACAAGAGCAGAGAGTACAGCTAGAAGTTGATATGATTAAGGGTTAACCAATTACATCCCCCACAACCATTCCTCACTCTTTTTCCAGTAGGAAAGAGATGAGGGTTGTTCTGAAGAATGTAATGCTCCTGCAACCTTTAATCTGATCATATGTTCATCTGCGAGAACAAGTAAGTACAGTAGAAGTTTGATCAACTACAACGAACTCGAACGAGAACGAGCACGGCTTCTACATTTATACTTCATTAAGAACAACACACAGAACGGCAAGCCGATGAAGACAACGAAGAACTTCAAGAAAAAGAGTTTCGATCCATTTGTTTCGGCAGTACCACGTGGAACAAACACCTTGTAAACTACTACATCTTCAAGAACGCCTTCTTCAAAAGAAGCCAAATAAACCTTCTCCGATCATGACTGACGCACACGCAAATAACGCTATGATGGAATACGACCAGGGAGAAGAGAACCCTCAAGAGGGGACGGGCGTCGCGTCCCGTCTCCTCGCAGACGACGTGCTCTATCCCTCTGATCTAAAGATTTTGGGATTGTTGCAGTGCGAATTGGAGATTATGACTCTTTTTTATAACAGCTGAACATGATGAAATTATAGTTTCTAGCTCCACTGCAGTTTTTGTTACAGCTAAGACTTCATGATCTTCATTCCGCTGAAAAAGCCATTTGATGGTTATGCAGAGGTACTTATATGCGTCCTCTTCATAGTGCTCCTCAGATGAGAAGTAGATGCAAATTTCCCTCTCCACGACACGACCCTTGCCCTTCTCCTTGCCCTTCATACGAAAATTAACCACATTGAGGAATGTGGTTGCGAACGGTGATGTTGCGGAGGTGGAACGACTACTGAGCAAGAACTCTCTCTGTGTCGATGTTCCTTGCTACGATGATAGTAGTGACTCGTTTTGCACCTTACTGGGCTTCGTCGCAGCCAGACCGAACCTGCCAAACGGCACAGAGCTGATGAAACTCTTGCTAGCTCACGGAGCATCAGTAAACTTAGGGCTTCTACAGAAGTTCTTCACTAGTATCCCTAATATTCGCATGTTGTGGACTGTGCTGAGTGAAGAAGTGCCACTACTGGTTCTAGAGGGGAAACCCAAAAAAACGCCAAATGAAAGGGGGGAAGATGGCAGCCCACTCAACCTGGCATAGTGAAAAAACTAGCGCTAATAAACGCGTTGTCGAATGTGGGCGAGACACCTCTCTTTCTTGCTTGTAAGTGCAAGAACGTTCCGGGAGCGAGTCTGTTGTTACGGCTTCCTCTTGCCCTCATTCATCTTCTTGAGAAGCAACATCTTGGAAGGCTTTTGTCTAGAGAAAATTGAGAAGTATCTTCAAGGTGCCTTGTTCCTTCTCAGGGATTAAGTTGAATTATTGGGGTCGCCGGAAGGTCTAATGTTGCTTGCGAGCGGTGCGAGGCATGACATCATAGATCACAGCGGGGCTTCGGCTCTTTGTGCAGCGGCTAGCTTGCCGCCAAAGGATAGTATGGACAACGAGGAACGACACGAAGCGTCGTTGCTGTCGGTAGAATTGATTGAGTTGCTTTATGGCGTCCTTCTTGTTTTCCCTGTGATCAAAATGAGGCTACCAAATACCAGAGCCATGCATCGCTAGAACTTCTCTTGACCAGGGAGGGTTACCCATGAAGTACATGACCATGAGGAACTACATACACTTTTACTAGCAGTTGATGTTGTAGTATCCTCATTTTCTTTCTCAGTGTTGCACTGGATGAGTACCTCATCTCTAACTCCCGCTCTGGTACCAAGCTGATCGAAATGGGCAGTGTCATCCAGGTGCTAAAGTGCCACTCGTGGTCGCTATTGAACACAACAACTATATCGGAGTTCAGACCTTGCTCCAAGCTGGTGCTAGTCCCAGCAAAGGACCAACCATACTTGCGGCGTTAAGTTGCGCAGCAAGCGAAAGTGATGTTGATATCACTTTCATGTTGATGGTACTAGTACTAAGAGTTCTTGTCTTCCCGCCTTATAATTAAGGGAGGTTTTCAGAAATTTGTTTTTAGAAATTCAAATTTTTGTGGTCTACAATTTCAATTATGACAAGTCGATCCTCGTCTCGTCCATCTTTATTACGCTCTCCATCTCATTTCATCACAGCTTCTCTGCAGTGCTGGCGCCGACCCTCTCTTTTGCGACGAAAGTGGCAGGCTCCCTGTCCAAATCGCTTATTCTCTTTTCGGCGATCGCGATGAGAGGTTTAGTTAAGGGCGCGACCGTCACGTCAAGAACCCATCTGCTCTCACAGCACCACATCAGCATCTTATAGATAGAAAGAAGGCAGTTACTTTCTATTTCTTTGGAAAGTGCTAAATAAAGTAAAGAAATATTAAAGATGTTGTTACAAGTAAAAGATGTTGTTCATCTTCCAACTCCAAGCTAAAATAAGATGTTCATCTTCATCCTTGTCTCCTGTAGAGACTCTTCTAACTTAGACTCTTAAAGCAGCACTTACAAGACTGGGAGGTCCTTTTCGGCTTGGATCCGATAGACTTGAAGGCTCTCATCAACGAAATGAAGGAGGAGAAGCAACTCTATGACGAATTGATGGCGGCAGAGCAACAGGCAAGAGAACTACAGGCCGAAACTGGTATTTTTGAGTTCACTTTGAGTTTGTGCCAGAAGAGCTTAAGAGGAAAGAAGAGAGAACTAGAAGGAAGGGAAGAAAAGTAGCTGATCTCTACTGCGATATTGTAGTTTCTATTCTTGCGACAAGAAAAGTAGAAGATATTATGTATATTAGGCTTCTAGACGGTGACTTCTCTATCCTTTACCTACTATCCTTCCTTTTTCTTTTCCTAGTTAGTTTGGCTCCACCCATATATTAGGCTAGACGGTTGTTTGACTTTGAGGTTGTTTCCTTGGTAAAGACCTTGCCACAGGATCCATGTTCTATTTTTGCACATTCGTGCCTTGCTTCCAACACAACGCATTCACTTTCATCGGCAGGCGACGAAGATGGCGTGATCTTTCCTTTACAGGGAAGTGGCAGTATGAACTTTGCTGAGTTGAGTAACAAGCGTGCTGCGACGAGTACTGCGGCAACGGCTGGGGGTGGTGGTGTCGCACAGACCCGAACTGCTAGGGCCACTACTAGAGTTGTGAGCAACCTTTTACCAGGTATGGCGATGTGATATAATTGTCGTGGAAGACCTGTTGTTCCCCTCTCTTTATCCTGACTAATTCTAATGGAATAGCTCTTGTTTCCCAATCCATGCATTTAATATCCTGACCTCGAGGACAAAAATTCTTTCTCTTTCATCCCCAAACGTGCGGGTCAAGCAGTGCGAAGACTACTGCCGCAGAAACTGTTGGAGAAAACCAAGGGCGGTCAACTGCTCAGTCGGATCATAGGACTGGATCAGACTTCAACCTACCTGCACCACGAACCGCAATACAACACGGCCGTTACGCATCGAGGAAGCACAAATACGGGTCTGCCAGAACCACATTTTTTGACGGAATTTTAAGGATCTACAATGGAAATATAGGCATTTCTTTGCTTTCTGCTAGCACTGTCGCGTGCTTTCCTATAAAAATTCCCGTAAAAATAAAGGTCTTCTAACTCCCGCGCAATGCCATAAACGGCTTAGAAAAGCCTTGTCGAGATCTGCTGAAGGATAGTTGGTTTCAGATGCTGATGCTCCTGACGCTGCTCATCGCCCTCTACTTCCCGGATCTCTTCGTGGTAGGCGACGTCTCTCCAGTATCAACATTGGACGTGCTGTTGTACTTATGCAAAGAACCTGGTATTGGTATATTATAACTTTCCAAACTACAACAGCTGCACCTCCTTGTTCAACGATCATGGTGCCACTCTCTCTGCCGTTGCATAGTACGAGTAGCGCACAGCGCGCTCTCGTCTTTTTCTCATCTCTAATCTTGATAGTAATGGCGCTTTTTCTGTTCGAAATATCAGTGCAGTGTTTGGCGACTGCTGGCTATCCTTGGTCCTTCTTCTTCTGGGCAGACACGGTTGGGATGCTGTCCGTCATCCCGGACTTCTCATTCATCATGCAGATGACCTATTCCACGGTACTTGTAGTTAGTATGCTATCTTGTTCTAGCAAGTTAGTAGTAGTGCAACTGTTGAGATGTTGTTCATGTTCTTCAGTACAGATGTTGCCGCGAGGACTGAACGCAAAAGAGAGACGCAACAAGCACAGCTTCTCATGGGGAAAGATGATGTGGTCACAAATAATCGTGTACTTGCCACAACAGAGTGAAGACGGTGATGCGACTATCATCTTGGTCACGAGGATGATCAAGCTCGCTGCAAGAGCAGGCAGGTTTTTCCGACTAGTCAAAATCTTGAAAATCCTCCCGGGAATGAGCAGCATGCTTGAAGCGGGAGCCGCGGGAACAGCAAGGAAGATATCAGATCGACTCCATGCCGCTGTGTCGATTCGGGTGTCTTTCGTGATTATTTTCATGGTCATCTTGATTCCCGGTCTGCTCGTAGTGACAGTTCGGCTGGCAGAACAAGACTTGTCGTTACTTGTGTGGCCAGAGCTAGTAGCGAAGTCAGCGATAACGTCAACGCACACGAAGGCAGCGGAGTTGGCTTTTATGAAGATGTAGATGATCTTCTTGATCAATATAGTTTACCATTATCATTGGTGTCGTCTCAAAGAGACCAACACCTAACCACTCACTACAAGTTGAATTCAGGAAAACAACAACTACCCTTCTACAGGGACAGATGCAGTGCTGCCCCCGCAGTTAGCATAACAGGAGCTTCACCAGCATAGTAAGTCTCCTCATTTAATAAAGTACTTAAAAAGAGTCTTTGTCTTTCCCCCTGTCATCTCTGCTCCCTTTTCTCCTCTTCAAGAAGAGCAGTTTTTCCTTCTTTCATCTTCCCCTTCTTCGCCAAAGAGGAATTCTTCCCGTACGAATTGGAGCGTCGCTGGTATTGGGGAACCACGAGACCTGAATGGGATGATTTGCATTACAGAGAAAATTTAGTCCAATTTCCCGAATTCGAATCGTTTGGTCGCGATGGCGAGAGCGATCCAAAGCGGTCAATTACGGCGTGTCCTTTTTAGATTGAAGATTCATTTTGTTGAGAAGCATCTTCGATAGAAGGGTCGTGCCTAGAAGCATCTCTCTTAGAAGGGTCAGGGTGCTGCCGACCAACATGATGTCCATAAGAGAGGGGGACTCATTGCCAGGAAGATGCTCATGCTCTGGAAGATGCTCATGCTCTGGAAGATGCTCATGCTCTGGAAGATGCTCATGCTCTGGAAGATGCTCATGCTCTGGAAGATAATGGTGCCAGTCTACAATTATATAAAAGATCTTACCATTATACTTTATAGCACGCATGGTGCATGGAGTAGCATGGAGTGCATGGAGCGCAGAGCTTTAAGGGGCGCAAGAAGCTCCCCCTTTAGCTCCATGCTACTCCATGTGATCCATGCACTCCATGCCATGCGAGCTGTGAAACCTTAGAAACTGCTCTATTATAGAAGAACAAGCCGACTTCAGGTGTAAGCTCTAAACCATGTAACGTAGTCGTGCGAGCATCACCAGCAGTCGTGTTCGAATTCAATTCCACGGACTGGCGTAGTTCGAATTCGACACTTGGCTTTTACTTGCCGCCACCAACGGACACGAGTAACATTTATGACATTGCTATTAATAGTACGTCAACGTAGTCGTAAAACGTAGTTGTACGACCATAACTTCATTGCTACGAGTCCGTACTAAAAATAGTCCATGTTGACACGACGCGGCCTCCATGAGAATCGAACCCCAGGTCTTCGATATTCTCTACCAAACTGAGTACTAGTACTTTAAAAACTCCTTATAACCTGAACTTGTTCTATCTTCCACCCCGTCCTTCACCTTCCCCTTCTCCCACCCACGCTCTTTCCACACTCTCTCCATTCATATCACGTACTCCATCGTGAAAGTGCGGTATAATTTCACATATATCCATCAATTGGATTCGGGTATGAACATGGTCATGATTGCGCTGATCATGACTCTTCTAGTGGTCTTCTCTTTGGCCTTGCAGGGAGTGATAAAAAAGATTGTGCTCAGTCCTTTTATGGTGAACGAGTTCACTTCTCATACTCTCTAAAAACAACTATGAGAATTCCATGTAGAGTGTTGATGAAGATATTGCTTTCGAGAACTATTCAGACGGAACCTAGCAAGCGCAAATTATCGATGATATTTGAACCAGAAAATATCATGAAGAAGATTCTAAATCTACTACTGCAGTTTATTCATGATCTACTTCTCCCTCCACCACCAGCACCAGTACACTGACCCCCCCCCGTGATCATGATCGACCCCCGTATAAGTAATCCCCTTTCATCTCCTTAGAAGCACTCTTGAACCAAGTCCGCGAACTCGCCGCTACGATGTTCAAAAGCGTCAACGACATGTCCAGCGTGATGAAGGCCACTGGTGAAGAAGAGGAGGACGATGACATGGTCCCGGAGGAGGAGGACGAAGACGAGGATATCACCAACAACGACGAGAAGAATCCGGGACATTAAGCCTTTTCACACATTCTCGACATTTTTGACTTCTGATTTTTCAATTTACTCAATTCGGAACTCTTGGCTCAGGTAAGTCACCGAAGAGAACCGGGTAGCTGCATAGCATTCGGCGCTGGTCATAGATACTCTCCCTCGGTACTACATTGACTGCAGAGCGGTGGCTGTAGTAGTCAAGACTCTTAGACATCAAGGGGAACAAGAACAACCTTTGACTACTATTAGAATACTGGGAATAGAGACTTTCCCTCGATACAACTAGTTCGGAGTTCGTTCCTACTCGTCCCTATACTAGGAAAGAAGTCAAGAACGATCTGAAGAATGCAGTGCCGCAACCTGTAAGGACAGATGATGGAGACCGCTTTGTTGGGGAAAATCGCGAATAAGCTGACGTTGTTACACGACATCACCATGGCGAAACAAATGCAAGATCAGGTATTGAAGGAATCGCTAATCACGGATTTTTTACGTCGTTTTGAAGATTTCATCAAATGTTTCCAATGAATTGCGGATCACTTCTACTTTTGGATTGACTACATACTACCCAAGTACAACAGGTCGACGAAGAGATCCAGCAGTACACGCAAGCCGCAATCTACAAGAAGCCGCAAAGTTATGCTCAAGAACATTGAGTGTCCATCTGTGGTCTCGGCATCTTGATCCCCTTTTCCCTCGTATTTCATGGGAACAAAGGGGTCCTCCGGGTGAGGGGACCGCAAAAATGGATACTCAAGAAGCCGACTTCTCTAACAAAGGGTGGTGGAAGACGAGGAGGAAGAAGTCAGAGATGAGGAGTTCCTAAGACTCCAGCGAGTAGCCCTTATGCAGGCTGGGTTGACGTTAGAGGACGTGGAAAGTTTCGAATTCAATCCATTGGAGTTGGACGATTTCCAAACCTACACTGCTGTTTTGTGGTTCCTACAGGGGGAAAGCATGAACCTAGGGCCATGGATCAAAGACACATTGAAAGTGGATGGGAAACAGGTACTTAATATTCTTTTGGTGGAAAGAACGTGGTCTGCTGTTCACACCCCTCTGCCTCAACCTCCTCAACAAGCACAAAGATCAGGGTTTTAGTATGGGTCGTTAGAAGCACTTTGAAAACATACTATTAAGCACTGACTTGGGAATAAAGTGACTTTGATAATTTCGTTTTTCTCAGTAGTCGAAGTGTATTATCCACCATCTCCAGCTCATGGTTCACTGAAGTTGAGATCCATAAACTTTCGTAGAAGGAAGCTTAGAGTGTACCACCGCATTCCCATCACCATTTTGACAGATCCAGCGTTTCCTCGAGGAGATTTCAGCGAAGTACGTGAACACAAACCCCTACCACAACTGGCTCCATGCTGTGGATGTCACCCATTGCACTTATTCGCTATTAAACCTCTGCAAGACGAGAGATATTCTCTCGGTTTCCGACAGATTCTCGATGATTTTAGCTGCCGTCTGCCACGACGTCGGTCACCCTGGTTACAACAACCCCTTTTTGGTGGAGTCAAGCGATGCTTTGGCTTTGAAATATAACGACAAATCGCCACTAGAGAACATGCACTGCGCGATTATGTTTGACGCGGGCTTTTCGAATCCGGAGACAGCTATTTTTTACGGCTTACTTTACCTAAACCTGTACAACTTAATTCCTCGTTTTAAATAGAGAGGCATCTTGATCTTTGAGTTATATTTGACGTGCTTGTTTCGCGGAGAACAAAACAGCAGAAAGATGCACCGGATGCACTCGACGGAGTTGAGTTTCTTGTTCAAAGTAGCTAAAAAAACGAACCCCTAGGTGTAAGGTTAAGGAACCTCAAGCTTCATCATTCTCATTCTCTTAGTTAGTTTCGTGTTAAGTTGTAACTTTCCACAACATACGTAACCGCACCGCTTCGCCATTCCAATCTTTGCGTGAGATCCATCGTGTAGACCATCTATGACGCCCTTATGGCAGTCTGCGCTGAACTTTCTTGTGCGAGATTAATTGCATTGTATTGTGCCTCTAATTTCTCGATAAATGCAGCAAGAACACCTACATCGACATCAGAAGAGTAGCAATAGACGCGATTTTGCATACGGATATGGTCAACCACTTCCCGATGGTGAGCCATTTGAAGCTGTTGTACGAAGAAAACGTAGAGATGATCTCCATGGTGCAACAGGAATACTGGGGAAGCGTTGTTATGACCTTGACTTGTGGTCACAATAATAAATGTAGATCTTGACATTGACAATCTAAGGAAATAAGGTAGTTACCGACTGAAATAAGGGAGGTGGTAGCTTTGACAGGGCCACTCTTCCTCTTTAAGTAGTTACTCGCTTATTTTCAGGAGTTACTTGCTTATTTCAGTTTTTCGAATATATCTTGATCATCTCCTTCCAAGGAGAACCTCCTAGTACCGTCGGTTAGTTTTCCCCCTCCATGATACATCGTATCTCAAACTTCCTTGTCTGAAGCTCATATATCTCTCTCTCTCTATAGCATCAATCTCCAAGGAGAACAACCTGTTCATCTTAAAATTGCTCTCTTTTCTGTTCCTCCTTAGGAACGTCAGTTAAAAAAATGGCCTTGTAGATGAAAAAACGAGCTCTGACCTTGAGAAGATAGAAGATGTAGACGTACTCAAAAGTAGATGACGATGTTGAACTAGGTAGTGTACTACTACTACTAGATTGAGTTAGATAGTGTAGTGTACTACTAGATGATCATTAAGTTAGGTATTGTACAACAAGAACTACTTGACGACTTAGCTTTGACAGGATCTAACCTCAGTGGCGGTTTACATGGCGGATTCAACTACTTGGGAAGCAGTGGCACCAATGCTGGTGGTGGAGGTGGGAAGTCGAGTTGGGAGTTACCACAAGAGGCCATTGATTTTTGGAAACAGCCAGAGAAGGCTAGTTTGCTGAGGAATATGATCTTGCATGCGGCGGATATCAGCAACCCGTTTAAGCCGTTTCCAATATGCAGGGCGTGGGCGTAATTAATTAGATTTTCACCTCCACTCAGTGATTTGGAATTCAACTCATCCACGGGAACGAACGGAACCCCTGAGTGATAGATTTCAATTCCACAAGAACAACTTTCTCAGGTATCTGGTCCTCATCCCCAACGAACGGAACTCGTGAGTGATAGATTTCAATTCCACAACAACTTTCTCAGGTATCTGGTCCTCGAAGAATTCTTCCTGCAGGGTGATTTAGAGAAGAAGAGGGGATTGACTGTCCAGATGTTGAACGACCGAGACAAGGTGAAAAAGCCACAGTCGCAGATCGGCTTCATCGAGTTCGTGGTCGCACCGTTCTATTTTCAGCTATGGATGTTGACATGATGAACTACTACTCGAAGAAAACTGATGAAAGTTGTAAGGGAGTTTTTACTGACTGGTGACATAAAAGTAGAGTCTTGACTGTACATTCCTCTTCGTTTTTCAGTTGTACCTCCTCAACAAGTTCGTTAAATCAATGCCTTACACTCTTTGGCTTTAAAGTTATTTTAAGTAGTAGTTGCTCGGTTATTTCAGTTCATCGAATACTTGGCTTTGGTTGAAAATGGTCATAAGCGGTTTCCTAGGTTGCTTGTACTAGGGTGACTGCTCGATGACGAGCTGCGTTAGTTCTAGTTGTATTGTACTTGTTCCTTTTCCTTACGAAAAAAGAGCTCGTGTTCTTCTAATACCCTTCGCCACCTTGATGCCGAGTATCTACCAGTGTGCTGAGGGCATCGTGCACAACGTCCGGCAATGGGAACAAGAGTGGATCGAGGAGGAGGAGCACGCTACCGAGGAAGCCCAAGCTGGTGTCCACAATAGAATCCTGAAATTGGAAGAAGGGTTAGAGAAGTGTAAGATGGTGTGAGGTCCTCAGGAGATCTACATCTAGGTGGAGGATGTTGGAGAAGTGAAAGATGGTGTGACGAGGAGAGGTACATCTAGGTGGAGGATGTTGGGGATGATCATGGTATTGGTAGGGAGGAGACATCAGGGATGGGGATCTAAGTACTTGTAAATTTTTACAAGTTTATAGTACTTATGCAGAACTGTTGTAAATAGGTCATGTCTTAGAAAAATGAAAATGTAAGATGCGGTAACTACAAGATTTTGTTCGAGAATCACGAGTAGTCGTAAATTCATACTGTAGTTTGGCTAATTATTTACAATGTTTCTGGAAACGTGACCTACAAGAACTAGTACTTGAACACAGAGAGCTTGTGAATAACAAACAAAATTTCACCAGAGAGCAAAGATAAGAAACTTCTTATTCTAGCATGATTTCGTTACTTTTCGACTAAGGAAAACATAAACAACTCAAATTAATATAGCAGTTTGTTTTAACTTGATTGTATTTCCGGTAGGTAACACTGCCTAGTCATTCTTGTTCTTACTTTCTATTGATAGATATAGCGCAGGCATCTGCAGTTGCAAGAATTAAGCCTCAAGGAAACCGACCTGCACCAGGCAGAAGCCAGTTTTTCTGCAGAAGCAGATGTGTGACGTTTATATAGCAAATCGAAATGGTTTTGTTAAGAAGAGTACGCCGCGTTTTTTTAGTGTAGTGTTGATGCGCAACATGCTCTTCTAGCCCCCATATAGTACCCGATGAGACAGGATGTCATATCTAAGGCAGTCATATCCTCATGTGAGTTGAGAGAAGAGCTCCTTAATGACACACTTCAGTTCGAGGTTGACGCTTCATCTTCATCTACTTAAATGTCTCCTATAATTCGCTGTGCCTTGTTCTGCAGTGATGTGATTCTGATATGTCGAAGACCTATCATGCTTGAATATTTTACTAGTGTCTAATAGCGCATGATGTGAAAGCTGTGATGATCAAGTGGTTCTTATACATAGTATTGACCTCTCGAGTGATATCTAATGATTTTAAAAATCTTAGTCTTTTTTGTTTGACAATGTAAATACAATGTCATGGCATTATCGTTTTTGGAGAGATTTGAGTACTAGTACTAGTATGGTAGAAGGTTTTGTGGCCGTAGTCCAGTGTATAATTAATGAACGGAAATACAGTATGCAGTAGTGTGTCAATTCTAGAAAGATTCCTCGTTTTCATGTTGTCCAGTACTGTAAAATAGTTTGGTCCGGAGAATACCGTCTACCTAGAGTTCATTCACACTGTATATATAATTAGGCCGACGCATTGGCATTATATATAATGTAATGCCCTCGTCTTCATAAATTTTCCGAAGAAATATAGATTCAAATTTTTCTTTTTACATAGACGAACAGCAAAAAATGCAATTGAAGATGACTCGTCTAGGTTTAGCTAGAGAACGACGAGACGAGTTCATTGTTTGATTTCTATCAATGTCTGAGTCACATAATCTAATCTTCTCAAGGGCTCCCACAGCATCTCCATCATCAAAAGCATAGTCAACTAGCCTTTTTTCATCAGCAGTAAAGTAGGTACTATGTATAGAAAGAGCGGTTCTGGTTCCGAGCGTGACCACATCAAAGGTTTCATGCGGTGGAGTTCACAAAGACTGTTCTAATCTTTTTCGATGAATCTTTTCAACGTCCGTATGATATGGTAGAACGACATTGAGTTTGAGATTGACGGTGGTTAGGTGGAAAGACTTGAAATTAAGGCTCAGCTTTCGATGGTCATTGGGGTTGGTCACTGAGATCCCTCTTGAGAGAACAGGGGAAAATGAAGGAAAAGCAAAGGGAGAGGCATGGGACCCATTTCTTTCAGAGTCAGGGACCATTGAATGCTGAGCTTTAATGAAAGTAGACCTATTCCATCAGAGTCTTGTAGGTGGAACTACAGGGACCATCATTTAGCCTTGTGAGTGGTCCCTGTAGTTCTACCTACAAGAAGATAGGATCACGCATTTTTTAGCGCTTTTCGTGCTGGAGACGCGAGTCGAAGCGTCCGAGTCGAAGCGTCCTGGGCGACCATTGCCATGAGCAAGTGCTGCAATGCTCTTGAGAAGCTAATATAGCTGAGAAGTAAATGGTCGAGAGGAAGAGAGACTTTTGAAAATGGACGCTCGCAAAAAAATAGACATCTTCTCTGGCTTCATCTCCTCCAACAACTCAGCGCTCGAGGATACAGGTCAAACTGTGAACGGCGAATCAAATTATATCCTATCCTAGCTCGAGGGACCCAACGAGCCTCACTATGAAGCGATCGCATGGTCTTGGTCGTTAGTCTCAAACACTACTAGACGTAGATTATCAAATAGCTTAAACCCTTTCCCACCCTCAAATAAAGCAAATAAGCTTCCACATCGCCAAGAAGCACCAAAATGACGGGTAACAGCGACGATCCGATGATTGAGGGTATGTGGGAGGGCAAGGGCATTGACCGCATCCTACAAAAATCTACCCTCGAAAAAATCGTGCAGCAATTGACAGCACAGGGCAAGTTATGATAGATGATGAAGATATTGAGATGAAGATGATTTCGTCTCGCTAATTACTTTTAATTGTGTTGTGATATTAGATTTTTTCCCTAAACCCTAAATCCTACCAAGGCATGACTTAGACTTCCAACGGCAGCTGCCCCCTCGTCCTTTGTCAAACTCAATAATTGATTCAGTAGATCATTCTAGGTTGATCATATTGAAAGCTGTCTACCAAGAACTCTCTCTACACTCTGTCCTCTCCAACTAGAGCCATCTCTTCCTAATCTGCGAACTGAACGGCTTAGTCGGCAAAAAGGCTCGTGAGGTTGTCGACGTCCAAGAGCGGCTGTCCAGTGTCACTCTAGACCTGTCGCAAAGGCAATTACACCTTCAATTACGGCTTACCCTATTTAATTGAGGGGCAACATCTTGCGGGGCAACATCTTTGGCGTGCTTTCAAGGGGCTAGCGGAAAGCGCTACCGCTAGCACTACTACTACTACTACTATTACTACTACAGAGATCAGCACTCTTTGATAAATTGAAAATGATGATATTGGGTAACTCCCCGGGCCCGGGTGCCCCGGGAGACGTTAAGGAAGGGAAAAGGATACTTTAGGGACGTGGGTGGGGGTGAATGGTTTCACAAGGTGAAACGGGCGCCCGAGGGGCGCGCACTCCCCTCCGCGTCGCGGGAAAGGGGAGCGGGGGCGCGGTGATTTTATACACAAGAGGAAGGCGGCAGCACTGGCACCGGTGTCCGCGGTTTTTTTCTTCTCTTCCGTCTCTTTGTCCCGTTCGTGGCCTTGTGTCCGGACTCTAGCGAACAACAAGAACAAAGCAAAACGGAGGCCCGCGAGGGTCGTCCGCAAATTATAGCGAAAAAAAGGGGGCCCCGTTCCCAAAGTAAGAAAGAACAAGCAAACAAGAAGCGCCGGCGGGCAGCGAAACACGCACCACCACGGGCACCACCGTCAACGCGTTGGCCATAGCTGGCGCGGGTGTTCGTGGCTTTTTTCTTCTTTTCTCCCTCTTTGTCCCGTTCGTGGCCTTGGGTCCGGACCATAGCGAACAACAAGAACAAAGGAAACAGAGCGGAGGCCCGCGAGGGTCGTCGGCAACTTATAGCGAAAAAGGGGGGGGCGTGTTCCCAAGTTGGTGACAAGAGTAAGCAACCAGGAGGCGCCGGCGGGCAGTTAAACACGCACCACCACGGGCACCATTTTCAACGCGTTGGCCATAGCTGGCGCGGGTGTCCGCGGGTTTTTTCTTCTCTTCTGTCTCTCTGTCCCGTTCGTGGCTTTGTGTCCGAACTTTGGCGAACAACAAGAACAAAGGAACGCGGAGGCCCGCGAGGGTCG
>CAJINU010000057.1:238959-277448 GCA_905178165.1 Amoebophrya sp. A25
GGCGCTCTAAGGGTCCTTTAGTGTTCACATTAAAGGGGAGGGGAGTCCTTTAGCATTCACATTAAAGGCGTCTTAGGGGTCCTTTAGTGTTCACATTAAAGGCGAGGAGTGTTCGGGGATTTTTAATAGTATTTAAATAGAGTATATAAACTCTAACTCAAACAGTGAAGGAATCTGCCAGTGTCAGCTTGTCGCCAAAGCAATTAGCGAAGTATCGAGGGGAATGTCGCACCACTTTGAACCAATTTTTCGTCAAAAAGGGAAGCACAGCATTGAAAGTTGAGGTGGTGTATCACACGCCAGCGGGAACGGCGGTACTTGAATACGTGACTCAATCATCATTATCTTTATCACCTCAACAAGTAGTGCATTAATATACTGTCATTATCACCGTACTAAAGTTCGTACTTCTAGTGGGGCTTCTGAACTTAATTTGCACGCTTTGATTTAATGTACCAGTACCAAGAAGACTCTTACTGCGACTCAACACTCGGTCTTGGATCATTTATTTTATTACGTAAGTGTGTATCGTAGGCTTAGGTGCTATACTACAGCTTTAAGCTGTAACTGTCTATAGCATAACCTGATCATCTTAGTTCTCTTCCTTTCATTCACTGCTCGTATTTCAATTTCTCGGCTCTATTCTCACGCTTACCAGTTATTTCAAATTACGTAAAAATTACAAATAAGCATTTCAATGATACCTTACTCTACTCCAGCACAGCTGGAGACTAACCATTTCAATGATACCTTACTCTACTCCAGCACAGCCGGAGCAGCTGGTTGAGGGCAGTGGGAGTCGTGTCGCTGTTTTCCGCGTAGAACCCAGTCAGCGGATTGAATCCTTGCAAGCGCAGGCATCAAAATATTGGTGTCTAGAAAACAATGGCGTCTTTTTCCTGGATCGCGATGGGCAGATTATCCCAGATGGTATGAGCATAGGAGATGTGGTCTTGCCACAGGGGTCGGATTACCTGGTGTCGGATGATTGTTATGGCTTGATGATGCCCTTGCCCACGACTTATTTAGCTGCAAAAGTGGAAGTCCTCTATTTTGTTTGTGCTAGCGATATAATTCTTGATTGGGCGATTGCGATAATTCTTGATTGGGCGATTAGCATTGGATTTTTGACAATTTTAAGAATCTTCAGATAGAGGCGATCTGCAAGAAGGTGAACCTTTCCCCCTTATTTTCAGCTAGAGGCGTGCTGCAAATCTTGCTTGGCTTTCACCTTTTAGGTGAAGGTTTAGGTCCCGCGACGCTCAACGCACTAAGTAAAACAGCCGGTTAGTTTTTACCTCTAAAAGTCTAAGTTTATCCCGTGCAAAAGTAGAAGTCCTCCATTTCGTTGCTGCTAGAACCAAAAGTACTTAACTTGTATCTTCATATCGAACATCAAGACTGTTGCCTCCTCTAGTACTTTTCATAAATGCTCGTCGTCTAATCCTCTTACCGCCTAACTCTGGTCAAAGCCTGCACGGAACTCGTCGTAGTGGACACTTCCGCGCCCAAGGGCCAGAGATGGCGCGACTTTTCCTTCAACCACGTCCACCTACGCGAGCAACTGGCTTTACATCGAAAATTGAGAGGTCAGGAAGATGTCAACCTGGATCCAGTCGACCCTTCCGCGATACCATCTTTAGCGGAACTGATAGAGCGAGGAGCAATAAAACGCAGGAAGGCTATTTTAGACTTGAAGTGTAGGTTGTTGGAAGTGACGTTGTTCCTCTGCCTCATACTATGTTAAGGCTCATCATTGTTGATTCACCTTCAGTATATTAAGTTCGTGCATATATTTTTTGAGCTTATGCTCCTTTTCTACTCATGAGGTAAGGTGTTCCGGGCGATCTTCATTATAAGTAAAACAACTGGTTAGTTTTCCCTCTATCTCGTAGCTTGATCCCTGCTCCAAGCAACATGTTGATTTTGATTCATCTTCAACACTACTCAGAGTGTCTCCCTCAGTTTCCTTCTCGGACGATTCGGAGGGTATCACTGCGAGGGGTGAATTAGTGACTATTTAGTGTGAGCTCTAACTCTCTTTGTACTTTTGTTTCACCGGTGGGGATGGAAACGCAATGGTGGCGGCGAGAGTGAAGCAGAGGTTGACTTTGCTGATGTCTGAATCAAGACGGTTTTCGGAAGCGCGGCGAACAAAACTAGCGTTTGTGCCGCCGACAGGGGTAAGCAGGCGGAGGCGACTGGAATTGCTGGATGAAGGAGAGGGTGGCGATGGCAGTTTACATGAAGCTGCGGAAGAGAGTCCCTTGGACGATGAGCCTGAGATGAATGGTCGTGAAGATGTTGAAGACTTTTACATGTCTACTTCTCCTTCTAGCACCTCAATCAGCAACGAGGCGAATACGCTTGCCAGTCGAAGAAGAAATCGCTTCGAAATTTTGAAGGGACTTGGAGGAAGTGGAGGTACTAGTGGGACATCAAGAAGAGGAGGAACTTCATCAAGCACCGTTGCTAAAGAACAAGATCAAGATGAGTTGTCCCCTTCGAGACGACTTCTTGACTCTGATAACTACATAGATGTAGATACACAACAAGCACAACCATCTTCCTCCAGATCGAGACGAGGTTTAGCAGCGACCGGCGCTTCCACTCTACTGCAATCTCAAGCTGCTGGCACTATCTGGGAAGATCCAGCGGCAACGGCACACAACCGCGCTCTCAGCGATATTCGTAGTCGCCCTGACGTCATAGAATATTTCCGCGATTCCCTCAGCACCCTTCTCACAGGTGCTACGTCTGACGACGCCTTGTTTCAGTTAGGAAGAGTGCACTTGTATCCTTTTTTAGTGCGTCCTTCTCTTATGGTCAGCTTTTCTCCTTCTCGTCGTTCTCTCATGCCATATTGTTGCCCTTTTGTTCCCACGGGACGAAAGGTAAAGGGGAAATAAGGAAGGTCCTTTTGTTCCCACGGGAAAGGATGACAGGGGAAAGGAAGGTACCTTCTGGATGATGAGGGGGCCGGGATGGACGATTCACTCGCACTGCACTCTAATGCTGCAACTGCGCCAGCAAGCGAGGCTATTTCGAGCATCGCGGCAGCAGGAGCGACGCTATTTTCAGGGAGCACTTCACAGACTGGTCACATGATCGTGCAATCAGTGTCGTGGCCTGAAACTTTACCTGAGGACATCGTGACAGCTTTCAAGTCTGCCATCCACGTAGCGACACATCAACAATTCTGCGCACCTCTCCTTCCTTTGGTGTTTTCCTCAGTGGCGACTTGCACAAGTGGTGTCATGGAGAATGGGGGAAAGACAACAGCGGAAACAAGATGGGCTACAGCGACGACGCTGCTGCGAGCATTGCAGGAAATAGGCAGTGATGATACAACAACTTCGACAAAAATGCTCAACATCGATGATGGTGCATCTACTTCTTCTACAACTCGTATTATTGGACCAACGGCGCAGCGTGAGCGTCCTCTGGTGTTTACCAAGAAGACTCAACAACTACATCCCCTCCTCAAGAACGTAGAGGAACTCCAAGTAGTGTCCTATCAGATTTCAGAGGAAGGCGACGACTTCGGACCCTTTGATCCGGTGCTCAGGTCTCTTGAGGACGAAGAGAATGGGGACGAACAACAAGAGTCGACATCTTCATCTACATCTTTAAAAACCTCTACATCTTTAACTTCTTCTTCTTCTTCTTCTTCTTCTTCTTCTTCTTCTTCTTCTTCTTCTTCTTCTTCTTCTTCTTCTGCTTCTTCTTCTTTCTTTTCTGAGGATGAGCAGCAGACGTTTAGTTTTGGTTCTGGTAGTGAGCTTGCTGACAAAAATTATGTTAACAACTATGTTGTCGACACAACATCTACTGCTGCAGACAATTATCGCCAGTTAACACCGTCAGCGTATAACAATGACACCTTAGCTGGAACCACTACTGAAACAGCCACGACGTTGTTCATCTTGACAACCAACAGCCCTATTTCAGCCTTAGGCGCGATTGATGCGCTGTTGGCGCAGAACAGTGCAACTTTTGGCACAGCAGTGCTCTCCAACGCCATCGCATCGTTGATCGCACAAACAAATCTTTCTACCGTGAATCTGACGTTCGCCGTGTCCGTCTCGGCTCTGACAGTTAGTTCAGGAAGCCTAATTTCGCCTGCTAGTGACCTAGCTTTTCCACCGACCACCACAACTACCACGACAACCACAGTGTCCTATGTCTGTTTTCCTTGGACTTACTATCCAGATAATAGTACGAACGCAAGCAACTACAGTAGTAACGGGACGAACACGAATGCGAGCAACGCGTCAGCTGGTAGCGGGTCCTCACGGATTCTGAAAGAAGTAACGGCTGGCGCAGACGCAGAGACTTCCATGACAATGAGAGAAGGGATAATAAACAGTGGCGACAGTCGTACCGACATCAGAGAATTAACGAGTGCAGTGGCTAGTAATTCAACCAACGGGTCTAACATGTCGTCCAATGTCACCACCTATACGGGACCGACTACTTGCATACCATGGGTCGCGCCAGCACCTCCGGCGAACGTGAGTAATACAACAGCAGGTAATGTAACAAACTCTTCAAATGCATCAGCTAATGCATCTGGTGGTGGTGCGCGAATGCTGTGGGCAACGGGAGAGTATACCGGGAGCAGTGGCGGAGAGGAGGATAGTAGTGGGATGATGATGTCCTCTTCACCGGAAGAGTCTTCCCGTACCTCAGACATACAGGCAGCGTCAAGAAAAGCAGACAAAGGGAAGCCCCAGTTTGTAGTTTCGCTTCCTGTTGTTACCGCAAACAGTGAAGGCAAAAAAGCTGTGATACCAATTTCTGAGTTGCGTCGCATCCTCAGCCCAACTGGACATGAACATCAAGATCAAGTCACCGTTCCAGAGTCGACCTCCCTTGACCAACATCCGTCTCGTGCCTCGTTTCCTTTCCCAACATCTACTTCGAGTTCCTCAACGTCACCAGACGAATTTACTCGTTCTTCCTCAGAACCAGTGTCAGCAGCAGAACCACGACAACTCCAGTCAGTTCCTTATTCAGACGCACCCTCTTACTCATGCCGCACTAGTCGTGCGACGTCTTTGAAAGCATCTTTTGGGACCTTTTTTCCGGATTGCTACAGACCACGCCAGGCCCTAGACGACTTGAGTCAGGCATGGGTCGGTGATTACCGTGGTGCCGCGTCGCAGTTCTTTGATGAGTTATGCTTGGATGGGCCGACCACGACCAGTACATGACGATGTTCCTGCCCATCCACCTCCCAGTATCAAAGTACACACGATGAAGAATGTAGTTCCTGATTATAATATCAATACTAGTATCAAAGTATACATTCTAGAAATCAATATCAAGCTATACTGCTCAACAGTATCTACTTCCATATTTTGGCAACGTTCATACATCTCCGATTCCACTGCCTTCGATCATGTTGGTGGAACCGCGATGGCTTCGAATGAATTAGCCTTGGTCACCCCAGCACTGTACACCCTGAGCAGCTCAACGCCTACAACGTTCTTGAGTTAAGGCTCCGTCTAGAGGTACACGAAATCCATCCAAGGGAGGCCGCTTTCTAAGGGAAAAGAACTACCATCTTCGGGACACAAGCCCTATAGAAGATGGATTAGGATTTCTCTCAGTTGTTCTAATTTACTGACCTCCGGACGTCGGTTCTGTATCCGCCAATAGATTTGCTATCGAACGCGCGTGCATTTTTGGTGCACGCTTTCTACTACCTACCAGCAACTGCCTATGCGCATGACGCTGGGGCAAGGAGTGTGGTTTGGCTTTTATGGTGAAGAAATGGAGTTGTTGAGCTTGAGCTGAACTGGAAAATCCACAGGGGGAGCCCCCCTCCGTGGTACATACTTAAGTTAGAATAATTTATAGAACGGATGTAGGATGGACTTGGATGGATCGGATGGACCCCCCTGCTAAGCCTTCCGGTCCTCCTTGAAATGGTGGGAAGTCCATCCGTTCCATTCGATCCATCCGATCCATCCCATCTCGGATCTGGCACCCCTAGAGCTTGCTCTATTATATGACGAACTGAAATAAAGTAGAAACCTGCCTGCGCGTCTCCCTCAACATCTGTCGCTCTCTCTCTTTCATATTCCCGCCTCTTCTTTGATTTCCGGGTCACTGGCAGGGTTTATCCGAGTTTGGCTGCCACAGTTTTGCCATTCGACGATAGTGCAATATTGACTGGGCAAACCATTTCCCTAGTTTTCGCAATAGTCTTTTGCTTGGCTGTATTGGGCCTAGCGCTGAGACGGATTTTCAAGCCATATTTCGAAGAAGAAAGAGAGGTCTTTTCTTATGACGAAGCACTTACGAAGAATGGCGATGGATAAATGTGGTGCCAGCTTCAGCCTACCTACGTGTTCCATAAGCATAGTCTCCAAACTGCATTGGCAACTTCTGACAATTGAGATCAATGACGGTGGTGCCTGGATCATCTTAACCTCACATCTTAGTAGAGTGCTCCCCTCTAATATCCTTTCCGCAAGCACGGCTTGCAAATTCTCATCCTGCTCTTCGTCGTTACCTATGCAGCGATCCTCCTCTCCGTCGGACACGGCATCGATGGTAGCTCGGTCACCAACGCTCTCGCAGCTGAGCGCGTGAATACAACATTGGCCGTCACGGAAACTACACCTGCAATAGTTAAGGGAAGGGTGCATCTGTTTATTATTCTGCAATAGTTAAGGGAAGATGAATAGCAACATGTGCTCCCACTTCAAGTACAGGGTTAGTAGTGATGCTATCTTGTATCATCTTTTTCTGTTTATTATATAGTTGGTTGTATTTTCCCTATAAGAACGAAGAGCAATCATAACTTCACCTAAGAATGTGTCATGATGCCACTCATTGAGAATCCAAGTTATACTAGGGGAACGTCGTTCCACCTAAACAAGAAGGGCCTACAGAAGGGGAACGACATGCCCCTATCGACACTCGGAATGAGTGGAAGCATTCAAAGAAGACATATCGGAGAAGCTAACACCAAGATGCTCCAACCTCTAAAATAGCGCCGCCAAGCTATGTGAGCACAGACTTGCGCTCAGCCAGTAGTGGTCGCGTCACGCTGGCTGCTGTCAGCGGAGTTCTCCAAATTCTAGTGATGGCCACGATGTTGAACTACTTCTCGTGTTTCTTTCCGCATTTGGGCCTTGCCGCTCGCGTTGGGGGCAAAACAGTACGCCCATTGCTCCTTGCGTCTTTCGCGTGGATATACGTTCCAAGCTTGGCAGCAGGACTGTTGGGTGGGATACCAATGGTCTCCCGCGATGCAGCCCACAGTCAACTGGTCTATATCTTAAGGCTCAGCTTTCAATGGTCATTGGGGTTGGTCACTGGCGACCCCTTCTTGAGAGAACCAACGGGGGGAAAATGAAGGAAAAGCAAAGGGAGAGGCATGGGGCCCATTTCTTTCAGAGTCAGTGACCATTGAGTGCTGAGCTTTAAATATCGGACTACTAGCGCCTCTGAGGATACTCTCCGGCAATTTCTTGACGTCAGCCGAAGACAATGCTCTCCGTGGAAGCGTGGACAATTACTACCGATACTATGCGACATCTGTGATTATGAGCAAGTACTACGGAGTTTGTGGAGAGATTCAAGTCGATGCAGCGTTCTTGTAATTCCAACTTAAACAAAGGGACAGTACCAAACCTAAACCTCCAAGTAGACTGACGGACTCCTACTTGGACAAGATTGATTATTTGAAGCCGCAATCACTCACACGCTCTAACCCCAGCGCTTCCGCCAACGTCCAGTCCTACAAAAGTACCTTTGGTCCTGGCGCTCTCGGCGACAACTCTTTTTCCACGTTTCACACACTGGAATTCATAGTCCAGCTGTTCATCTTTTTCCTTGTCTTCCTTATATTAAGGCTTGACATTCAACAACATTGGTCGTTTCCAGGACCGCGCATCCATCCTCTTCGGGGGTATCTTCACAAAATTTACGACTACTCTCATCTCAGGGAAAACCTCTTGAAGATTCCACATTCCGTTTCCTTCTTGAGGTTCTGAAGCCAATTGTAAGGCAAGATGAAGTGAGTCAAATACTGTAGTTTGGAGCTCTAATTATAGGGGAGCAATTAGTAGTCGTCGTCTTGGTCCAGGGTGTCAAGGAGCTGAGTCTGCGGAGCAACGCTACGCACCACTATGCGTGGATGGCTCAGGACGCTTTGGAGTTTAACCCTAGTAAGCATCCAACAAAACCGTTGCTGTCTCATCCGGTGCATCCTGAAGATTTCCAGGTGAAGAATAACAAAGAGGATGATGAGTAGTAGATTTTGATCATGTCAAGATGTGCTTGTTGGGGAGAATATGAGGAAAGCTGGAATTCTAGAAGAAGGTCTATCGTGCTCTACTGAATACTTTTTTTTTTGCTAGCCGTAGCTAACCGTACGTGTGAAATATTTTCCATACTGTGACTGAACACCGTAACCGTGAACTGTTTTCTATTGAGAACATGCAGGCAGTTGTCTGCAGCTGCCACCGCATTTATCCATCGCCATCGACGTAAGAATATGTTCGAGTTATCAAGGTTCGATGATCATACTCATTAGCAATTGAGGACAAGATGAAAAGGTAGAGAATGTGTTGCTGCAGACAAAAACTGCTAGATGAACAATGCAAAGATGAGTGTTGTACAGATAAAGAAAGAATAAGAAACGCTCTGAACAACCTCATAAAGACTGGCAAAGCACGCAGTTGCCAGTACGGCTACCATCAGGAAGTGCGCAGTGGCAAACGCAAGGAGCACTTGTGAGGAATCTGCCCATTTGTTCAATGATGGTGTTTTCTTTGGCAACAAAGACCACAAATGTTGCATCAAGGTGAATGGTCTGCGGTGTAAAGAGAAGACTGTGAGTGTGGGTTTTACTTAGTTGTAAACACTACGAATAGTTCCGACTAGTACTATTTCTAGGGAAGTAAATAGAAGTAGCTGACGCTGCAGTAAGTAGATACGTATCCCGAAGGAAATGCAAAATGGAAACGCGGCAGTCATGACCTCCGCGTCTCGTGGAGACGCAGGCACGAGACCACGCGACGCCCGTGCCACCTCGAAGAATGCATATTTGCCGAGTTTGCTCGTGATCTCCTGTTCAGCGTCGTCATCTCCAACAAGTCGTCTTCAAGCAGCATCGTGAAAACATCGCGATCGCCATGCCGGTGCCACAGCTCGACTCGTCGGCCCCTTCGGCCGTTCCCTCAGCCGTTGCTGGGAAGGTTTTGTCGGTGAGGGAGCTCATACGCGCAAAAGAAATGGAGATGCAGAGTTTGAATGCCACACATTTTGAGGAGTTAGAGACTTATGACTGGATGCATGATGGGACTGAAGACAGGATAGATGATGATGATAATGGGTGGACCATCCACGAGTTTTCTACTACTTACGAGTTTTCTACCACGAGTTTTCCAGGACGACGAATCTGTTCGAACTTTTCAATTTAGATTTTTTAGATCATGATTCATCGCACCACGACTACTTACACATAGACTTGCGTCTAGTACTGCGTGAACACTCTAAATTGTGGTCATCCAGGAACGGGAGAAGCAGGTGACACAGCTACGTGGAGACTTTGCAAGACTGCAAACTGATTTTCAGTACAACTTGAGCCTGCTTGCGGATAGAGACAAAGAGCTGCAGCATCTGGAGAAGCAAGATGTAAATTTGCAGAAAAAGTTGGCAGAGAGGGAGACAAAGCTGTTTTATGAATGACAGTATAAATAGTCATACGGACGTTGTAGTTCTTGGCTGAACAGGGAGAAGCTCTTTCCATGGCGGTTCGGCGTCCTTCTGAGTCATCTCTTGCTTTCGCGCCGGCGCCGTCCTTGCCTGGGTCCTTTCGTGGTCCTGCGGGAGCTTCAGGCCAGACAGACACCGCATTAGCACGACCACAGGGGCAGGCGTGGAGTGTTTTTCCAATCAGCCGAAAAAAGCCCGGCGCTCGAGTGGGCGATCGCCTGGGCTCAGACGTTCCAGAAGGTAACACGGGGAAAATTTAGCGCCAGCCTGCGGGGAACATTCAGCAAAGTACTCGGCTGGCAGTAGGTTCCCGCGAGTCCCTTGGGCTGGTTTGGTTTGCTTCGTCTCTCTTTTCATTTCCGAACACATCACGCCGCCAGCACTCTCCACGCTGACGATACAGACAGCGCCAGGCGCGTCGGTTCTTTTTTTGGTTTTACGAATAGGGGCCGCGTAAGGCCGGGCATGTCTTTGATCACCGCAGCGCGCGGCGCGGAAAGGTTTTGCTAAGTTGAGAGCGCGGAGCCGTTTCGCGGGCTGGCTGTGGTGGAGTATGGTGCCGGGGGGCAGGAGCTGGGCGAGAAGGCCCCCGGCAGGAGGCAGCTGCGGCGATACGGCGGCCCCATGTGGCTGCGGGCCAAGACCAAGACCCCAGGGCGGAAGTATCACGGCAGAACTTGGCTGGGCACAGAGGAAAACGGAGGGAGGCGGCGCAGCCAACCGCCGCAGGGTCGCGCGATCTCCCTGAAAAAGTGACAGCGTTCAACACTTGCAAAAGTGCGGGCAGCCGTCGGCCTTGCAGTGTCGTGCTCGGCGATGCACGTGGTGGCCCATCAAGTAGACACGCGCCGACCCGCTCGAGGGAGTGGGCGCGCCACCTGGGAAGCCGCGGCGCGCCACTTCATCACTGCGCCTGCCTTGCTTGAGCCGCTAGGGCTAGGGAACTCGGCTGCCCCCAGTCGCAGCGTGTGCATGCAGCTCGCCGGTGGTTGGGTTAGTAGACTGGGCTTTTGGAAAAAGTGGGGCTAGCGGCGGCAGGTTTTGAGATGCCGCCGCCCCGTCAGAAGGTTAAGCAGGGCAGACGCCTGCGTGTGAAGATATGCGGCGCCGCGGTTGCTTGATCACGAGAGGCCCGCGGGGGGCTTCGGTTTGCGCGGATAACGGTGCGGCGCCAACCTCGCAGTGCGTATGAAGTAAGGACAACCAGGGCCCGCCCACGCGGCCCGCGCTCTGTCCAGGGCCGCGGAAAGGCCAGCCACCTATGAGCGCGATGGGGTTCAAACTGGTACCCAGTTCGGCCCGCCGCTCCAGGTCTCCTGCCTGAGGGAGAAATGCAGGGCGCCACGCTTGGGGATCGATGTCCCGCGTGTGTCTTTACAGCGCTGCAGGCTTATGCACCAGGAGAGCGGACTGAACAGAGGGGGCCAGCCCCTGCGGGGCTGCTCCTTCGTAGCAGCCTCGCGCGGTTGTGGCGGGGGGCTCCTCTTCTTTCAATTTCATAGCACCGGACACACAAGCATGGTGTCCGGGGGTGCGTCATGTTCTCAAAGTTTTTCTTTGCTCTTTTTCTTCTATCAAAGCAAAGCTGGCGAAACATTGGCAACGGGAATCTATTCGAGCATACATACTGGGGTTGCAGTAAAAACTGTGCAGCTGGTGTTGTAGAATGCCGGCTCTAATCCCCAGCGCTACAAGAACACCTGGAGCAAGTGCGAATAGACCGAGACAGAGAATCTGGAGAAAAAGAAGCAGAACTGAAGACGATCCTCCAAGGAAGTGAATCTTTAAAACGAAGAATCACAGAACTGGAGCATTTGGATGCTAAGAAAGATCTCGCACACAAGGAGCTGGTGGAGAAGGTACTAAGACCAGGATGACTATTAGATCATGAATGTTTTATGACTCTTAGATTGATACGTTGTTCTCTATGACTCTGAGATCATCAGTTCTCTGTGATGACGACCTATTCGCTCTTCTACCTTATTCGCTCTGCTACATGTTTTTCATTTTCGTGTCGCCCATTGCGTCGTCGACATCGCATCAATCATCTGTTTCCACCAGCTCCGCACCAGTGCGAAGTCCCACGTGGCACAAATGCAGCAACAGCATGAGGAGCGACTACAGGATATGCAAAGACAGTTGCGATCTGAAGTGGGCATGCTCAGACAAGAGAGCGTGGCAAGGGAAGCAATTTCGCAGGCGTCGTTGCATGAGTTTTATGAGGCAGACTAACTGGTAGAACGCTGATATTATGTCGCTATCTGCATGTAGTTTCCTTTTAGTGCTACTCGGTGTTGTAGCTGTTGGCCACTTCCACAAGCTCCCCGTAACTGTTTTCTTTGAGGTACTTACAGCAGATATTGCAGTTGTACTTGCACGACCATATCGAGTACCACAAACTCTGCCTTGTTGTGGTACCTTCTAACTGCTCTGTCTGCACGAACATATCTACTACTCTAAGCCTTGCAAGACCGAGCAGAGACAGCGGCACGAGAGCTCGCACATACGATAGCGGAACGCGACGCGCTGCAATCTGAGTCGACCGACGTATGAAGGAGTATGAACAAATGAGATTGTAGTTGTAGATGCTTGATTACGTACTACTCGAGGGTGGGAGAGTGGTTGTAGAGATTCATCTTCATCAGTTTTGTACTAGGTGTAGTCCTACTTATGATTTTGAATTGAGTGTGGTCCCAACTAGTTTCTAGAAGTTGCGTCAAAGGTGCTGGTGCTTTCTTTTTCATCCTAGTTGCAGAGACGCTACCAAAGTACTGAACAAGCTCGCAAGCATGCGACCGACTTGCTGGAGAAACTCACAGGTATTATTTTTGAGGGGTTCCCGTTTTCTTTCTTTTGCATTGAAATAATTTTCCTCGAGCACCTGTTTTCAAAACCACGAAATAAAGTGTCTCCATAATTACAACATGATCATTTCTCGTGTACAAACTGACCACCAGTTGAGCACGACCGCAGCGGGTCCGCATTTGACTCTGAGAGGCGTGACTTGGCTGCTAAAGTTGCTACTTTGGAAGCCGAAAAGCAACAACTTTCGAGTCAAGTGGTGGATATGCAGAAAGCGCAAGATATCAGGAAGCAGCAAATGCTCCAGAAACAAAGAGAAACCCAAGAGCAAACGGTTCAGATCCTGCAGAAGGATGCGGAACAGCAAGTGTTACGGCTTCCGCTAACCCATCGTCCTCGGTAGAATCCTCAAGTAAAGGTGAGCTGCTCTAAAACTAGACGCTGTCAAATCCGATGCGAATCGGCGGATCCAGGAGATGGAACGCCTGTGCAGGGAAAAAGTGGATAGGGTGCGGAAGGAATGCGAGGTACTGTAAATAAACGGTTCTTTGTTGAAGAAACAAACAAGTGAAAAACAAGGAAAAAGAGAAGAGAAAGATAAAGAAAGGAATTGATCTCGACTGCGATATAATAAACTACTTTGAGGATAATTACCTCGTTCTCTTTTCTATCTTCCTCTGGTCTTTCTTTTTGCTAGTTAGGTCGGCTCCACCGCAACTATCGTCTTTTCAGACGTAGTTTGCTTCTTATTTCTCGTGATTCTTATTTAACATCATAACGTCAACATCATGATGAAACTACAGATGAAACTACTATCGCTTATAAAAGGTACACAAACTCAAACAAAGTGAAAGTGATACCATGACCACCTCAACATGCTGGTTTTAAGCAACACTTGTAATCATGTTTGCACCCTCATTTAATGAGCAGGTGAAAATCCTAGCAGCGCGGGAAGAGTTGGAGCGGAGGGAGAGGGAGGAAACTGAGAGAAGGAAAGAACTACTATCCGAAGCAACCGAGGAGCACAAGCTCGCACAAGCGCGGGTGGCAGAGGAACTGCGACTGAAGGAGCAGGAGGCGGCCAGCCTCAAGGACTCTCTGGACCGCGAACAGCGTGCAGCCGGACTGCGGTGGCAAGAACTAGAATCCGTGAGAGCTACGTTGCTGGAGGAAGAACGCAAGACTAGAGCTCTCAAGACCGAGGTTGAGGCGTTAAAAGATGCTCGGGAGCAAGACGAA
Organism: Amoebophrya sp. A25; assembly: GCA_905178165.1. Taxonomy (NCBI): domain Eukaryota; class Dinophyceae; order Syndiniales; family Amoebophryaceae; genus Amoebophrya; species Amoebophrya sp. A25. The sequence continues at coordinate 252,739 of CAJINU010000057.1, forward strand.
CGAAACCATCGAAGGGATCTAGAACGTCTACATTAAGGCTACCGCTGGAGCATCCTCTTCAACACCATCGATCCTTAGCCCTTTTTTCAAGGGGAAAAAGGGTCGAGGGAGGCTCTCAGGAATGCGAACGCAGTACAACCTCTAAATACAAGCAGAACTAGACTTTCAGCGAACGATGGGCGGATCATCCTCGTCCAGCAATGCGGAGATGAAGGGCAGTTTTGATCCTCTCTTTTCTGGGGATTTCGGACCCGTCATGAACAACAAGGGCGGACAGGTGGGAGGTTCAACCGGAACAAGTAAACTTCAACAACTTCCAGCACCACATCAGCAGCAACAACTTCAACATCTTCAAGTAGAACAGAGTAGAGAACAACTTTTAGCTGTCCGAAACGAGAACGCGGAGTTGCAGAAGCAACTAGTAGAATGTCGCGCTGTGATTCAGCATATGAGGAAAGCAGTAGAAGCGAGACAGTTGAATCTAGATGGTGGAGGAGGAGGTTCCGCTCGAGAACAGGAGTTAGTTGACATGAACAGCACGCTGAATTTGAACAGTATTCATGATCAACAAGGTGTTCAGCACAAACCCTCATCGTCATCTTCATCTGGCTCTTCATCTTCATCCGTCGTGGATGCAGCAAGAGCTTCTGTGGATCGACAAAAAGCGAATCTTTTTGATGCTCATCAAAACCTTGGGCGGTCAACATCCTCAAATATGGGCGGTTCTGAGCAAGCGTCGCCCGCTCTCGCGCACCAGAATCTGCGTTATCCGCCGCCAACGCAGGGTAGTGGTAATGCAACCACGGGCGCAGCTCTGCAGCGGATGAAAGAGCATTACGACGGTTTGCTTTCCGCGAAAGATGCAGAAATCTGTAGCTTGAAAACGCGAATTCAGGAACTCAAGCGGGAAGGTGAATCTTTGCGCGCAGAAAGGTCAAAATTGATGGAACTATCCAACAAGCTGAAATATGAATTACAGGAAATGGCGACGTCTAGTGCACCAGCTTCTGGCTCAGTATTTTTAGGCGGAGTAGGACAGCCTGTAGATCTTCCTCCGGTTCTTACGGGTAATGACACCCCAAATAGAACCAGCATGCTACAGCAGTACCAGCAGCAGTCGATGTATCTATCAACATCAACGCCAAACGGAACAACGCCTGCCGGCAATAATTCATCAAGTACTTCTAGGCCGAGTAAACACGTATCCTTCGCACCTGCTGGTCAAGTGGAAATCAATGCCATCCCAGCCAACAACAATGAGAAAAGCGTAGCGATGGAGACGAAGCTGTATGCAGTGGAGCAGGCATTGAGGAATCTAGAGCAACAAAATTTAGTCCTACGACAGGAGTTGGACTCGACGACGCACAATAATCGACAAATGCAAAAACAGATGTTGATACAGGACAGTAGTGGTGCAACGTCAGGAGGAGTTGCTTCACACCAACAGGTGGAGTTAGATTTTCAGCATCAGTCTCAACAACCACAGTCCTCTTCATCAGCAGCCTTTTCTTCCTCAGGAGTTGGATCTAGACCAACAAGTGCCGAGCGTCCCAGAAGTGCACAGCGCTTGACTCGTGCACGAGAGAAGGTGGAAATGGCGAAATTGGAACTGAATGGGAAGAGAATAGAAGGTAGGAAAACTCACGAAGATGGACGACACGGGCATCTACATGATGGAGGAGCAGGAGGTGGACCCCTGCCCCTAGAAGTGGGCGGAGAAGATGGCTTGAATTTGAGTTCTCTGATTGAAGAAAATGCTAAGGCTGTTGCAGGAGGCTCTACTTCTGGTACAACTCTATCTACGAGCAAAGTAATAGGAATAAACAGCGCATCTTCCTCCTCATCGTCTTCTAAACCAACAGGAGTACTGAGTACAGCCGATAAACTGAAGCATCTGCAGAAGAAGCGGCAGGAGCAAAGACTCAGGTCAGTGAGGAATTGGGCCAATGTGCCTCCTGAAGAAAGAGTGGAAGGATGATTCTAGAAGAGGGAAGCTTCTATAATGTCCCTCAATCTCAAATTTCAAAGGGAAGCTTCTATAATGTGGCCAAAGTGTCACTAGAAACACAAGGTTGCTGTTTCCTTTTCTCTATCTTTTTTACCGAACTAACACTGACTATGAATACTTAGAATTGTCAGCGCGCATTGCTGCTGCTTAGAGTTACAAGTCTTATCAATCCGTAGATACACAAGCCTTATCCACTAAACGATTTTCTATTTCCACGTCAACGAACCGAGAACAGAAAATAAAATACGAGTCCTTTTCTAAGTCTTGATGAGTCTACGTCCAGTTGATAAAAACGAGAAACGACTAATATGCTACACCAGTCTGAACAACTCAGAGTCGAATTACAAACGAGTGCAGGAAGACGAAGAGTTTTCAAAGATGCACTTAGTACGAGAACACCGCATTAGGAGTGCAGAAAGTGTCCTACTGGCGTCTGGCTGATTGTGACTTTCTGGGAAGTTCTGATCCCTGAGCTTGACAGCGCTCGCCGCATCTTTCCATTGAGGCAGCTTTGCTGCCGGGATGTGAATTTAGAGACCCAGTGTCTGTCACAGGTCTCCATCAAATATCAGAAAGCAGATCATGGCTGTTTCATGGATCGATCTGTAGATTGCCGTTCGGATTACGTGGTGCTTTGGTCTGCGGAAATGCTCATGGAGTTCAAAATGGACCAAGTCACGAGTGCGCAAATCACCCAGCTGAAGAAGAACCAAGCGGCCAAGCGTCTGGCCACCTCCATCTCCAAGGTTTCTCCGTCGAAGACTGAAGATTCTACTCCTGAAGATGAGGCTGTGGCTGGTACAACATCCGAAAATGTTTAGGACCAGCACCAGCGCTGCGATGAAAGGTAGAAGAGTTGTTGTAAGTATTTCATCTAAAAATGTATTTGAATGCTCCTGTTGTATTTGAATTATGATCTGGTGGATGTGCATGAGCGAGCAGGAGAAAAAGCCTTCATCACAGTGATCATTTAAATCACGAGAATTGAGAGCGCATGTCAAGTTGGTTCCCCTTCTACTACGGAGGTAGAAAGAATATTATTTGTGCCAAATAAAACTTTGCTTCACTACTTTCCGGACATGATCGAAAAGATTATATACTCGTGGTTGATTGCCGTTCGGATTCAGAATCTCAATTTTCTGCGCTCATAGAAGTTGTCTCACTAAAAACTATTAAGGAATTTGATCGAATTTTCATAAAGATGAGAGAGCTTGGATATGCTGTTCATATCGGATGGCGACACAGAAAAATTTTTACTCCATACCCCTAGCTTACCTGTGGATACCCCAAAAATTCTCCTTGTGTGCGATTTTGAATGATAAGATTCTAAATGAGTTTGCTGGTCCTCTTGTTAAACACCGTCGAGGCCATTCATCATTTTATGCGCAGGATTGATTCTTCCATAGCAGTCAAAGTCGAATTCAATGATCTCATATCTACACGACCCACCCCCGCATACAATATTAGCGACATCAGATCTCGATCTTGACAACAGAATAGAATGCAATCTAGAGGCTACAAGAACTACATTTTTTTATTTTGAATACCATGAGATCATATACCGCTTGGGTTTACAACTTGTAATATATATATTTCTTACTTCCCTCGTCTACCTCTTAGTTACTTACAGAGTTATTACCGACAAAAACAACGATGGTTCGACCTGACGTTCTTTTCAAGTACCTCCGTGGGCGTGGTTGGACGCTCGAGCGGATCACTGGATCCCATCATATCTTCACCAAGGGTGGATGTGGTTGTCTTCCCGTCGTGGTGCATCAGGGTGCTATCCGCCTAGATGTGTTTGACAGTGTGATAGTGCAAGCTATCGAAGCAGAAAATCGTCCTCGAAATCACACGACGAGACATATTACAGCAAAGGTGGACATCAAAAGCAAGAACCTCTTGTTTGCTCCGTCTAATAGAGGTGGAGGCGCTTGTGCTTCTGGTGCTCCCGGAAGACGTGGCGAGCCACGACGCTTGCGTATCTGGGTAGACCGGGATACAGGACTGCTAGCCACATTCGACGCCGTCGAATATGAGGAGTACTTGAGGGAGTCCATGGCACAAGCGGAGGCGGACAAAACGGCAGCATGCGACCAGTACAGTTGCGTCTTGGACGAAGCACTGGAGCACTTGACCCAAGACCGCTTTGCTCACTGCGTTACTACCATTGAGAACTTTCTAGCCTCGAAACAAAACAGTACAACTACAAATACACGTGGAAGCACGCCAAGTGCGACAAGTACATCTTCTCCTTGTAGTTTGACGACGGCGGCGGAGATGGCAGTCGCAGATCTGAGGGAGGAGTTGGAGTTTACTTTGATTGTGGCATTGGAGAAGCAGATCCGTGGATTATCTCTCCGGCAAGGGAAAGAGCGAGAAGTGCTTTGCCGTAAATGCTTCAAAGCCTTGCGTGAGATGGAGCAACGTCACTGGCAGAGACACAGTGATGTGGATGCCTTGCGTACAGGGCTCGTGGACTTTTTGACCCAAACCGCGGGATCGGTCGCGTTCAATGGCTGCTTGACAATACAGAAAACTGGCCCGGGAGGAAGCGACGAAGGCGTGTTTGACCTTCGGATAGAAAAATGCAAACCTGTCGTCGACTTTTTGCTCTTCTTCCTAGAACTGCTGGTATACGAGGAACGCCTCGTTCCACTTCGCAAAATTTGCGGAAAGTCCGCGAATCGAAAATTTATGAAGATCGCCTCTTATATTTTTTAGAGTTTCTCCTATTTCATTGTCCTTAACCTTATTCATCGGAGAGTCTTCTTTTTCCTTATGGATGATGGACGACAAGTAGTGCATACTGTTTTTCTCATGGATGATGGACGATAACAAATAATCCGATTCGATCGTGCCCCTTTTTTACTTCTCTTTGGATTTGATTTCAAGATTGCCCACAACGCATATTTGATTCACACATTCGCACTCACACTCTAAGCTCTCTGCAAATGCGAAGAACAAGAGTGGAGATATTCTGTACTTGGATGACCCCACGATGCTGCAGATTTCGTTTGTAATGCTGGCTACGTGTCTTGCGGATATCGTCCTTGACATGTTCATGCTTCATGGCGAACACGATCGCGCAGCACGTATTGCACAGAGTGTGCTAGCCATCTACAACTGTGGACCAGTGAATGCGGATGATGTTAGCTCCCCGCGTTCTGGTGGTACGTTCAATATTGTGATTTATGGGGCGATGCAATAACATTAGCAATGCGAATATTAGTTTAAGGTTTTCTTTCATCTTATCCTCATCCTGTCGTGTGCGAGGTGGACTACGATAGTACCCCCCTCCGGTTTATAGCACGCATGGTGCAGCATGGAGTAGCATGGAGCGCAGATCCATGCTAAGGGACGCAAGAAGCGCTCCCGTTAGCTCCATGCAACTCCATACGATCCATGCCATGCGAGCTGCCAAATCTTATAAATTGTTCGATAATTTTTATAGATGTGACTTCCCCGACTGGGGCTTTTTTCTACTCTGCTTTCATCAAGGTGGAATGACTTTAATTTATTAACAAGCACTCATGTTCAAGGTGAAGGTCAACAAGATAGAAGTACTTTCGGGTACTCGACAACTACTTATTCCTCTACAACAAAAACTAACAACAGGTGGTAACCAGTCAACATCAAACGCTGTTTGGGATGCGGATACGCTGGACAAGATTCCATGCGTCCGATGGCGTGACAACAAAGCGATGACTTCTCGACCGTCTGACGGTCGTGGGGAGCCATTATTCATTATTCTGCCCGCCGACGCAGAGCTATTCGAGCGCGCCGCCGAAACGGCGGTCGTCTTTCAGTTTTTACTCGACCTTTCACCGGTTTCGAGGTTTCTCAAGGAGACGTACGATTGCAAGCTGGGTCCTGACCTCGAACAGGCTGGCTACAGCGCATGCTGTAGAAACAAACGGAAAATCAAGGTCGCGGACTTGTTGAACAGTGGAGCGCTGGACACACTCATCGGCACGCTCATGCGCGCTTCTGCATACGAGAACGAAGACAGGAATCCGCCCTTCCCCTTGGTCGAGTTAAGGCTCTTAGTTCTTTCGACGGCGTCTATCGATTGTATTGTAGATATAGTTAACAGTTTCAGCTTCAGTCTACTTGAAAAACATTGTTCATCTTGATCTTTCATTCATCTCTTTTTATAATTAGGGGACAGAGTCAGTAGTTCTACTTCTAGTTTTACTACGTACGACTTCTAATCTAGGTTGCGGACATGTTCGTCGTAGAGGTGCTGATGGCGTCCGTGTGGCTATTGCGCGCAGCCTACGTTCACGACGTCGCAGAGGATCCGGTCATGCGGGAAGTCACAGAAGGCTTCACAGAATTCCTAATCGACCCAGAAGGATTTACCGCGAAAGCCGCAGAAACATCTTCTGGTGTTATGGCTTAGAAGTTGACCTATCCGCCTCCAGAAGCATATCTTTATCTATGACATTTATTTCAAGGGGAAAAAGATATAGATGTGCGCCGCGCAATTAAATAGGTCAACTGGTTGTAACTCCTAAGTAGAGTCGTGGGCGTGGCACAAACTCTTCTCTCGACCGCAAGATGGTGCAGAAATGCGTCGCGCAACAGCGGATTCGCTCTCGCGACCTCATGAGGCTTTTCGGGCCTCTGGATATGGTGGACAAGGGTGAAATGAAGACGACCATAGGAGGAACGAACGCTGGAGGAGGAACAAACTCGACGTCGACGACTTCCAGCACTCTTTCACCTTCGAAATCCACCTCGTCTTCCCCGTACACCGCACGTGCTAATTTCATACACCAGTCGCGGTGGAACACGGATCCCGCAGTAAGGGAGTTTCACATCAAAGCAAAAATTTTGTTCGAGTGGGTGATGAAAATCGACTACGTATTCAACCAGTTCGGACTGGTGTTGAACATGTCAGACCTCAACTTCCAGCGCTGGTACGGTGCTTGTGACGAAACTCGCAAGAGCTACCTAAACACGCGCTTCTTCCAGCTTTCGATGCTACGCGCGTCGTTAACAACTATCTTGGCGCACACGGGAGAGGTTGAACAATTCGGCACTACACTGGCGGTTTTGCACCAAGCAGCGGATGTACTGCAGAGCATGAGCGACGCGCGCGTGTACCGACCGCTAAGCAGACCAGAACAAATCACAGACACGCGCTCGAGGAGAGCGCAAACGCGAGTGGCCAACAATCTTCTAGTTATGTTGACTGAGGGAAAGTAGAATATTTCTAAGAATAGGCTTCCTTAGAATTCTTTTTGGTAAAAAATGCCCAGGTTCTATCGTGCTTCTATACATCTTCAAAATGTGATTTGTAAGTAAATAATGCTCATTGAGAATGAGAGTTTCATCTGACGAGGCATTTATTTGGAATATCAAACTGGTGCACTATGCTTTTCTAATCCGCATATGCTCCTTGGCTACTATCCGGAATTGGCCTCAGCACCCGAGGTTTGGCACTTGCCGATGTGTTTGCAGATTCAGCAGTACAACGAGAACGCGGCCGATGTGGGGAGCAAGCTCTTGGAAACCTTGCCGTTGAAGCGCCTAACCGGAGGCTGGATCTTTTTTCACCAGATTTGCACCTTTTTTCCCATTGCATTGGGCGCACTCGCTACTCCTGCTGACGTTCTGCCACGTCTCCGAGCGGCCGTTGAAAACCATGCACCGATGCCACAAAGGTACGACCGACTTGATTATTTCGCACAGAAGAAAAGCGGTTCAGTCTACGCATACACATCACCACTGAAGAAAGCGAACAACGGTGAAGATGAAAATACAAGCAAGGATCATGGTAACCGTAGCGAGCCCTCATCTACATCAGCGGAGATAGGCTCAGCGCCTTCGAAGCGCGCACTGCCAATCCGAGACGTTTTTCTTTGCGTCATGACGCAACTGCTCGACTTCTTGCTGGACATGGGTTACTTCGATAAATCCACCTCGTTTGCAACAGTTTGCACTCACGATCAAGAAGAAGAAGACGCGAAAACAGCGAAGGAGATTAAAGAGGACCGTCCCACTGCTGAAGTGCAACAGAATGAGGTTGACGAGGGCGCTGTTGAAAATGATGCAGTCGTGTCGAAGGATAAAGATTCAGCCGAGAAAACAGCCCTCTTGCGGACCGGTCAAACCCTCGTAGACTCATCGGAGGTGACAGGTGCGCAGCCGGGTGGAGACAAGCCCGCGAAAAAAAGCAAAAACAAGCAGAAGCGACGCGCAGCCCAGGCTGCGGCTGCTTCGGCTGCGGCCGTGCAGGGTGGAAATAAAGGCGCGAGTTCGAACTCAGCGAAGGCTATGGAACATCAAACGGGATTGTTGGCAGCTGCAACCGCCTCACAGGAAGTATGGCAGGTAACGCTTTGGCCAGCTCGTTTTACGGAGGATTCGAAAAAAGACCTTCAAAAGGCAAACAAGAGTGTCGCGAAAGCAGACGCATTAAAGGCTGCACAAGAAAAGCGCTTGGAAACTGCAAACGCCATGCAAGATGCCTTCGGCACCTTTTGTCGAGCACGAGCATTAGGAGCATGTACGAAGTCAAAGTCAAACTCTACGTCTTCCACAGGAGCAGGAGTACATGTACAACCAGATTTGCAAGCAAAGGCTCGCACACGGTTCCGGGATCTCCTCAAGGCTCAACACCTGTCGGCCAAAGACGCGCAATGCTTAAAGAGGCTTCGCGACTTGGCCCGAATCGAGGAAATCGTGGGCCTGTTGCTAGAGAAGAGGCGGCTGCTGGCAGTGCTCGTTGGGGTATATGAGGAGATCGTACAAGGCTTCGAGAAAGTCCCAAGGGATAGTTCTGCGTGGCGGTTTCAGACACTGCGTGAGGCCGAAAATGAAAAGCCCCCCACTACGTTGCAGCAGTTGAAAATGCACGTGACAGGGTCTCTCCCACTGCGTCGTCTAGAAGAAACGCAGGTGCTGCGGTTGACTTTTCAGGCTTTGCGACTGGAACAAATCGCAGGACGGTTGCGCGAACTGCTCTTACCCGCTTTGGCGGGCCAAGTGCCCACGAGGGAGATGGCAGCACCGAATCCGGGAGCGCAAACTGCATTCCAAAACAGCCTCAATGAGTATGCAAATCTTGCTCGGAACCTGGGTTTGGAGTTACCAGAACTCTTGGTTTTCGCTCATTAAAGAACAGACACAGAGGAAGAGGATTTGGAGAACAAGTATTGAGATCCGTTGGCTGCAGCACGGTGGGCGTAGGCGTTGACATCCCCATTCTTGTGAGTCAAAATTGACAATCTGGGGGTTGACGGTTGACCTTGAAGTCGGCTGCCATTTTGTCTCTACGGTGGTCGCGAGTGACCTCCATAACAGGGACACACACACATGACAAGGGACCTTTCGCTTTCTCTAGATTTGTAAAAATGATGAGCTTCCTGTCTTAGAAACACTGTTGGCACCACGTATATTAAAGCAGGAAGTAGATTATACCCGAAATGATACAACTCGGACGACAAGAATAAACTGCGACTTCAAGAACATCTATGTTGATATGTTGATACATAGTTCAATGGTCCCCTTATATCAAATTGCTGTTGCTCCAGGAGGATGTTAAAATCCATGTTGAATGAAGTTGAAGACAATTTCCCTGGCATACCTACTTAGCCGGCGCTTTGGTAGATCATGAAGCATCCTTCTGTTCCACCTGGCCTATCATGTTTTGCTTTTGACGTTGAGTTGTTTGAGAGTGAGCAATTGTATCCTATACTACTTGGAAGGCGTACGCAAAGCATAATCCTTCACCTTCCAGACTAACGCCAAAAAAATCGTTCATACGGTTCATAACCGCAGCTTTTTTTAGTGTGCGTAACCAATTCATCGGAAGCCACACGACTTTCACTTCTTCATATTCTCATTCATAGTATTTAACAAGGACCGCAACTACGATCAAGAGAATGCATAAAATTTTCCTTTCGGTTATTGCCGGCTCGGCGCTTCCGATCTACTACTATTACGTGCTACATCTTCAGGGTACTGGAGGTGCAGAAGAAGACTCCTTATCGCTAGTACTACCACGACCCCTAAAACTTTCCAAAGGTGGACTCGGCGAGAACAATATTGCTGCACTAGTTACTAGTACAAGGTTTATTTCTTCGAACAAGGTGAAGGTACAACCAGGGCCATCTTTAGGAGAAGTTCTTGAGAGGACCGCGATCGTCAAGAAATCATCTTCAGGAGATGCAGAGGACACGACTGATGTTGAACAAAATACTTTCGCCCTTGGTCCCAACTCAGAGTTCCACATCAATGGACAGCCGACGCATCTCTACTCTGGTTCGTTTCACTATTTCAGATTGCCTGAAGTCTATTGGGAGGACCGACTGCAGAGTATGCGAGACATGGGCTTGAACACGATTCAATTTTATGTTTTATGGCTTAACTAAGACGAAGAGCATGTGCATATGAAAATTGTTTACTAGGGCCTTGCAGCTTGTCGTAATTGTGTAGGTCCTCGTCGTAGAACGAACTTCGTTCTTTTCCTCCTTTTTAGCCTTGCTTAGAAGTAGCCTGCTTATTCGTACGGCGAGTACAACAAATCCGAATCGAGTAGGGTGGATTTTTTTAATCGACATCATTCTACTTGGCTGATTCTTGTCCAACCTGAACCTTTTCATATAGAACTTCAACTTGTCACCCCTCTAATCTCGCCCTGGAACTTGGCCGAACTCGAAGGTGCCAATGGTTCGCACTTACGCTTCATCAAACTCGCCTCCAAAATGGGCTTCTGGCTGTTGCTGCGTCCTGGACCCTACATTTGCGGTGAGTGGGACTTTGGAGGCTTTCCAGCGAGACTGCAGAAATTTTCCAAGATTCGCACAAAACAACCAGAATATTAAGAAATCTACTCCCTTCACAATTTCTACATGCTTTTCTTCCTTAGGCTTAGCATGGCTATCTAAAAATAGAATCATATTTCTACTTCTGCATGCTGATGCTTTTCTCTCTTAGGCTTAGCATTGTTAACTACTTACTCTATTACTAATGAAAGGTTGCTTCAAGAACCTGCTTCTCACTGGCATTGCTTCTATCAACCTATCCTAGTACTATAATGAAATGCTCCAACCTGCTGCTTTAAGAATACTACGCTGAAGTGGAGAAATTTTGGGGCTGGCTCTTGCCCTCGTTGAAGGACGAATTGTGGACGGAGAAGAAAGGAGGACGAATCGTGATGGTTCAGATTGAAAACGAGTATGGATCCTATGGAGATGTGGATTCATCAGGTGACGACCAAGAGTACATGGAATGGCTGTTGGAATTGGCAAAGAAACATCTGCTATGATTTGGAGTTGATATAGATTTTGTGTTTCAATTAGATGGATGAACGTGGTGAAAAATACCTGCAGTCAAGCATATTATTAACATCAGAAACAGTAGAAAGTATGAATAGTTACAATACAATCGAAAAAGTCATACTTCTGAAATAAGAAATTACTTAGTATTTCAGTAAATGATAGCTCTGGTGCTGGAGATGTCTACAGTTTTGAGGTGAAAATCATCAACGAAGACGCAATCTCTCGATTGAAAATGAATTTCATTTTTTGGCGATAAAAAACCATTTTTTCGAGAAATCGAATTTTAAATCTGAATTGCAATTTTTCAAAATTTTAGATTCTATTTCTAATCTCTGGCAACGACGTTCAGTACTATACCACAGACAACTACATGCATTTGGGCAATGGTGGCATCCACAAGCCTGAGCTCAACGTCTACCACGTTGGCGATTTTGGTCCAGACATCGTCAGCCCACAGGTACAGACCTTTGCTTTTGGGCTGTGATTATACGTTTCTGTTGGTTTCACTTGATATGACTTCGATCATCATCCTCTCTCTTTCACTAACATGCATCACCTTCAAGCTTCACCTCCCAAACGAGTACGCAGTCATTACAACAAAAATAGAAATGCATCACCTCTGTTCTCGTTGCTCGCAGATCTCCTTCGCAAACATGCGGCGCTACAATAAACAAGACTACTCTCCCGAGTTCGTCAGCGAGTACTACACCGGTTGTTAAAGGGTAGAAGTTGACCTCTCTGTAAGCATATCTATGACCTTTGCAAGTAGGAAAGTCATAGATATGCGGCCTACTAGATGGGGGTCGGGGGGTCAACTTGCAACCTTTAAGGTTGGATGACGGCTTGGCATGACCAGAATTTCGCTACCACGAAATCCAGCGATGTTATCAACACTATGAAAGGCCTCCCGAATTTCAACTTGTACATGGCCTTTGGCGGTACCAATTTCGGCTTCAGCAATGGGCTAAATTTAGCCACCCACTGGTTCGACAGCAAGGTGGATGTCCAGCCACAGTTACGCCTTTTTTGTTTTTTCTAGCTAGGTGCTCCACCACAACTATTCTGCTCGGACGATGCTGAAGAGTGGAGTCCCTCTTGATTTCAAGGGGAAACCAAGGGGATCACAAGCCATCTCACTCAAGCAGGGAGAGAGAGAAAAGATTGGCGCTAAGACAAGTTACCAGCTACGATTACAATGGCCCAATTGCTGAAGACGGCTCACACGGCATTGGGTCCGATGGACGCGATAAGTTTGCGGACATCAAAGCTGAGATAGAGTCCAGATCTTCAGAAGATCACTCTGCTTCTACGATTGGAGCTGTGGACAAGAATAGTGTCATCGCTTCGAGCACCCCTGGAGGAGGATACACATCGAAGACAAAAACAGCGGTCTATCCCGACATCGTCTTGAAGCGACAGCACTGCAACTCAGGCGCCGTGGAGAGCATGTCTGCTGTAAGGCAAAAGGAATATTGGTTCGAGCTGTACTAAGAGTGACCATTCATCTAGTTTTTGCTTTCAACTCGTCAAGATTGGGATTTTGCCATTGGCTTTGGCACTCACTTCTAATCTTCTCAACATCACCGGCTCCGTTGTTGCTCTCCGCCGCCGCAGACGGCCAATCGAAAGCTACTTGCCGTGACCTCGATGTAGATCCTACTTCTGAGGGCTTCTATGCGGACAAATACGATGTTTACGACCATGTACATCTCTATCGATTCGTTCCGAATGATAAAGGGAACGAGCCGTGTAAACCGCGATCCTTTGAGATATCAGCTGTTAATGACCGAGTTTACGTCTACGTGGGCTTCAAATTGGAGAAAATACTGGATCGGAATGATGTGTACCACAGCTTTATACCAACATGACCTTCTTCGTCGATGATATACTTACATCGATCATGTTCTTCTCCATGATTAGATTTGCCTAGAGATGCACAAAGTGAGTACGAAGCGAGACGCACAAAGTGAGTACTTCTTATTAATATATATATTATAAGTAGATATATTAGTGGGAAGCATCCATCGTGCTTACACAAATACTAGTACACCGCCTGCATGTGTAAACTTGTTCTTCAACACCATGTCCATGCAACACACACCGCAGCCCCACGACGATATCCTTGCTCACACGTTGTGACCAAGAGATCGACTTTTTGGTGGAGAATTTTGGTCGCCAAAATTTCTCCCCGCAAATGGGCAAAGACCGTAAAGGCTTTGACGTGTCTGGAGCCGTCAATTTTGATGCCAAGAGTGGCCGTTTTGTGCTCTGTGGCGCGCTTTTCGATGGCATAGTGGAGGAGCAGGAGATAGCAATCTCGAAGAACGAAGACGAGACAGTGTTAAGGCTATACCGCTGACGCATCCTCAGCGCCATCCTTCTTGGCTTCTGTTTAAAGGGGGAAAAGGGCTCAGGGATGGGCTCAAGGATGCGACGTGGTAGCTCTAACCGTAGCAGCAGGAGAAAGCGCGGGGGATAAAAACAATTCGCATCTAGCAGCATGGTCAGCATTCAATTCGACGAGGGACCAGATGCATTATATTTGGCCATTGATGGACAATATGGCAGAGTCAGAAATTGAAGTATTTGAAAACTCAAAATCAGCGAGTTACTGACTGAAATAAGGGAGGCAGCTTACCATCAAGGCTACCCTTCCTTCTCATCAGTATCTCGGTTATTCTGATCAGTTACTTGCTTATTTCAGTTTTTCGAATGGACGTACATCTTTTGTCCAATACATAGAGCAGCTGTAGCTCAACGTATTCATACTTTTTTCTCACAGAATATCATATATTAACTCTAAAACCCAGCAATTGGCGAAAGACGTCTTCCCGAAAACACATCCAGCCATTGTATCGCGCGACAAGGAGAAGATAGTAGTCGAAGAGGCATCAACTCTCGTTGTTGATGGCGATGTGGATCGAGGACAAGTGAACGAAAATATATCCAAAGTCTTTGGTTCGTCACGACCTGCGTTATCAAGTAGACGAGCGGAAGCACAAGCAATTATATTGGCAGAAGCTTCTACGTCATTAACACCAACACCTCGTCAACCACTGACCACCTCCTGCTCATGTAGCGATGATACAACGCCAGCTATGTTTTCAGCGACATTTGAGATCTCAGACTCATTCCTGGACAACGAAACGGGTTGGTATGCCGATACTTTCTTGGATATGAGGCAGACGATCGTGCCGAAATCCGACATCGAGACGTCTGGAAAGCGTGAAGATGATGGTCCTATCGGAAAGGGTGTGGCGTTTGTAAATGTTAAAGCAAGAGTCCTTTGCTCCTATACATACTTTGTCGAGAAGTTTACTCAGAGAAAAACCCCTATTGTTCTTCATTTTCTAGCTTGCTAGCTCCCCATCCCCAAAGAAGTGCCTTAAGTCAAGCCAAATGCCTTAAGTTACACTTTTTCTAATCCCCGCATGAACCTCGGACGCTATTGGAACTCAGCCGGTCCAAGCTATAGTCTCTACGTCCCAGGCGTGATGCTGAAGCCTGGCAAAAACGCTATCACCATAGTGGAACTCGAGTCGCCAGCTAAGCTCGGAGCCGAAATCACTTTGAAAACAAGTGACAAGATAGTGTATAAATGAGAAGAACAAGAACCAGTTTTTGCTACTGTAGTGACCACTCAGATTGGTCATGCTGGTGATTAAAGGTCGTTGAACAATTACGCATTAAGTACCCTCTGTTTTTGGTTTTCATTCATGAAAAATACTAATATATAAATACTTTCCATTTTCCATTATGGATTTCACAAGCAGGAGGTGAGCACCTCCTACCTATCATCTCGTGGTCTCTGGCAGAGTGTAACGAAACATACTTCTGCCATCTGCAACTGGGAGCCAGAGGACCTCCGACACGGAGATGCATCATACATCATCATTTTGCGCATTTTTGTATTCGGGTAACAAATGATTTTGATGTATCTGATACTATCAAGTTGTCGTGCAACAAAAGAAAGGCAGTCGCAATGACGCAAGGAGAAGATTAAACTAAAACGTCACGATTTTGGTGGTGTGTAAAAAAGAAAGAGAAACATGATTCAACAAGCATCTTGAATATCGCGGACCGAAACATGAAACATCCCCCTTGTAGTCGTTTCCAAGGCAGGATGCTAAGTAGCTGAACGCCGATGAATAGATGGGATGCTAAGAACGTGTTTCTGTGTTTTCTGTACGCACACTCTGCAGCAGTAGATATAGGAAAGGAGTCCATGATCTTTCTAAAAAATGGAACTTTGAGTGCACCTCCATCACATAGAAATAAGTTCGGATTTTCCAAATTCCTTAGGTTCTTCATGTTGACCTTGACTTCTGCAACAAAATATTGAATGGAAAGTGGTAGTCGTAGATCCTTCTGCGGTAGTCGTACCGGGAATAGCATTCATCTTCAGTAGAAGTAGCACTGATGAAAGTAATACTTCTAGTCTGAGTTGCAGCGCTATTTAGAAGCCAACTGATGAAAGTATTACCGCTTTGAGTTAATGTTAACGAAGTTACCTCCAATAGAGCAAACTGTTATTTAGAAGCCAACTGAAAAGAACATCACGCCGAAAAAATGCGTCCTGTAACTGATAAGCGGACGACAAAGAAGGAGAAGAAGATCCGGCATCAGGAACGCAGGTTGGCTGAGCATGCCTATAGGGAGTCGTTGCGAAATAAAACGAGCAAGATTGTTGATCCAGCAACCTTCACTTGGGACCAGCTAGACGCATGGGAGAAGGAGGAAGAGAAGAGAAAGGAAGAGGCCAAGAAGCTGGAGGAGAAGCGGAAAGCTGTGGGTGGTGGACGGGGAGAGAAGAAACAGCACTCTTCTTTTAAGGGTAGGTTAAAGGTGCTTTTCTTACCGCTTTTCATGCCTCTCCCCCTTAGGATGAGAAAGGCATAACAAGCGGGGTAAGCGAGCACCAAAAACCTACCTCTAATTCTTCCTCGTCCGCCTCATCTCAACACACAGCAATAAACGTCCGAAGGTATCTGTCACACGCCACATCTTCCTCCTCTAGTAGTGGTTCTTCGGTTCTGGAACCTTTCCTACGTAGAGGAGGCCACGAAGATTATTCCCACTTGACGACGGTAGCTCAACACGTGGTTCTTGGGAACTGTAAACGAGGTGGACAAGCGGGTCAACTTCTTGATGGTCATAGAGGAGGAGTCTCACAACTTGCATTCGCCAATGAGTGGGTGGAGGGGGCCAGCACCCTAGATGGCTCTCTAGGACAGCATAATGCCGTCACTTTTGGCCAGAATTCACAGAGGTTTCTTACACCGAGTCGAGAAAAGGGACCTAGTGCGGCTTTTTTGAAAGTGCTTCGAGAAAATCGAGGAATTGGAGCAGGAGGTGGACCGCCAAGAAGTGCGAGTCCAGGTCTTGGAGATAGAAAAAGACCATTGAACCCGGTGGAAGCTTATATGAACAGGATCTTGCATCTCGTGCCGAGTCCTTACTTTGGAGGCAGGAATGCAACCACAGGAGTTATTTCTAGTAGGGACAACGTTGAAAGTAGTATCAACGTCAATGATGTTGGATCAGCACAGGGAGGTGGAGCTGCTCAACAGGCTCCAGACTTTCCTGAAGGAGGAGGACCTGGAGTATCACCTCCTGATGAACATCACACTGCTACTGGTACTGCCAGTTGTTCTTCACTTCCTTCTATCGCTCTTCAGTTTCAAAGACGTGTCGATTACATGGAGAGGATTCCGATCTCTTTCCCCTATCCTGAAGTCATGCCGCCACAAAGACAGACTATGCTGCGTGTGATACGAGCTGGAGTGAAAAAGGAATTTGCTTTGGTAGAAGCACCGACAGTTAAGGCTCAGACTTCGTTGGTCACTGACACCGAAGAGGAGACCCCCTGAAAGAACAGAGGAAAACAAGGGAAAAAGTGAGAGCCGTGTAGGGGATCATGTCCCTTCAGAATCAGTGAGAGTGACCACTGCCTGCCGACCTTTAAAACAGGAACTGGAAAGACCATGGCTTTGCTTTGCGCAGCCTTGGCGTTTCAACGATCTCAGCCACCAGGAGAGCGACCACAGATTATCTACGGTGTGCGGACGCATGCCCAGGCAAATCAGGTTATGCAAGAATTGAAGAGGAGTCCTTATGCGAATCATCGAGCTGTCGTCATTGCCGGTAGGAAACACCTTTGCACCAACGATTACGTGGTGAATCAGTGTTGTGGGGGAGGCCGAGCCGGGACTGCTTTCGACACCGGACGTGCTGGTGTGGGGACGTCAGATATGGCTTTATTTAGATTGGCTAGCATAGTTAGTTGCTTAGGTCTGTTCTTGGCTATCATTCTACTGGCAAGGCTACGCCTTGCCCTCAATTGATCGCAAAAATCTAGGCCATTCGTCATTTTTTGGATTAGCTAGCAAGTTCTAGTTCTACAAAGGCAAGATGCGTTTGACATTGTTCTCCCGCCTGCAGTCGGTCAAGATTCAGAATCAAAATTTTTCCAGTCGACCCTTTCCCCTAAGTGCATACGTAGCAAGTACCAGTAAGTAGAATATCCACTAAGTAGTTGTAGTATGTTTACGTGGTAGAAGCGTGATGTGCTACCCTAATATTAATATCGTCTAACCCACGCAGTAAGATGAATATCGACTACGTCTGCCGGTCGCTGAAAACACGATGCCTACAGTACGCGAATTTGAGGGATCCTGCTGTGCCCTCTTTTGTCGAAGGAGGTGGTCACGATGTCTTCGAGAGGACCTCTTCTTCAATAGGCTTACGGTCACCAGACGAGGACGACGGTGGCAAGAGGAGCGATGGACCTTCTTCGACGATGTATGAAAGGTCCATCGCTCCTCTTGCCACCGTCGAAGAAGGTTTGTATGAAAGACAATTTTTGATGTGTTCCACTTTGTTTACAGTAAAATAAATCAAATCAGATTTTAGCTTTTACCTCGGTACTTCCTACTACTTACCAAAACAACATCAAGCCTCGTCGATAGGAATCACAATGTTGATCACTTTCGTGTTTGAAGACGTACAACCTTCTATGACTCATTTTCAACTACGCCCTGTTGCGTCCGTCAAATTCCTTGTAGACAAGAGTCTATTTTACTTCTCGTTCTCTAATAAACAAGTTCTTGAAAGTAGTTCTTGTTCATAAAAGCCTGCGCTGCAAGCGGTTGACATCGAGGATTTGAAAACCGCCATTCGAGGCGCAGCGGGTCAAATGACTTTCAGCGGTGGAGCTTGCGCATACTACGCAGCCCACGTTCTAGCCGGCGCAGCAGACATCGTCATATGTCCGCACAACTACGTCTTAGACCCTGTAGTGTCTCGATGTGGAACCCACCACAGACGCAACTGGAGTCTCAAGAGCCGCATGATCATCCTGGACGAAGCCCACAATGTCGAAGATTTGTGCCGGGATGTGGGAAGTTTCGATCTTCAGCGAGAAGAAATCGTCGCGATCATCGATATGCTGACGCAACTCGGCAACGAAGAGAAGAATCCGCTGTACTCGAAAGTCGATGTGAATGTGCAGAACATCAAAGGACTCCTCGGAACAACTGGAACAAGCATGGAAGCCGCACCCGGTGCATACGGTGCACCAGCGAACAACAACCAGAACAAGAGGATGCTAAGTGGAAAGTCCGTTGCGAAGATATTGAAGGGATGGCTGCGTGGAGTCGTGAAGCTGATGCCTTTTGGGACGTTCGGCTTGGGCTATTCTAAGTCCGTTCCCGAAATGATCCGCGAAAACTTCTACAAGAAACAAGAGGGGCTTGGGTTTTCTGTAGTTGTATCTTTTCAGAATGGTCGTGTTCCTGGTGTTCCTCCTGGTGTGCCTGCTGGAGAAGGCGAGCCTCTGCCCCGACCGCGAACACTTTCCAAAGAGCTACTGGCAGCAGCTGCGAAAGACGCTGTTGAACAGCAACACAATATTAAGAGCAAAAAGCCACGATCTCCAGCTCCAAAAGTCCCTCGGGCTGCAAATCCAGTCTTAGTAAGGAGGCCGACTAAACATAACTCAATGCTTCCAGGACCAGCCGCACATCAGAAAAATCCCGCAACAAGAACAACTACTTCTTCACCTGGAGCTCATTCTACTGAGCAGGGTGGAGTTAGTTCTCCAGATTCTCAGCAAAAAACAACACGCATAGTCCCAGCAGTAGCGACTATAGCTATCACGGCTGGAACTTTGGCTGGGTCTCTACAACCAACTCTAGAGCTGTGTCAAGAATTTCAAGACTCGATCCTACAGCAAATCGAGTACAACGAGGAAGACCACTTTTACTTCCCAGCATTGTCGAAGTTGGGGAGATTGCAGACGTTGTTGCTATGGGAATCATGGACTTGAATATAACAAGAATTATACTTAGCAGGTTTCTTTTGTTGTGAATGTGATGGTCGTGGCAAAAAATGATATCAATCTAAGTAACCGTGCTTACTACTATTTAAATCATAGATTTAAGTTAATTTCCGTTATTTCCCATGCATCTTCTAATCTCCGAGCGCATCAAACGACTACTCGAGTATCCGGAATGCTACGTCGTCAAAGTTCAGAGTCAACTGAAGAAGAAAAAGCGGCAGGCAGCTTCCGGGAATACCGATAAGCAAGAAGTACTAAATGCTTCGGGAAATAATAAGGCTGGTCTAGCAAAGTCATCAACCTCTTTCCTCAATCTCAACGTTGGAACAGATGGAGGACACCAGGTGGGACAAGGAGGTACAAAGCATGCCAAAACAAGTAGGACGTCAGCGAAGCCTACGAGCTCTTCGACGTCTGAGGCAGTCGTGGGAGAAAAGCGGCAAAGTGAGAAAAAGAATGCAGATAATTTGAACAGTAGCGGTCTTCTCAACGATAGTACAGCACTTCTAGATACAACGGTTGATCATGGGACAGTTGACGCTGGGACGACTGCTCAGGGTCAGGGAGTCTCTTCTGCAGTAGAGGATGATACGAATTTATGCATTGCTTCTATATAATCTACTTACTTACTTGTTTCAATCCTGATACTACGACTCTACTCTTTTTTCGCTATGGACATTCATCTGCTCTACTTTGTTCTTCCTTCCGCTCCCTCCGGCTGCTCTTCTAACCTCGAGAGAATTCGCCTCTCTCTCCGTTCTATGTATGGTTTCTGGAGCGGTGTTTTCGCAGTTGACGGATGTGGCGGATTCTATAGTTTTAGCGTCTGGCACGCTGCACCCGCATGAGGCAGTTATCTCAGAGCTTGGCTCGGGCTTTCAACGTCGTTTACAACTAAAACCGCCACCGCTGGCGGCTCCTCATGTGATACCGCAAACGCAGCTGCAGGTGTTGCCTTACAAGACAGCGAAGCCGTGCACGCATGAAAATCTGCTGCAAGAAGAATTTTTGCTATGACTTGAAAAAGTACTTACAAATGAGTAGTACAACTACAGCAGGTGTGTCTGGTGCACGCACAAGTACGTACGGCTACACAAAAGAGGGTTTTTGTTCTTAGTTGTACATTCATTCATCTACTCCTACACAACACGTAGCCTCTAACCCAGGAAGACATCGGACACAAACTACTTCAAGTTCTTCGCTGCGTGCCTGGGGGAAACGGGGTCCTCGTCTTCTTCTCAAGTGGTCAGGTTGTGGAAAGAGCAATACCCCTCTGGAATCGCAAGGTGCTGGCTAGAAAAACGTCGGCCTGGATGAAGCCTGATGACGTCGCGGCACCACCAACTGCTAACAATGTTAATGGCACACCTGCACACTCAAGAACTGGAGGTAATGCCAATAATTCTTCCACTAAAACTGCATACGAGCGGCCTTTCCGAGATTGTATCTACCTGACCGATGACCTTCGAATTTTCGAACGCAGTGTCAGGAATCCGAACATGATCACAGTGCTGCTCGCGGCATATCGGTTAAGGCCACGGCGTAGTCGTGAAGGAGCTAGTTGTGCTAGCGACTTGCTCTCTTCATTCAAATGAGCTAGAGCTTAACTGCTGTATCAAGTTCAGCAAATCCTTCTTCATCTTGAGTATACACAAGCATCAGCAACTAGAATCAGCAACTACACTGTTTCCTTCTAATCCTCGGCACTGCCTCGGAAGGCTTGGACTTGCGCGATGACCTGTGCCGGCTTGTCTTCTGCGTCGGGGTACCTTTTCCACCTTTCAAAGACGTCTTCGTGATGGAAAAGAGAAACTACAATAACGTCTTGGTGGATAAAGTGAAACGAGAAAAGATAAAGATGTTTGCCAATACGAGTCCGGCAGCGCATTCTTCATTGCCGAAGGCGTCAGCGACTTCTTCTTCTAGCACATCAACTACCAAAGGGCCAACAACTGTCAAAGAAAAAGAGGAGCGTGCTGCTGCAGCTAGAAGTCGAGTTTTGGCAAGGGCTGCTTTGATGGCAAATAACGTTGCGCAACCGGCGCAAAATCAACAGCCTGGATTCGGACAGCCGCAGAATCAACAGCCGGGATTCGGAGGAGCCACTACAGTCGTGCCAGCTTTCAACACCTCAACAAGTTCATCAGGCTTCGGCTTCGGTGGCACAGCTGCAGTTGTCAAGAATGTTGCAGGAGCACGAGGTGTTGCGAATACAACTACGACGTCAGCAACAAGTTCATCAGGAGGTGGCTCCACTTTTGCCTTTCATCAGGTAAACAGTCGCATTGGTGCAGCGCCGATGACCACAGGTCAACAACCTCAAGGCTTTGGGTTTGGATTTTCTGGGTCAGTCGTAGCGCCAGTTGGTGGCTTTGGTTCTCTAGCATTTGGATCAGGAATGACCTTTGGAGGTGGTTTTGGTTCTACGACAGGAGGAAATTATGCCTTCGCACAACCACCTTTCAACAAAGGAGTAGGCTTTGGGGCTCCTCCTGGCGGTGCAAATAAAGCGAATCAAGTCTCGAGTACTTCAGGAAATAAAGAAAAGTCAGCGACGAGTTCAAGCTCTTCAGGAGCCAACGCGGTCCCAGGTTCTTCAGGACTGCCTCCGAAAAACGAAAGTGGAGCTGTGGGTCCAATTGCAAAGACGGATGAAGAGAAAAAACTGAATCCAGCAGCATCGATTGAAACTGTTGTCAATTCAGATGCGCCCGAAGGTGAACAAAAAGAACGCCTATCCTTTTCCGACAAACTGCAGTTGCAGCGAAGTAGTGTAACCTCATTGGCTATGGGAAAGCATGAAGGTCATGGCTCTGTCCTAGTTCAGCCAGGTGTTTTTGAAGAATTGGACTCACAAGGGAGTTTGCAACACGACAATGTCAATAAGGGCTTGGTCAACTACGCAAATAAGGAGCAGAAGGTCTTGAAGGTGAACGCGACAACTTCTAGCTGCACGACTGGTGTAGGAATGAAGACTACATCAAGAACCCACACGGGAGTACTAGTACCAGGAGCGCAGTCATCATCTTCATCATCTCTTCGGCATGCTGGTACAACAGCAACATCAGCAACCAACACGACAGGTAATACTACTGCAGGAGGTGCTGGGGGAGCAGGAGCACCCGCACCAGCGGCCCCCTCGTCTTCCTCCTCTCCTTCATTCCTGCTTTCTGGGGATGAATGGTATGCCATTCAGGCTTACCGGGCAGTGTCTCAGGCCTTAGGCAGATGCATACGCCATCAACGAGATTACGGCGTAATGGTTCTCTTTGACTGTCGTTGGACTAAAGCCTGCATAGAACGAAGACTAGCAAAGTGGCTACAGCCCTTCGTTTTGTACGACTACAATACAAGCACGTTGGTGCCAGAGGGAGGTGCTGGACAAGGATTGCAGCAGGTACAGGGAACGCCGCAGGTACAGGGACAAAATGTTCGCGGACATCAACCTGCTATGGTGCAGCAGATACAACAAGCACAGAGTGGGAGTAGTGGACCGCATCAGGTTCCTGCTATCAGTCCTGGTATTGTCACAAATGCAAGAATTGCAGCAACTTCTTCGTCTTCAACGCTAAATAATCTTCCCGCAGAACAGAATATTGTCCAGTTAGCGAGGGTTGTGCGAGCACATTTTGTCCATAATATGAAACGCGTAGAAGAGGAACAGAAAAGTCTCATTGCAGCGTTGAAAACTGTGGTCAGTAACAAGCCAGCACAACAAGAAGATCAACAGAGGGTTGCGAAGGAGGAAGTAGATAGGGAAGTGATGAAGAAAAAAGTGCACTTTAGTACCTAAATACTGTAGAAGTGGTGTTGATGTGAAAGCAGCGTCAGCGTCGACTATCACTCTCGTCTGGTAATGCAGGTACTTGTGCCTCTGGCTAGAAGAAGGGGTGTAGGGTAATGCCCAAATTCTAGTGACGAAAATAAGATACAACTGGCTTGCCAGAGAAGTATTCCCTAGACAATTCAGTGTGTGCGTTTAAGATTGGTCCTTCTAACTGCGAGGCTATAGTGAAGTTAAATATCACCTAAGTACAATCTAATATCTCACAGTCCATTATTGGCTAGACAAATGAGTTGTCTGTTGCAGAGAGAAAGACTAGATTGAGTCTGTCGTGTGCATGGGTATGTTGAGTCACGAAGGTAGTTACGACCAAAACTGATTTTATCCTCTCTGCCCTCTGAGCAATTGATGATCAGTTGACAGAAATTGCTGAGCATGAATTCATCTGTGCATCTGAGAGAGTAACTGGTCCTAAGCCTGATATCTGTCAATGGAAGGATTGAACTTCTCTGTTATGAGCATGAGGAAGCGAAGTCACATTTCTTTGAGCAAGTAATTGCAGCGACTGCGACGACTACTGATTGTGTCATCTTGTCACTAGGGAAGTTGCTCCTCTGGGCCCCACGTGGCAAATATAGTGGGCTAGGAAGTTCCTCCTTACTGCAACAAGATTTTTTTAGCTTCCTTGACTATTTTGAAAACGAGAAAGAGAGAAGAAAAACACTCAAGCAGCTTGAGAGGGTCAAAGAGTTGCAACGCCGAACGCGAACGAGAATAAGAGTGATTGCTGTTTTTTGTTGTTGTTGCATTTTATTTTTTTAAGATGTGAAAGCCTTTACGCGTGTCTGTACAGTAACCCGAGGCCATACCTGGCTCAGCCCGCCAGAGTAGCAAGCCAAGCCACGAACCCGAGAGGGCTCGCCGCTGCCGTTTCCGCTGCGAGCCCGACTCGGCCCCGTCTTGCATGCTTCGGACAAATCAGCCTCGCGAACCCGAGCCCGAGCCTGGTCTCGCGAGCGCGGCACCTTGCGGGCCCGGCCCCGTGCCAGCCCAGCTCCGTGCGGGCCCGGCCTTGTGCGGGCCTGGGCCATAACGTGCCCCGCCCCGTGCGAGCCCAGCCGGCATCGCCGGCTCCGTGCGAGCCCGAGCCGGCCCCGTGTGAGCCCAGCCCCGTGCGAGCCCAGCCATGTGCGAGCCCAGCCCTGTGCCAGTTGAGGTGGGCCCCGTGCGAGCTTGTCCCCGCGCGAGCCCGGTCCCGCCGGATCTGTGCGAGCCCAGCCGGCCCCG
>CAJINU010000057.1:280630-335259 GCA_905178165.1 Amoebophrya sp. A25
CGCGCGCGTTACGCGCGCGCGCCGCGCGCATGTAACGTGCGCGCCTTATTTCGCGCGTAACGCGCGCGCGCGTAACGCGTTATAACGCGCGCGCGTAACGCGCGCGCGCGCGTAACCCGCGCGCGTAACGCGCGCGCGCGCGCTACAGTTTTTGCACCTTAGAAAGATGAAAAATTATAGCTTAATAATAGATTACTGCGAACACTCTTTTTATTGCAGCGCCCGAGTGTGGTTTTGTCCAGGATTTTCCCGTCTCCATATTTGTTTGTAAACAAATCCTTGAAAAACAACTTTCGATTTGCTCAGTTTAGTTTTTTTCGAAGAAATCCTCAGTCTTGGAAAATAATAACATCTCCTTAAATATAAATCAATGGTTAAAAATCAATTAATTATAACACATCTTCGTCTTCCCACTACAACGTGCACTTGAGAAGTACTTACATCATACTTCAAAATGTCGGAAGTTGTTCGCGATTCATCGGAGAGATCGTCCACTCGATCATCCTCGTCGACTGTGCCATCCTCGTCGACTGTGGTGGATGATAACGCAAACACCAAACGCGAATCCTCTAAGCGACAGTCCTCCAGACGTGAGCCTGCTGGCGTCGAGTCCCCTCATGGGTCCATGCACGTAGCTGTTGAGCACCCTGATGCAGCGATGCCTTCTCTTACGGCTAGGAGCAGTTGTACTTGAAAATGTAAGTAGTCCCCTTGATTTTGGAAGTGGTCCTCTCTACATTCTGACTCCATTATAGAAATACTGACTTTGAAAAGTCCTAGGTAAGTCTCATCATTAATAAAGATTCTTGAGAAGGAGCAAAATTGTCTCCTGAGGGCGCAGAGCATCGCATAGTCTAGACTTCTTGGAATGGAAAGTTCTTTGTCCTCCTTTTGTTTTTTAGGGAAACAAGAACCAACTCGTCAAAGATGCTTTGCCTTCAAAATGAACCAATTATAGAGTAGTTATCGAAGTTGTCTCTACTGCGGTGGATACGAACGGCCATATTATTAATATCGCTCAGGGGCATTCCTATGAAGACATCATAGTTATTGACCAAGAAGAACCCGGCTCTTCTCTCACGCTTACCAGTTATTGACCAAGCCCAATCTCTAACTCTCCCACTGGAGCTAAGCTTGATGTCCCAGCTTCTGAGCAATCGAATATGTCTATGGGTTTTTCCAACGCGTCGATGCAGTCCATGATTAAGACTCAATGCAATCATAATTCATTTCTACAAGTCATTTCTTGCTGTTTCTTTCTCAGAAATTGCAATTATTCATTTCTACAAGTCCTTTCTTGCTGTTTCTTTCCCAGAATCAATTGCAAGAAATGTTAATGTACGCAAGAAATCAATTGTTTTGCGCTCTAACATGAAAGCCTCTGGCGTACGCGGTAAGGCCGATAATGGGATAACGGACGGCGTCAAAGACTGCGGAACTGGATGCTACCTGTGTTACAAGGAAGATGCACTTGGTATGAACAGAGTTGCTTTCATCTTTCCGTCTAGGTCTACATGTGTCGACCAGCGCTCATGTAGTCCTCGTGTACTAAAATAACCTTTACCTCAATATTTACCACTTCTCAGGTACCGTGTACATGCATTGGGCCCATAATACGCCCGTTAACGCTATTTTGTGGATGGGCTACGGCTTAGCCGAGGGGGAAGAAGCACCAGGGAAGGTTGCGGGGTTCAAATTCACGCAGAATGGAGGCCGGACCGAAATGGGGAAGAACGCCAACAACAAAGGAACCTACTACAAGCATATAGTTATGAGAAAATTGATGCTGATATTTTAAAGTAAATTTTAGACCAAGAGTGTGGTAAAAGTAAAAACTGATGGTGATGGTGGCCATCTACTAAACTTCTAAGCAACATTCATTTTCAGTAGGTGAGAGAGATGAAGTATTGTTGTAATGGCACCGTGTTGTACGGAAACTGATTTTCAACGTGGTTACTCACTCCTACCTTGCAGTCCTTTCAAGCCCCCGCCCAACATACTCTAACCTCTCCGGATATATCAGCACGCTGAAAAAGTCACCCTTCAAGTTCAACAAGATCACCATTCTGCAGCACGTCGAGCAGATGCCGGTATTTCTACTTTTCTGAGGACTTGTTTTTCTAATGAGTCACATACTGACAGTTTAGGCTAGGCTGAGTGCAGAAATTTCGAAATTTAGAGTATCAGTTTTGAATTTGAAGTTTCCAACTTGATAAAATTTCGATTTTATCTTCTTTTTAATGGATTATTTCCTGGTGAGCTACATGTAAGAGTACACAGGTTAGCATGGGTGCAGAAATTTCGAAATTTAGAGTGTTGATTTTGACTTTGAAGTTCACAAATCCATAAAATTTTGATTTTATCTCCTTTCTAATGAATTCATTTCCTAGTGAGCTACATGTAAGTACACAGGTTAGTCTGAGGGCAAAAAATTCAAAATTTAGAGTGTCATTTTTGAATTCGAAGTTCAGAAATCCATAAATTTTTTATTTTATCTCCTTTTTAATGAATTCATTTCCTGACGAGCTATGTGGATGGAATAACCGCATAATCGATTAATTTTTCTTACGTCTAATGAATTACTGGCCTATCCTCATCAAACCACGATAGCCTCCCAAACAATCTGTTTCTCTGCACCGCCCTCTTTCCTCCTCCCTTGAAAAATAAAGCGATTGCCTCATCTTCCGTGCCCTAGGATTCAAATCACCCACCCAACATCAAAACTCTTCCTCCCACCTCCAATATACAGATTCAAATCACGCACCTAACATCAAAACTCTTCCTCCCACCTCCAATATACAGATTCAAATCGTTTTCCTGAAGAAGTCGAGTTCTGGTGCTCAACAAGTCTTTCACATGCGTGAGGCGGGCAAGTCCATCGTCTACGAGAGTGAAAAGATCCTGGCTATCGGCGTGGTGGCCTACAACAATACAGATTTCGAAGTTCAGACCATGGATGACAAGGTCTTTCGGACCCAGTGCAACGCTGTGGGAGCGGTGACGAACAACTAAGGAGAATGTAATCGTAATGCTGTCGTGTGGTTCGGAGTGGTGACGAACAGCTAGGACAAACGTTAACGTCGTTTGTTGCAGTGGTTGGTCGTGAGCGACTAGGAAATGCAGCCACGCTCTATTCGAGGTGATGAACAACTAGTTACTCGCAATCTGCAACAGGTAGACACAGCGACGAGAACAAATGTATACGTTGTAGAAGTTTCCTAGCTCGTGTTTACATCAAAGAAGAAGATGAATTCAAAGAAATTCCTGGACGACACGACTAAATTGTTTTTTCGGCTTTATCGCATTGATCAATGATTTTTTATTGGGAAAAATCAATGTACAACTTGAATATTGGCAAATACTGAAAGACCTCTACTGTACTCTCATTAATGGGACACCAAGTACGGATGACGATGTTGAGTTTTTATCCGACGTATAATTAATATATTACTGATGCTATTCAAACAGATGGTGATAGTCTATTGTCTCTAACAATATTTAAACCAAAACAACTAGCGATTGGGTCTAAAACTGATAACATTTAATGATTGAGATACCTGAACAACTTACTGCAACATCTTCACCACGCAAGGGGAATTATCACACCAACAGCAACAGACTTTCCTCGTAGAAATGATTTCCAATATCAACAAACTAACATGTTTTTTTTCGCATTAAGAATTAGATAGATTCTTTCTTTAGGGATCATTTATGGAAGAGAACGCGAATCTACAGATCTCTTGCTTACCTACAACTTCGATTCTTCGACTGAACCAATCTGACGAAATAAAGTATGATGTAGTGCAAGAACAACGCTAAGGGTATTTCGTTTTCTTGATGATGTGATCTGGAAAAACGTACTGTGCCTGCTGCTAGAGGTGCAAGTGTAGAAACGTGGTCCATGGTCGCTTGGAATAGCGTGTGTTCGTACTGCATTCCGCTGACGCGCGATGCAAGACAGCTGATCAGTATCAATTCAGCTATTGGAGGCTTCAACTCAAGGCACTTTTCTATTTCTTCAGAGAGCAGAAGAAACCAGAGAACACAAGATGAAAGAGAAGAGCGTGGCATTTTGAAACGGCAATATTGTGAGTAAAGAATCCCGTCAATCTACTCAGAAATCTTTCGCTCAACTAAGGTCAGTAGATAGGGGTAGTATATGATACTGAGTCCCCCGATGGGCATGGGAGAGACTCTAGCTCTAGTCTGACTTCTAAAAATTCAGATCTTGACGAAGAAGTCCTGCTGAAATGGAGGTTTCCTACTGCTCTACTTCATCTAGTCGTTGTGGGACAAAAGCGACTCACTCTCGACCACGTGAGGAGAAACGAGTGCGACGACGAGGAGGACGAGCGCTTGCGAGCCGAAGCCTGTGTTTGAGTCTTTTTCCGCTTTGTGCCGATGCAGCTTACTTCTATTATGGATGCGGCTAGAGCAAGGTTTCCTTAATCGATGTTCTTAGGGTAGTAGGGATGAAGAGAAAGAAACGTAAGTATAATAGGGTAGTTTATAGAACGGATGTAGGATGGACTTGGATGGATCGGATGGACCCGCCTGATTCTTCCGATCCTACTTGAAATGGTGGGAAGTCCATCCGATCCATCCGAACCATCCCATCCCGGCGGATCTGGCACCCCTATAAGTTACTCTAGTATAAATAAATGTGAATAATCCTCATCTCCATCTCGATTCTCTAATCGTTTCTTTCCGAAGGGCAGTCTCGAACCTTTGTCCGGATGGTAGCGCAGCATCAAGTGATGTCCGTGTTTATGATCCCATATTTGGCATAAAAATATAACAGGCGACGTGCTTAGAAGCGAAGATGCTCGACAGCACCATCTTCTTCTCAAGGAGAAGGAGTCATGCCCTTCTCGTGAAAACAACTACTGAAGCATATTATATATTCTCAATAGAACAATGCTTCTAGTTGTCAAGTAACTAGATGTGCTTAGATAGATTTCATTTTCAAGATGTGCATGTGCTGGCGCAAAGCAAGTAATTCTAGTCACAACAAGCAATAATTAAGTTAAAAAAGCGCTTAACCTTAAGCGTCGAAAGATACCTCCAGAACAGGTAAATGAATGAAATGAAAAATGAAAGTACACACTGAGCTGCTCCAACATCTCCTACACCGTCTCCGAAGAAAGGACGACGAATTGCCGACTGGAATTCAGGGACCCCAAAGAGGTGGTGAAGAAGACCAAGAACGTAGCGCCGGGAGATAAAAGTGAATCGACGGGCAGAGTCACTTATCTTACGCAGGAAGAAGGAGAGCATACGTATTTTCCTTTCCGATTCGTCCAGGTTGTAGGTTGTTGTAGGTTGACAATTTAACTAAGTTAGTTGTATCTAATGGGATACTATTAGAACTTCTACTCTGCATTATGATTCGTTTTGTTCGATTTCACAAAAAAGACGAAAAAAAGCAGTTGTCGTATTAAGTAGTACTTCTAGTTCTGGCTCCTGTTAGTTGTACTTCTCATTGTAAATCTAAATACTTTGAATTTGAACTTCCCTCATCATCTTCTTCACATACCTCGTACAACCATGTCTCAGGTTTTCCATCACTTGTGGTGAAAGCAGTTGGTGGGCACCTGCGCCAAAGCTGAAGTGGTCTCTCGCAATCGAAGTCGACGAACGCCAGGATGCGCTCGAACTACCTGCAACACTGGTAAATCTTAAGGCTTATTACCCTGCAACTGCAAATGCAACCTCAATCAGATCTTCGACCTCATGCCAGGCACATCAATCAATCAATCAATCAATCAATGAATCAGTATAGTTGGAATAGTAGGACCGCGGAGCTCTCAACAAGCGTATATACAGGCTTCCCTTGTAATTATGATCCATGAAGATGATCTCTATAGTAAAAAAGTAATACTAGGCCGAGAGCAGCCCTCGTCAAGCGCATACGCATTCTATAAAAGGGAAGATATATTAGCTCTAAAAATCAAGAGCAATTTAGCAGTCTCGACAAGCTGATGCTAGAGACGTTGACGGCCATGGACTCTCTAGCTGCAGAAAACGACTACGAAACTTATGGCAGCTTCAAGTTACACAGCAGGTCTCCTTCACATCTTCCCATTAGACTTATAAACAGCAGCACCTGAATTTTGATTTTCTCATTATCATCAAGCCGTAGAAGTTCTAGTACTATACAAGAACGACATTCTCTTCCAAGCATAGCTACTAGTATTAATTTGTTTGCTTCTAACTCTCCTCTCTTCACACACCAAATCAATGATCCTCATCATGGACTCTTGTACTTCCATTATATTCAAAATACCATACTCTTGTACTTTTTGCAAAAGTACCATCATATTCAAAATACCATCATCCAGCATACAGTAGTGCTGCGGCTATACTCCACGATTGGGTACACAACTACTACTACAACATCTGCACCATCTCTAACCCCGTCACCAGATGGATTCCTTTCAGAATATGGTTGAGTCAGCACAGAGAACCTTGATCTCCTTGAACATTTTCATGATGCTAGTGATGGGTCTGGCAAACTTGTACATGGTAAAAGATTTAAAGTCTTTCTTTAGAAGTCAGAAAGTATTGTAGAAGATGGGTGATGCTTCAAATTTTCGTCATACTGTATTGTAGAAGAGGACCAGGACGGGACACGTTGAGGGTGAACTACGAGAAAACTGCCAGGGGTCCTCGTCGAGGGACGCGCTCGTTGTCTCATCTAGTACTTCCGTTCCGACATGAAGCTGACAGAATGAAGTGTATGTGTACTTCTACTTCTACAACATATTTATAGACGAAGCGACCCACCACATGGCACATGCAACAATTAGTGTAAAATCGTTAAAAAAGCATGTTGGGAGAGTGACTATGACAGTCGTGTCCTCTCGCATTTTCTGCTGCGCCACGACGAAGGGCGGATCACGTCGCTTCTAGCAAAAGGAGGATCTCAAGTGAAGATAGCCGCTAAAAAGATCTTTCTCGAAGCTGTGCTGCAATCGCCGCTGAGCAAGAACGACTGAGGAAATATTCAGAGCGAGTGAGGATAGAGAAAAGGCTAGAGTATATGAAATTCAATAGGTTTTTGAAGAGCAAAAGGCAAGTGCGAAGCGCACTTGAGTTTTATCGGTCACCCATGGATGGCATCAGCCTAGGATGAGTACGAGCGAATTGTAGAATTATAGACACAGCCTATAATGAGTAAGAGCTTGTCGTTGCCACCTCCCACTCCTTCACATTTTGCACGACAATCTCAACCTCCAAAAAATGAAGTTGTTACGTAACAATGCTACGTTTCTGTTTCTACAAAAGCAACAAGACAAGAAGACGTTTCTTTATAAACAATTTCACAAATATTAAAAATACCAAAACCAAAACCAATCATTTTCTTGTTTTCCATAAACATCAAAGTCATGG
This sequence comes from Amoebophrya sp. A25, assembly GCA_905178165.1. Lineage (NCBI taxonomy): Eukaryota > Dinophyceae > Syndiniales > Amoebophryaceae > Amoebophrya > Amoebophrya sp. A25. Next base: position 288,023 of record CAJINU010000057.1, read on the forward strand.
TCCACCCCGAGGAAATCCAAATCAGCACAAGTATGCTCCTGCGCAGGCACTAATTGCCTCAGCGACACTGTTAACATGCGGTGGCGGCATACACTTCTTGGGCCAGGAGGACCAGAAGGACGAGGTCGGCGGAAGGAGGCCTTGGGGTTCTTTCATCGATAGAAGGCTCTTATGCTCAAGCCCCTCGATAGCGAGAGGCTCCACGTCCGTATACGGTAATTACAGAGACGGGAAAAATATTACAACAAACACATCATCTGTTGGAAATCTTCATAAGCGACTACTCCACCAACTCCTTTCGCGAACAAATACATCAATTGAATTCAGCCGCCTCTTTTTTAGAACAAAAACACAGTCAAGAAGTACAAGAATTGGATTCATCGCCGGCAAAACAAGAGGCAGAGAAGTCGCATGCGAGCTAAAGTATGCTGGACAAACCTGTGAGTTCCAAGAGGGGACGATTCATAGGTTAGAATTTCCGCAAACGAACTATGAGTCTACTGTCGTCTCCATCGCAAGAGTCGGGGGAAGGATATTTATGTGATATGGTCTAGGTGAAGATATTAGTCGTGAAGATATACAAAGCACTCTTAAAAACTACAAGGCTTTTGTTCCTCTGAACAAGGCTTTTGTTCTTCTGGAACACTGCGTGCTCATCTAAGATAAACTGCGTGGGTGCAAGCTGTAGTCACTACTCAGCGCCACTCTACCATGGCGTCGTGGATGCGGGGCTACAAGAGGCGCCGTCGGGTGGGGGTAAAATTATGACTGGCGTCAATATCAATCTCAATCACTATCTTCAGGAGTGAGATGAATGAAAATACAGCATTTACGCATACGGGCTACATGAGCTGAAGGTGGATTATAGGGGAAAAACTGTAGGCAAAAAGACCTCCGCCTAGTAATTTAGCAGCAGGCACATCAAAGAGACCGCACTCTAAGTAGAGTAGAGAAGCAGCCGCAACCCCCACAGTGACTTGTCCCTGGCACGATGCGGCGTTCGACTTGCGAACCGGTCGCCCCGTCAGAGGCCCCGTTCTCGACGCCATCCCGGTCTACAAAGTCGTACTGGATAAAGGCTCAGTGTACGTGGACATCCCAACATTGAATGAGCCTGATTTTGTCCTACCGAAAATGGTCAGGAAGTCTGAACAAGTGGAAGCGACGTCGAGAACCTCAAGAAGTTTAACACCAAGCAGAGCAATGAATAAAGGAGACGTGCTGGTGGTCGAAGATGGACAGAGTCATGGAGAACCACGCGACGAAGCAGATCGAAGGACTTTCCTTTTGATTGGTGGTGGCGGTTGTGCAGCTTCTGCTTGCGAAGAATTGCGTGCCAGTGGGTTTCGCGGGAGAATAGTCATGCTGTCCGAAGAACCTCATGCACCAATCGACCGCCCAGTATTGAGTTAAGGAAAGATAGAGATATTATTTACTTGCAGTTTTACTAGCACTAGGTAACAACTGATGTCATCAAGTACTAGATCAGGCATTTAAGATTAAGAAGTGTTGAAATGGAAAAGAAGATTACTCAGCACTCCCATAGATACAACGACTTGTGTCTGTCACAACATTCATAGTGAAAGATCTAACTGAGCAAAAATATGAGTCGAAATTATCGCGATTTAGAATTGCGTGATGCAGATTTTTATCGTTACGAGCTTGGCGTGGACTTGGCTCTGAATCGATCCGCTGTGTCGATCGACTGTGACCGAAAAGTCGTCACGTATACTGGAGAAAAAATTTGTCTTCAAGATTCCCTTGCTGATGTTAAGGCTACAAAAAATTTTTCTTATTAAACACTTTCTCTTGCTGTTACTTGATCAGAGACCACATTGGACTACTGCTAAACATACATTCTTAAACATGAACATCTTGGTGCCGTATTTTAAGGTGGGAAATAGGGACCCTGACCCGAAGATCATGCTGCTGAAGATGGATTAACATTAATGTATCTATGGTAGTTCTAATGATGCAGATGCTCTTGGCGAGGACGGAGGTGAAAGAGAGGCCACGAGGTGTGTTGGTTGTACTTGTGCTGCTAAAGGAGATGATAGTACACCTGATGACAAAGCAAAAGCTGCTGACGCTCCTTCCAAACAAGTGAATGTAGAGGAGAATGCACACACTCACACTCTGGCATTCGACAAATGTTTGATATGTACTGGCGGTCGTGCGCGTGATGGCTCCACTCCAGGAGTCTTTAAACGCAATGGCCATTTGGCAATGCCATTACGGACAGCTGCAGATGCGGATCGCATCCAAACAGCGACTAACACCCTGAAAAAAGTCGTTATTGCGGGTGCGGGGTTTATCTTATGTATAGGACGATGTGGAGGCCGAAAATGAAGTCAATTGCTTGGTTCAACATTTGTACAGAAAGTAGCATCACTACATGCATCTCTTCCAAATAAATGAAATGAGCAGAACTCTTAACTGCTTGTACGTAAAGGAAAGTCGCACACCTATAATATTCGGAATCGAGTGCGCTTCGTCGCTTCAGAGAAAGGGTTGCGACGTGACTGTCGTGGCCCCGGATGTTGTACCGTTTGGCAGGTTGCTTGGACAAGACGTGGGGCGCACGATCCTACTATGACAAGGAGAATTGTACTCGAAAAGTAAAAATAACCGAGTAGCTAACTTGAATAACCGAGTATCTGAGAAGATTACTCTCTGGGATACTCGGTTATTTCAGTTTTTCGTTTACTCAGACGCCGAATAATGAAATGAGGCTGCTCGATCTCAGTGGAAGACCACTGCGTGCGGGTCTCCTTGAAGAGTATGAGTAGTACACAACTGTTTCCTTTCATATTTACGTCTGCTACAAGATAAAGGAATCCGCTATGTGCCTCGGCGACGTGTGGAGAGCATCGTATCGGATTTCGATAAGGACCTGATCCACAGCGCCTTTGTTCCAAAATCAGACTCAAAGATTAAGGCCACAACTATCAAAAAAGGATCCTCTTCTTCTACTTCTATCTTATCACACATTCAAAAACAGTCATAGAATATCCTCTGCTTAATTATTACAGATTAAGGCTACAACTGTCATTGTCAAAGCATCCTCAGTGATAAGTGTACAAGCCTAGTATGTGTAGACCAAAGTATCCTCACACACCTCACAGTGATATTAAGTGTACAAGTCTAGTTTTGGAAACTTCCCTGAAATGCTGAGCATTAGTTCTACTAATCCAAGTGCAGGTTCTGCTCCAGGTGAAGGCACAGAGGTTCGCGGTGTTTTGATAAGAGCCGGTCCCAGAGGTGGCACAGGCACAGCCCAGACAGTCAGCGTCGATCAGGAGTTCATTCCTTGCGAGCTCGTAGTCGTAGGTGCTGGAATTTTGCCAAACACTGAGTTCACAAAGCATAGTGGCATCAGAATATCGCAGTCGGATAAGTCGATTTTGGTAGATCCGTTTTACGGTCAGTATCCAATAAATAGCATCATCTACTAACTAGTTGTAGTAGATTTCTACTATCCAGATCCACACTGTCATTTTGTTGAGAAGCATCCGTGCTGCGACACTCATTTGGAGAAGGAAAGAGAGGTCCAACCAGGATGCGCTCCGAGGTGGATTTGTCTAATCCCTCCTGCGAACGAACAAGTGTGACGTCTTTGCCGCAGGAGACGTGGTGACGACTGTGACACCAACATCGACGGAAGATGCTACGAAAGACCCTGCTTCCTCTAGCACGTCTTCTATTAAGGCTCTCCAATGAATATAATATTTGTTTCATTTCTATAGCAAAGAAGTCAACATCTTGCTGCTCTTTTATCCTTCTAGTAGACATTTTTCTGAAGAAATGAAGGGAAGCAGTGAAAGAAATGCTTTGAGCTCCCTCTACTAATTCTAGACGCATAGAACATTGGGGTTTCGCGCAGTCACATGGTCGTCTAGCTGCGCGATCCATGATGGATCTGCGACCACTAGAGTGTGGTGAAGTAGTGCCCTTCTTCTGGACCGTTATATGTGGGCGCACACTGAAGTACGTGGGATACATTTCGTTAAGAGTTCTTGGGTGGGTCGTCGTGTCGATAGTTGTTCCTCTTTCCCATGTCTAGCATTTTGATTACGTATCAAAGACTACCTGGGAGTAGTAGTAGTAGTATTTCGTAATCCACATACTTGATGAGAACTTGGTTTGTGACATAAACAAGAAGTATCATCTTTGTGATTAAGAAGGTGAAGTACTACCGTCTACTTGGGAATACCCCGGCTGGTCACCGGGGTCCCATAGGGACAACACTAACGCGCGAAACATCGAAAGATGACCTGCGCACTCCGATGCCCTTAACGGGTCGGGGCATGGATGCCTTACGCTTACTGCCGCAACGGTACGGCCGAGCTGTCTGGTGCCGCGAACTGCGGTGCGATACTTTCTCCCCTCCCTGGCTGGGAGGGTCTCCAATGGAGCCATACTTTGGCCGTTGCTGCGCAGGGACCTATCGCTCTCTGGGTCCTGTCGACGTTGAGAGTACCCCGGCTTCATGGTCGACAGCGTCTGTCCACGTTTCCTGGTGCCTGCGGCGATGCTTCCCTCTCTGTCTTGAGCCTTGTGTGATCATTATTGCCACTGGGCAGGCTCTGCTCTCGTTTATGTGTCTGTCCTTGAGTGACGAGAACCGCCATTCTGCTCCGAGGGAGTTCGTCCACAGTGTTTGAGAGTACCAAAAAAGACGACCGAAAAAAGTAGGGTACATTTTCGGTCGATGTTTTTCGTTCCGGCCCTTGAGATGAGAAGATACCCACGTCTGTCGTACTACGGTGAAGTGCCTTCTGGTGAGAGTTACTCTGGATGATCGTCTGTTCTCTGAGAGAAGAAGCTGCTACTGTTGAGGAGAATCGTGTCTGTTCTGAGTGGGTCCGCGAGAACCTCTGTGCGAGAGACTACGCGTGCCTCTGTCCTCTGAGCCTTTCTTCTGGTAGAGATGACTCCTGGGGAGAGTCGCTGAAGTTGCGCCTTCAGATTCTGCGGGGTGGCCGCCGTGGTTTGGAGTTCTGCTCGCAAGTGACACATCTCCGCCCTACCTCGACAGAATGCATGCATGGTTTTTCCTCCTCTGCCTCCTTTGAGTAGAGCCTTCACATCACCTCGTTACACTTAGTCACTTAGTACCTTTCTCCTCTTCTTTTCCTAGTATTGTTCTTGGTCGCACCTGTTTCTCTGGTATCGTAGATCTCTCTCTTGGCTCGTCTCCCCGGAAAAACGCGATGGATCCGAATGCGTACCCGTCCAGCGGGCTGCACCATGCATGGGGTCCGCTACAGGGGGCCTCCACGGGGCATCCGTGGTGGTCTCGTCCAAACATGCCTCCGACCCTCGTGCCCCCGCTTCCGCACGGTTTCTCCACCCTCCCTCTACCGGTGCCGCCGATCTTCCTGGTTCCTGGAGTTCCGCCACCACTTCCGCCTACCTTGGCTCCAGCAACCCCCGCTTCGACGGTTCCTCATGCTCCCTTGGTGCGGGCGCCACCTATGGAAAGCTGGATGTCTCACATGCAGACGAGTCTCCCGGCAGCTCCGGCAGGACCTGCTCAGTCCGACACCATCCGCCCGACGAGACACCTAAGGGGGCTCCGCCTGTATGAACAAGATCGTCCTGCGCGTGACTCGCGATCTCGGAGTCGTTGCCGAGGACGCAGAAGACGCTCTCTGACGCCTGTTACACGTGCCTGCTCCCGGAGTGCTCCCCGACGGCGGTGTCGAGATGAGGAGAGGCTACGACCGGGCACACCTGACCGTGGACCACGAGACGGCGATCGGCCTCCGCGACGGCTACCCGGCAGGGAAAAGGCCCGCGTACGATCCCGCAGCGATTCCCGGCGGCGGCGCCGAGCGTCAAGCACTCCCTCTGATCGCAGGGGGGCGCGTCCTCGGGCCGACCCCTCCCCTGACCACCGCAGAGGTCAGCCTCGCTCACTGCACCGCGCTGGGGAGTTGGATCCTGTCCCTGCTGACACCCGACGCGACGCGAACGACGAGACGACGAGTGCCTCCGAGACCAAACCGCGCCCTGCTCGGTCCGAGGTCTGGAAGTACCTCCGAGTGGAACAGCCTCAACACGCTGCGGCCGTTGCGAAACTCCTCCGTGCGAAGTTCGGCCTGGAGAAGAAAGCGGCGAAGAAGGTGCTGGGCTGCTCCTTAGGAAAAGCGTCTTCATCTGTCAAGCCTCCGCGGGAGCAGCAACAGGAGGTCTTACCTACGGCGGGAGAGGCCCTCGCGCCTCCGCCGGCTCGACGCTGGCCGAAGGGGAGCGGGAAAGGAGCCCCGATCACTCCTAGGGGAAAGCGCCTGTACTTGGATCGCCTTGCGCGTGAAGCTGAAACTGCCCCTCCCTCCTCCGAGCTCCATGCCCGAGACTTGCCGAGCAGTAGTGCCACTGGGGCACCTCGTGACACTTGCGAGGGTGACTGTGGGGAACTCCCCGGAAGCAAGATGACTCCGGTCACTGCCTCAGAAAAGGCCAGTAAGGAGGAGGTGCTCCAAGCGATTCGTGATCTACCGCCGTACCTCGACGTGATGGAGATCGGATTCCGCCTCTACTCGAGGTTCAGGCTGCGGGAGCCGGCTCTGCAGAAGCTACTCGGGCACAGTCTCGCGACCCTCGCGCGCAAGCACAACCGGCCCGCACTCTCTGAAGGCGACGCGCAGTGGGTTCTTTCTGTCGTGGGAAAAGGCACTAGTCCCGCTGAAGGAGGGCAGTCACAGCTTGACTGGCTACATACGCTTAACCGCAGAGGGATTACCTCGGCCCTTGTGACCGAGTGCCTGGATCGCCCCGACCGACTCTTCCGCCGGCTCAGTGAGGGGCGCCCTCTGGCGCTGCGCACCGGCCTGGAATATGGATTCGAGGACGTCCTCACGCGCGAAGTGCGGGATGCCCTACAGCCTGACCCCGGTGTCTCTCGTCCCTCGCCGGGGCCTCTTCCTGGGATGCGCTCAACAGGTAGCACCTCGATCAAGGGCGGTATGGGTCCACCGTCTGGCCCTCCTCCTCGCCTAGCTGGAAAAGGTGTGCTGCCTGAAGCTGCGGCGCCTACCGATGCTAGATGCGCCATGCGTCTCCCACGTGCGCCTTGCTCTCGCGAGAAGGGAGAGGGGACGCCTTCGCTCCTCACGCTGGACGGCGCCTCCTCCCAATCGGTTGAAGTCCTGCCGGATACACCGCCATCCCAGTCCCAGTCGGCGGAATTCGCCGGCGGTGACGCCACCCCCTGGGGTGATGACGACTTGCCCTGAGACGACACCGAAGATGTCACGGCTTTGGGCCTTCGGGCTGTGACATGGAACGTACGGGGCCTGCGAAACAAGACCAGCGAAGTCCTCCGCGCGCTGGTTCACTGGGACGTTGACATCGCAGGCCTCACGGAGGTCCACCTTGAGGACGCCGATCTGCCGCTGCTCGTACGGCAATTCGGAAAATATGGATATGAGGTGCTTGCGCACAGTCTGCGGAATCACCACGGGGGCGGTGTCCTTCTGCTTGGACGCTCAAGACACCTCGTGGTTAGCCCTCATACCGGCTTTCGGAAAGTAGCTCGACTACCCGCACTAGTCGAGGCTGCATCGCGGACGCTTCTCATCCCGACCGTGGATGGTTGGCAGGAACTCTTAGTTACCGTCGCGTACGTCTCCCCCTGCGTCCGTGACTTGACCCGCGTGGAGCGGGATGCGCTTCTACCTGGGTCCTCTGCTGCGCTTCTCCTTGGTGACCTCAATGCTGAGCGAAAACCCTGGCTCGAGCGCTGGCATGATGAGGGCACGCTGTGGCGCCTCAGTGGGCCAAACCTCCGCACCTATCCAGCGCGTCAGCCGCAGAGTTGTCCAGATGTGATCCTCTACCGCCCGGCACCCACTGGCGCTTGCCTCTTCCCCGACATGTACATGACTGATGGAGCGGAGATGCCCGCGGAAGCCTTACGAAGTGTCGTCTCGGATCCTCCCTCTCTCTGTTGACCTCCATGCCCATTGTGCCGCGCGTGGGCACGATGCAGCGCGCAACGATCAGCCGCGGCACGACCTCCGCCTTCTCACCGGGGCGAGGTTGCAGCGGGCCCAGGACTACCTCCGGCATGCACTCGGCTCGGCCCCTGACGCCCAAACTGCGGACTTAGAGCAGATGGATGGTGAGGAGATGACTGCCCGGCTAGACACCGTCCTCCGGGCCGCTTACTCTGAGTGTCGCATCTGGAGACCGACTGCCAGAGGCCCAGACGGACTCAGTGGTGACTTTGACCGCCGCTATGCGTGGCATCCGTCAATCAACGACTTCAAGCGTGCACGGGACCGAGGAGAGCTTCACCGTGCGCGAACTCTGGCCACCCGGATACGGCGAGATGGGTGGCGGCGCTACCTCTCCTCCCGCAACTGGGATGACCTCACGGGCCTGTGGCGATACATAGCGAAGGAAGACGGGCGCTCTGGCTGGAATCGTGACGAGGGCCTTACCAAGCCGCTGTTCTTGCATGGTGCATGGCATCACAGCCCCGAAGATAAGGCCAATGCGCTGGGTAGAGCCTACAGGGACAAGTTCTCAATGCCCCCACCTGACGGCGCTCAGGGTCAAACTGGTGCTCGGGTCTTTCCAGGGGTGCGACTCGTGCGGAAAGTCACGGAGGACGAGGTCAGACGGGCGGTCTCTGCAGTTGACGCTGCTCGCGCGCCTGGTCCTGATGGATGGACGTCAGCAGCATACCGTGACCCCGCCGTTATACGATGCCTTGCACTCCTCTTTTCAGTCGTCTTGGATGCTGGTGCGCTGCCGCCCACTTTCACTGACTCCGTCATCGTGTTCTTGGCAAAGCCCGGCCGTGACCTGACGCAGTTCAAATCTTGGAGGCCGATCACCTTGACTAACTCGCTCACGAAAATCCTGGAACGGGTTGTACTGTCGCGCATTGAGGAGACGGGTTTTGAAGAAGACCCACACCAGTACGCCTACGCCCCAGGGCGCAACTGCGAGCAGCTGCTTGTAGAGCTTTTTGATCGCGCAACGACAAACGGCGACAAAGAGCGGGCCATTATTGGCACGGACATCCAGGGCGCCTTCGACTCGGTGGACCACTCCACGCTGCTGAACAGGTTGGGCGCCACGCTTACCCTGGAGCCGGCGATCACTCGCTTCGTTGCGTTATGGCTTGATCGGCGCTTTCGGGTACGCCTTGGCCCTGGTGTCTCCACTTGCTACCGCCTCCATCGTGGCATCCCGCAAGGGGGCATCTTAAGTCTGTTCTTGTGGAACTTAATGGTGCGCGGCTTCTCCGCTCAGCTCAACCAACTTCCTGGGACCTATCTTCGCTTCTACAGTGACGACGGTACGCTCCACGTTTTGGGTGCCACTCGAGCTGAGGTCGCTACACGCGCGCGGCATGCCCTCACTCGGCTCTCTCAGCTCCTGGAAACGCGAAAGCTCAAGCTCGAACGGAGTAAGTGTGAATGTCTCTGGTTGAACCTTCCTGAGCGCCCTCATCGGCGACCGCAAGACGACCGTCTCCCTGGATCGAATCCCCCTAGACGAGCGGAAGTGGACGCTGACTGGGGTGCCGATGGGCTCCTTGACCTCGGTGGCGCTACTACGGTCCGATCTCTGCGAGTGCTTGGCGTTCTCATCGACCCCGGCTTCACCTTCACTGACCACCTCGAGTACGTTGTGTCGAAGTGTCAGCGACGCGTGCAGGTGCTGCGCCGGCTGGCATCCTCCTCCTGGGGCCTCAGCACTGCCATCTTAGCACATACGGCGTGTGCCTTATTGCATCACGTTGCTTGCTTCGGTATCGTCGCGATCGGCCCGTATGTCGACCAACGTGCGGCGCGGAGGTACGGCGTCCGGATCGGTCATGTGGCGGCGCGCTTGGTCCTTGGTGTTTCCCGCACTGTCCGACGCGAGGCCCTGTACACCCTCTCTGGCCTCTCCTCTTACCTCAACTTGTACCAGCAACGGGCGGCCACCTTCCTGGATAGCGTCTTACGTGGTCCTTCTACAAGTTTCCGGTCTTCGCTGCTGACGCGACACGCTTGGCTTCGCCCTACTCACGTGTTGGGGTCTCCCGCTGACACTCACCCGGTCTCCTGGAACGAACCGGTCTCGCACCCCTTGGCCAGCGGCTGCGCGCGTGCCGCTGTTGTCGCCGCATTAGGTAATCTCGCGGACAACCACTATGCCTCCGCCGCGTGTCGTGGAGCCATCTGGTGTGGCGCCTCTGTTGCCCCTGCTGTCTCTCGTGCGCACGTTTGGGTTACAACTCCGGCCACGACTGCCCGACCACTGGCGCACACCATGGCGCCGGAGCTCTCCGATAACCAAACCCGGCGGCTCCCTGCGGCTTGGACAGCTGTCGGCGCTCAGCTTTTGCGTGGTATTGGCTGGTCACCCAATCGCATAACGCCCCTGCGGCCTTTCCGCTCCTCGGTTCACTCCCGTCCGGTTGTCTTCCACCTTGATGGGATTCTCCCGCCTCAGCTCGGAGACGTCACGACGATTCTGGCTACGGATGGCGCACACCTCCCGGGAACTCCTTACGGTGCGCACGCTGCTCTCATAGTCGGTCGCGGGGTTCCCTCTTCCGGTCAGGATTCGACGCTCCCTTCTGAGCTTGCTTGCGTCGCTGTCAACGGTGCGCTCAGTGCTTGGCACATGGAAATTGCTGCTGCTGCGCGTGGTTTTCGGCAGGCTCTCCTCGCTGCTTCTCGTGACTCCGCTGACCCGCTGGCCCTCGGGCCGCGCTCCTTGCTCTGGGTGTTCGACTGCCTGGGAAGCGGGCAACTCCTGGCCAACCGGCACCTTGGGCATGAGCGGTCTTGCGCGTCTGAGCACGAGCTGCTGGACCTCTTCGCGCGTTGCTGTGCGGTGTACGATACCGCTGCTGTCCACTGGACTCCGTCGCACATCGGGAACCCGGTCAACGACGTGGCTGACGTTGCTGCTGGGGCCCTCCTCAAGTACGCTCCTGCTGCTGGGTGCACTCCTCCGCTTCTCTCCTCTGTGAACGTCAAAGGGGCGATTAAGGTCTTGCTTGCCGCCGAGGAGCACCGACTGCTTGTCACCTTGGACCACCAGCATGACAGTGCTAGTGGCGACGTTCTTGCTGCGCTGCAGCTATCCCGCTCGTCTGCGCGGGCGTTGTTCTTACGGCTCTGCCAGGATCCCTCTGATGTCTCTGCGGAACCGGATGGGGCTGGGGCGCTTGCGCCGTTGGAGGCTCGCTGCCCCCGAGAGGTGCAGACCTTTGCCGCCGAGTTACTGTCTGGGTCGCGCTTCAAACACGCTGGCCCCTTCGGTCTGGAGCCTGTGGCCTGCTACTGTGGTGAACAGGACACGCCTCGCCACTTCTTCGGGAAGTTCTGCGCGGATGTCACGCAGTTACGTACAACTGAGGCACTCGCGGACCTCGTTCGCTGCGCGCATGTAGTTGAGCGCGCTGCTTGGGTGGAGCACTACGACGACCTCTTCGGGGATGGTCTCGCTGTTGTCTAGGTTTCCGGCCTTTCGGTGGTGCGGTGCCTCGCTTTGACTGGTTTGGCTTTTCCTCTTTTTGCGGCTTACCTCTCTGCTATTTCATTCTACGGGACTGTGGGTTGCGGTCAGTGATGCATTGGCTTTTCGGAAACTATACGAGCGAGCGGCGGCACTGTGCAGGAGTGTCGCTGCTCCCTTCCCGCGCACTTAGTAAGTGCTGGCCTGCTGCTGTCGTTGAGCTCTCGCTCCACACTACGACGCGGCTCGCCGCGGGGAGGTCCGGCGCTTTGGGGCTGCCTTGGCGCGGCGCACCGGCTTTCGACTAAATGCCCCTGACGATGTTTCTCTGCTTTTTTCACCGCTGCACCTGCTTACCCTTTTTCGGTGTTGGTTCGAGGTCTCTGGCTTCTTCTTACTTACCATGACGGCACCGGCAAACGCACCCGGACCGCGGCGCCTCCTGTTAGGACTCTCCTGTATTTGCCTAACGCGTCGCTGTGCTTCAGATTCCGCCCACCGGGCCGTCTGTAGGTCTGTGGATAACCGTCTATCCTTCTCCTAATAATAATAATACTTGGGAATACAACAATTTTCAAAGAAAGATGTTCCAAGTAGTCTACCTCGAAGATCAAGATGAATAAGTACCACAAGAAAGAAGACAACTACCCTTCTAATTTCAGCGGAGGAAAGGTCGCGTGTGCGCATTATACTAATGTCTGGTAGCAAAAGAAGTACAAGTAGTCCTAGCACGAGGAGGTCTGAACAACAACAAACTACTGAAGCTAAAAACTACGGAGGAGCTACCTGGAGTGTCATTTCTAGTACGTCGATGCTAAGCGACGAGCTTCCACCTGCTTGTATGATGCCACTCATTGAGAATCCAAGTTTTTAGAGGGGAATGTCGTTCAATCCACCTAAAAAAGAAGGGCCCAAAGAAGGGGAACGACGTTCCCATGTCGACGCTCTCAATGAGTGGCAGCATTCACTGCTACGACATCAGATGAAGCGATCGACGTCCGACAGAGCGAACGTCCTCTCCTCGCTGGAGAAGATGGGCTTCCAAATTTCATTGCTTATTACTGTGTAGATGGCACAGTCCGCGCAGTAGCGTCTATGGGGGTACAGGATCCAGTTACAGTTGCAGTGGGCGAAATGATGAAGCGATCCAATCCGATCACAGAATTAAGGGTAGTTTATCACTATCCCAAGTGGACTATACTGAGTGAAATCCCCCCTGAGCTGAAGGGGAAAATTGAGGCGGAATAAAGGGGCAACTCACTCGACCAGGGATAGTGAAAGACTACCTCTAAAAGAGGCCGACATAAAAGCAGGCATTTGTCCGATAGATTTGCTGCGGGAGTTGAATAGTTGTCGGACAAAGACATGAGAGGGGGTGCTTATTGTTCAATTGTAATATACATAGGTTTTTTGCGGGAGGAGTTGAGTACTTAGTTGTTATTCAAAATCAACCACATAGATAAGATGAGGGGGCGTTTGTCCGATATTGGATTTGTTGCATGAGGAGTTGAATAGCAAAAATAGTTCAAAACACAGTAGTTGTAGTGCAACATATTTGACTGTGCAACTCTTGAGGACTACTTTATACAAGAAAGTAGAGCAGCATTCTTCGAATTCGAGAACGACGACAACGATAATCTTCTGCCATGATAGAGATTACGATGATTTCTTCTCATGAGCATGAAGATTCATCGTGATCATTTTTATGTTGACATCGATCCAGCACTGTTGTTGACATTTTCACCTGTGCGAAAAATTACTTATTTGAGCTGCACTGAGACTGATGATGAGCCGTGTCCGTGTGCGCGTTCTTCTTATTTGTTGCTATGTTCACGCTTGTTGTTGTGTTCTAATGACGAGTGACGAGTGTGAAAACGAGTGACGAGTGTGAAACGTCGACTAATATTGGCGTCCTCTCAGAGTCTGTGGAGAGCAGAAAGCATCGAATTTTCTGTCGTGAGTGTGAGAAAGGAGAACAATTAATATTTCTGTCGTGAGAAGAAAGTATGGTGTCATTTGGACGAGATGACGAGTCGGCTTATTTTACACTTTACAAGAACAATAGAAGTTCTATTCTCGACATCATTCAAGAGCAGAGATTTGTGATCTGTTTCTTCTCCTGTACATGACATCGGTTCTCGTTCGCGTCGAATTGTGATCATGGTATTCCAACTACCAAAACATACTCTCTCATCCTTTCACTTTGAAACTAAAAAACAGATCTCTATTTTTCACTGATAAAGATGAGTTTTCTGCTCTTGAACAAGAATAGCAAAAATGTTGATGAGCAAGTAAGTAAAAGTAGACGAAAGATACCATTACCAACGATCTCCTTCTCCTCGAAACTCTCCTTGAAAATCCCTTTGCAGGTAGCTTTCTACGTGTCCCGAGTTTGCTCTTCAGTCCCCTAGACTTATTAGAGCTCGACTCCTAAAGTCATTCTGCTCATAGAACAAGATAGAGCTGGAGTAGCTCTCATGTAGAAAACTACTTTTTTTATCAATAAAATACGTTGAAAATAATTAATTCGATTAAATTGAAACAACACCACGGCAGTAGTCTATCAACATCAAGAACGTCAATCTAGCAACAAGAACAGTCTAGCAACACCGATAAGGATTCCCAAGATCATCTTAGACATCAAGGATCAACAATAGGCACTTTCCAGAACGTCAAGAACGAGACTGCGGACAGATTCAACATCAAGCACGAGACTAGGCATTTCATCAAGAACTACGAGATTATAAAGGACTTCACGAACATCAAGACGACCGAGATCATTATAAGGACAACTCATTACGAGGACAACTTCAACTACATCAAGAACCTCGAGAACTATTTGCGGTAGCACTTCGAACATCAAAGAAGGGTAATTTTTGTATTGATTCGTACCTACGTAGATCAACAAGGAAGGCATATTTTGTCACTTTCTAAGGTTCGCATCTTCACTACTTTTCCAATTTTCAGTTCAAAATAATTTTTTATGTATTTTTGTTTCCTAGTTTTTAGGCGTGCTCCACCGGTGTTAAAGTCTACTATGTTACCTCAACTAGTGCATACTGTTTTATCCATTCGTAATTATTAAGTGACCACAGACCACTTATACATAAGAAACTACATGTTGGTTTAGAATGTATGAGCAGTTACAAGAATGAAAGGGGATGGGATGGAAATTTGAGATTTTTCGACTTGTTTCTTTTACTTCATCTGCATTGATGTAGTTGACCGTGACATCGATGTTTCTAGCATCTGACCCATTCCTCCAGCTTCTCGGCTACAGCTTCTTGTGCACAGATTTCCAAGAAAAAGATACTGAAGAGGGGACTGGTACTTGTTGTTGTTCCTTCTATTGTTTCTTGTTCATCTATCGTGATCAAGTTCAAGATGTTATGTTGACATCAAGAGACGAAACCACGACTACACACCTTTAATATTGTTCACAATCAACACGACACTTTTGTTTCAACCCAGGGATCACTGTAGTCTTGCTGTACGAAATGACGGTTTTATCCAAGTTTGCACGAGTCGCGGTAGTGACTACCACCGCGGTCACTGGTTTCAACAGGAAGAAGAAGCAGCAACGAATGAAACCGAACGAAGCGGTTGTCAAGAGCAATGGCGCCGGCGATGCCTCACTTTACGGCTCTGAACTTATACCCATGTAATCCATTCTGTTATTGGGTGGTGGAGTAGTCTCGCAGCCCACAGTTGTTTACAACACTGGATATTTCATTGTCTTATAATATAATTATTTAGTACGAAAAAGAAGAACTCACGCAAGGTCTTCTAACAGCGCGAAACTGAGGCGGCGGCGGAGCAGGTAGGTAGAGCGGCGGCGGCGGTACCGGCAAAGGACGGGGCCAAGGTGGAGGCCAAGGAAGAGAAGAAGGAACAGACGGCGGCGGAACCGGCAAAGGAAGAGAAGAAGGAGGAGGCGGCAGCGGAACCGGCAAAGGAAGAGAAGAAGGAAGAGGCGGAACCGGGACCGGCAAAGGAAGGGGAGAAGGCTAAGGCGGTGGCGGATTGGGCAGGGGATGAGGCGGCGGCGGTAGCGGCAAAGGAAGAGGCGGCGGATCCGGCAGGGGAAGACGCCAAGGAGGCGGCAAAGGAAGAGGCGGCGGCGGATCCGGCAGGGGAAGACGCCAAGGAGGCGGCAAAGAAAGAGGCGGCGGATCCGGCAGGGGAAGACGCCAAGGAGGCGGCAAAGAACGAGGCGGCGGATCCGGCAGGGGAAGACGCCAAGGAGGCGGCAAAGAAAGAGGCGGCGGATCCGGCAGGGGAAGACGCCAAGGAGGCGGCAAAGAACGAGGCGGCGGATCCGGCAGGGGAAGACGCCAAGGAGGCGGCAAAGAAAGAGGCGGCGGATCCGGCAGGGGAAGACGCCAAGGAGGCGGCAAAGAACGAGGCGGCGGATCCGGCAGGGGAAGACGCCAAGGAGGCGGCAAAGAAAGAGGCGGCGGATCCGGCAGGGGAAGACGCCAAGGAGGCGGCAAAGAACGAGGCGGCGGATCCGGCAGGGGAAGACGCCAAGGAGGCGGCAAAGAAAGAGGCGGCGGATCCGGCAGGGGAAGACGCCAAGGAGGCGGCAAAGAACGAGGCGGCGGATCCGGCAGGGGAAGACGCCAAGGAGGCGGCAAAGAAAGAGGCGGCGGATCCGGCAGGGGAAGACGCCAAGGAGGCGGCAAAGAACGAGGCGGCGGATCCGGCAGGGGAAGACGCCAAGGAGGCGGCAAAGAAAGAGGCGGCGGATCCGGCAGGGGAAGACGCCAAGGAGGCGGCAAAGAACGAGGCGGCGGATCCGGCAGGGGAAGACGCCAAGGAGGCGGCAAAGAAAGAGGCGGCGGATCCGGCAGGGGAAGACGCCAAGGAGGCGGCAAAGAACGAGGCGGCGGATCCGGCAGGGGAAGACGCCAAGGAGGCGGCAAAGAAAGAGGCGGCGGATCCGGCAGGGGAAGACGCCAAGGAGGCGGCAAAGAACGAGGCGGCGGATCCGGCAGGGGAAGACGCCAAGGAGGCGGCAAAGAAAGAGGCGGCGGATCCGGCAGGGGAAGACGCCAAGGAGGCGGCAAAGAACGAGGCGGCGGATCCGGCAGGGGAAGACGCCAAGGAGGCGGCAAAGAAAGAGGCGGCGGATCCGGCAGGGGAAGACGCCAAGGAGGCGGCAAAGAACGAGGCGGCGGATCCGGCAGGGGAAGACGCCAAGGAGGCGGCAAAGAACGAGGCGGCGGATCCGGCAGGGGAAGACGCCAAGGAGGCGGCAAAGAACGAGGCGGCGGATCCGGCAGGGGAAGACGCCAAGGAGGCGGCAAAGAACGAGGCGGCGGATCCGGCAGGGGAAGACGCCAAGGAGGCGGCAAAGAACGAGGCGGCGGATCCGGCAGGGGAAGACGCCAAGGAGGCGGCAAAGAACGAGGCGGCGGATCCGGCAGGGGAAGACGCCAAGGAGGCGGCAAAGAACGAGGCGGCGGATCCGGCAGGGGAAGGCGCCAAGGAGGCGGCAAAGAACGAGGCGGCGGATCCGGCAGGGGAAGACGCCAAGGAGGCGGCAAAGAAAGAGGCGGCGGACCCGGCAGGGGAAGACGCCAAGGAGGCGGCAAAGGAAGAGGCGGCGGATCTGGCAAAGAAAGAGGCCAAGGAGGCGGCAAAGGACGAGGTGGCGGCGGATCCGGCAGGGGAAGAGAAAAACGAAGAGGCCAAGGAGGCGGCCAAGCAAGAGGAGGAGGGAGAGGAAGAGGAGAAGGGAGAGCCAGAGACAAAGGAAGGGGAGGAGGAAGCACCAGAGAGAGAGGCGGCGGGGCTGACAAATGCGGAGGAGGGGATGGCGAAAGCGACAGAGGATGCAGAGGCTGACGGAGGGGCGGCGGCGGTGCCGGCATATGGTGAGGACGAAGAAGGACAAGGAGAAGAACAAGCAGAAGCACCACCTGCACCAGTACAACAGCCGGCCCCTCCAGTGGTCTCGACGTCGACGCCAGCAACACCAGAGGAAATAAAGGAGAATATGCAACCGGGCCGCGCGCTCCTCGGTTGTGTCTTCAACTGTGGCATGGCGCCTGCGGCCTCCTCATTCCTCTCCGAAGCCGAACGCCGGAACCCGATGAAGAGGAATCTTAGATTAAGGCTGGGAAAACATTGCTCAGCGTGTGTCGCAGTATGCATTTAATATAGAAGTGTCAATCATGAGATGGGCAGGAGCATGAGGGCCAGGGAGGGTTTATGGACATGAGACACATGTGTCTCAGGGTACAACTAGATGTAGAAGATGTAGAAGTAGTACTAGGCAAATAAGCTGCTAGAGCGAACAGGGTGGAAATCTTCATAGATACTAGCAGATGAAGTTTTTTTTTCAGAAAGGACTATTGCAATTGCTATTCTCATGATCTATTTTTACTTTTAGCTAGTGAATAAGAATAACTACTCGAGAAGGAGAACTACCCGTGCTCAGCACCACGTCGTGACATCTATTGACTACTGCTCTCCAAAAGGATAAGGATATCTACTACTAGTGCAATGTGGTCATAGCATTTCGTTGCTCTTTGATACAATCACTTGGCTTCCTGACGCTGAAGATTCCTTACACCTCTAAGAACAGGCTCGCGCCAATTCCCCTAGTGGACATGATCTTCGTGGAGGTTGATGAAGATCTTGGTGGTGGAACTAGATGAAGATCTTGCGGTGGTGGAGGTTGCTGGAGATCTTGCGGTGGTGGAGGCTGATGATGTTGAGCAGAAGTAGGTGCTGGAGCAGAAGTAGGTAGTGGAGCAGAAGTAGGGAGGCGGGGTGGAGTGGAGGTAGTGGAGTGCAGGTAGGGAGGGGAGCAGAAATAGGTAGTGGAGCAGAAGTAGGGAGGGGTGGAGTGGAGGTAGGTGGTGGAGCAGAAGTAGGTAGTGGAGCAGAAGTAGGGAGGGGTAGAGTGGAGGTAGGTGGTGGAGCAGGAGTAGGTGGTGGAGCAGAAGTAGGGAGGGGAGTGGCGGTAGGCAGTGAAGCAGAAGTAGTCGGTAACTGCGAAGGGTAGCTAAGAATGGTTATAACAGAAGCTGTAGCTAGGCGGGGAGGGTTGTGGGGAAAGGTGGGGGGGCGATTTCGATATCTAGCACTTAACGGATAAAGATTCTGGTTCATCGATGTCGCCGTCAAGGTGTGTCTTTTGTAGTCAACAAATGTGTTGTTTATTTGACGTCGCTTTTTGCATTTTCGAAAAGTGTACTTGTCATCATCTTGCTGCCGTTTTGTCGTATTGGTTATTGTTTATAGGGATTCGCATTTCTATTCAAGGTGGCCATGAATGAGATCCGACCAAGGTCCACCAAAGTCCAAAGGATTAAGCCCACTGAAATGACCAAGATCGCCAAGCGGAAACGGTAAAACATGGGCGCCATTCCAAACGCCCCGGCCATAGCCGGGGCGGGCGCCTGTGGTCTATCACCTCTAGCAATCTGATCCGGAGCAGCACCGTCCGAGCGCCTGACGGGTTCACCGTCGCGCGGCTGCCTCTGGTTTCTCTCCTCTGTCATGCGTTGCCCCAATTCCCTCACTCAGCCCATTCAAGGACAAAGCACCACCGGAAAGGCCTCAGGGAGGCCCATGGTCTGGAATGAATGGGCACAGTTCCCAAGCCAATGCTCAACGGGCAAAGGGCCTCCAGCGTTTCCAGATTGATAGGAGATACAGCTCGCGCCCATAGCGATAGCTGTAGCCGGGTCCACGGAGATACGGGGCGACACTATAGCACAGCAGGCGCGAAGATATTTCGGTAGATGGTGAGCATGTGATCGTGAAACGTTCGCCAGCATGAAACCCCACGAAACAGCAGAGACTTCTTTGCAACCCTACCGCGAATATCTTCCACAGACAGAGAAGAGATCAAACCAGCCAGAGGCCATGTCTCTCAGACTGTGCGGCCAATTGCATCAAGCAGGAGCTTCGCTTAACGTTTCTCCGCGAGAAACTTGCCAAGCCTTCGCCGTGTGCTTTCGTCTTGTGGCCCAACAATTCCCGCTCGTGATTGATCACACTAGCATCGATTCTCGTCCGGGAAAGTGTCCGAAAACTAGGCGCAACATATAGCCAATGACTAAAATAAGTGGTATTGCTATGAAAAACGAAACCACTAAGAGTTAGTGTTGTGAAATGAATTATGAAGGTCAGCAAGTACAAGTAGGTTCCTTCTTGTACTACTTGTCAGTTTGTAACTACTTACAAGTCCTGGTGGTCTAATAAATTTTCTTGTTCTGATTTATGAAGACGGGTTCTTGGGAGTTGTAGTCGGAGTAGTTACAATTATGTTGCTGAAGTTCAGAACTTAGTTCGAAGTAAATATTGATGCTCGTTGCGGAAAACGCTTGCTCATGAAGAAGAAGATTTTTAGCGATAGCTGCATTATTTGCATAGATGAAGTCAAACTAATTTTCTGTTCAGTAGATTTCTCGTGATTTTTGGGATGAAAATTGATGTTCTTGAAGTCGAGGCACCCTATGATCTTCCTTTCAATACGGATGCGCGGTTAATAGTATGTATTAGAAAAATACGAATTAGTTGATCCAGATGATATTGTCGGTTGTACTTGTAATATAACTTGAAGTACCATGTTCATGTTGTATAGACTGCAGGTTGCACACAGACTTCAGGTTGTATAGACTGAATGTTGTAGATAAGTAGACTGAATAGAATTTTTATTGACGTGCTACCTAGGAAAAACGAAAAGAAGAATTAATAAATAACTTGTACAAATCGATTTGTGGAAGGTAATTAAGTAGCTTTTTATCGAAGGTCCGTCGCTGTCCTATGATTGATCATGGAAGGAGATTGAACTTTATAACTACAGACCTCTTCTGGAACTGGAGGTGGGCCTCTCAAGGGTACCGACAACAGAGTCTCGAGGACCTCAAGACCTCTCGAAGATATTGAGAGACTCTTGAAGGCCTCAAGTAGACCTCTCGAGAATAGATACTGATAGACTCTAGAACCAGACCTCTAGTATTTAAGAAGTCATTGCCATCTTTTAGATACTCACACGACAGGCGGACGTCTAGGTGCTCACACAAAAGGACTCTCTTAATTCTTGTACTCGCTTATTTTTTCAGTTTTTCGAATACTGTGCTTATCTATTCAAGTGCTGGACTCGTAAAAATGCTTATTGTCCTCCTGCTGAGGTCGATGGGGGTGACGAGGTGGAAATGAAGTCAATTTCTTTTTTCGCATATCATCATGGGCAATGGTTGTATCTTCCAAATGAATCCATATCGACGTTCGTAGGTGTAAGTAATTGGAAGAAAGAAATTTATCATCACGACGTACTAACACATGTACATGCAACAAGAATTAGAAGATTGTTCGTTGATTTTTTTTGAAAAAACAGGGATGAAGGTGAAGATTATAGGACACTGCTCCAGCGGTTAATGATTTACTTACGTTGAGAAGAAACTGAGTTTTCAAGTAGGATATAATTCTACGAGATTGGTCTAACGACCAAATGTCTCGCACACGATGCACTTCCTCTTCTGATTCTTTTCATAAGTAAAGATCCTCTGCTGCATGCTGATTAATTCAAATGAATGGAGGACTCATTGCCGCTTTCTTCGAAAGCCATTCATCTGACTCTCAACATTATCACAACATCAAATTGACTACAATTACTTATACATACAACACGTGAAGAAAAAATTATAGGCCGCGCAGCTGGGACTTGGCACCCGTGAAAGCCAGTTCTTATTGCTCTACCTGAGCTCGCTTCTCATTAGCTGCTCTTTGTCGTGATTGCAGGAGCAACAGGAGATGATCTCCATCTTCGGTCTTCGGGTCTAGCATTTTCCTCCACCATGCATCGGTCAACTACGTATACGGATCCTTCCTTCGAGTGACTGTGGCCACTACATCGCAATATTTATAATTACAGAAAGAACTTCGACGCTCCTCGAGGTGAGATACTAGGTCAACAACATTCCTCGAACCAGGAGTGCTAGCTTATTCAAACAGTCATGTTATGAATCGGTAGACGCCAGCTCCAGATTGATTGTCAACATACATCTCGAACGATAGAAAATATTTTCAACATTAATGTTGTGAAGCGGTAGGAGAACAAGAAGAGAGAATCGTCTGTCGGTTCTAAAAAAGAAGGTTCGTGATCTCCCACCCTTGTTGACCCCACTCCTGGCATGATTGACTAGCGAAATTCACCATTGGAGATGTTCAGACACTTCACCTGTTATGAGCTCTGTTTTAGTAAGCACGCATCTATTCCAACCACTACCACATCCTTCTGTTGCTCTCGTCTTGTTGATCCATACGATAACGATCTGTCTTCTTCTTCAGTGATGTCTTCTATTTCCTTGATCTCATCTTCTCTTTCTTCGACCGACCTCGCTTGTTTCTTCGACCTCATTTCTTTCTGCACATTCTTCGTGGTTCTGACTACAGGGCACAGCTAGGTTGTTGTATTTTAGAAAATAGAAGAGAAGATTGATTCACGCCAAACACAAAGTTTCACGGAGTTGTCACCCACGACGCACCAGTACCGAGAGGAACCATTTCGATGGTGGATACCGTAAAACCAAGCAATGCTGAGGAGGCCACAGCGCTGCTGCACTCTTTGGAAGAAGAGGTCGCTTTATGAGAAAAGGTCATAAAAATGGTTCAAGAACTACAGTTAACTACAGATGAAAAGGACACACAATTGGCATGACATGCAGTAGTGCTACTATCTACTAGTACTACGGCGACAAGAACTTGTTCAAATGAAGATACCGTTTGTGCTTACAACCACTACTAGAGCTTCAACTTACTTAGTATTATACTACTACCTGCTGGAAGATGAAGTGATACAACATAGTATGACCACGACAAGAGCTTCAAAATGACACCGCTACTTCTCATCAAATAGAAACTAAACTGTCGAGGCACCTGATCGTATTAGGAGAGATATCCTGTCCTATCCTAGCAAACTCTTCAAGCTAGTATCCTATCCTATCCTACTAGCAAACTCTTCAAGCTAGGAACCTCGTCATTTGTCTCTTCTAACGAAAGCAGGCACCCTATCCTATCCTATCCTATCCTATCCTATCCTATCCTAGCAAGCTCTTCTAACGAAAGCAGGAAATACAGCAAAGCTTTTACCAGCATGGTTTGAGGAGCAATTGACGGTAGACTTCGAATACTCGATAGAGCAAGACTTCGCTGAACATGCGGATGGAAAGGGTATTTTTGAGTTTTTTTTGTTAGTAACTAATTTATTTTTTCATACTAGATATAGATTGTCTTTGTCAGGGCAGAACAAAATATTAGGCACTTTGCCGAATAGATAATTCGCATCGTCAGCACTGGTTCTAGTAGTTGGCTCCACGACTATAATTGTGCGCGCGACGAGGACATGATTTCTACAGGAGTCTGTTTTGAAATGAACAAAATAAATGCTCTTTCACTTTCAACTCGACGATCCATCGGTAGACTCATAGACACATCCACCCTCGTTCTCCATCAACGTACTCCAGACGCTCTGCCTACCGAGTCAGCAGTTGCCGTTGTTTCGAAGGTGAATGCTCATCTGACGGAAGGTGGGGAACCGATTTGGTCGCAGAATAAAGCTTTCTATCGCTATTTCCATGGCAAAGGATCCGTCACAGGAGATGAATTCCTCAGTTTTGCAAAGTATTTGGCACTAAGGGCTCATGTAATCCAGCAAGGAGGCAGCATGAGCGACATTGACGCGATACCTTCATATTCTTAAGGCAGGAATACATTCAGGTTTTCTGCAGTAGCACAGGAAATGAATGGAGGTCTTCCTCTTCGTCTTTAGCGGTAGGTGAAGCTGGAGGAGAGGGCTTTTTCACCAAAAGATCTTGATGTTCAACACTTCTAGAATCAAAATCTAAATCAGTTCCATTTGTAGTGCCACGTTTACAGAGTGCAGTTTTTTTTCTGAGACAAACATCGACTTATCTTCAGAAGATTGTTAAACGTAAAAATATCACCTCAATATTATCGTTAGTCAAGACGTAAAACGAGGCACGATGACATGACATGACATGAACTACAAGTTCTTCTACAGCACAACCTTCATTACCAGAGCAGTTCCGACGTCGAGAAAAAAGACCATGTTGCGCAGGTGGCGGTCCAGAGTGCGACAAAACTCCTGGATGGAGCTGTTGCCGACATCCTGAAGGGGGAACAGGACCGGAATAAGGACCCGAACAAATCAGCTGATTCTTCAGCTGGGTTCGCAGCATCAGTTGTAGCCGTTTCGTCAGCGGCAAGTGCTGCCGATCCGGCTTCTCGTTCAGCTGAAAACTTCAATCCTGATCCAGCCGGTGGTGCCGGGGCTGGGCCGAATCCAGCCGGTGGCCCACGTGCAAAAGGACCAGCAGCTTCGACAAGTGGCGCAGCTGGTGCTAGATCAGCCAGTAGTGGACCTGCTTCAAGGAAGCCTACTACAGGAGAGGCTGGAGGTTCTTCATCAAGTAGAGCTGGCGGTGGTGGTGGTCATCCAACTACCACATCAAAAGGAGGAACTCCGAATACAACCGGAGGAATAAGTAACTCGCCAGAGAAAAGTAAGAAAGCGAGTAGTATTAAGGCTAGTGCTGCTGAGTGACGCATCCTCTACAGTCAGAGGACACCATGCATCCTTGGCTTCTTTTTCAAGGGGAAAAGGGACCAGGGATGGGCTCAAAGATGCGGCGACGTGGTAGCTCTAATAATATAGCCCCTCCCGCTCCTGTGCTGGTAAAAAGTGAGCAAATAGGCGGATCGAGTAGCAGTGCAGCAAAGAATAACCGACCAACGCCAAATGGGAAAAGTATTTCTGCTACTTGTTTTCGTAAGGACGACAGTAGAACCAGAGGCAGTACTAGCAAAACATTGAGGTTGACAAAACCTCTACATCCGAACTATTCGACGTAGGTAAGAGCAACACATCGACACTCGTCATGAGCATTAACCCACATTGTTCTCTTTATGCATTAACGTTAACCAACATTGCTACGAACTTCATCCTACATTCTTTTCCGTTTTTCCCCACATGATCGTTGCTTCATTCTCCTTGTCATCCTCCAGCACATATGTCTCTTCCACTAGCTGCTCTCTCCATCAGGCGTCACTCGAAACAAGTCTCCAGAGAACAAGAAGATAGTACCATTTCGAACGAGTATGATGCCACTACCCGGGAAAAAGCTGAACCCTAGCGATAAAATCCACTATCCGAAGCCACGCGTGGATCCAAAACTCCAGATAATCAAAGTTAAGGCTTCGTTCTGGAAGTTGTAATTGTATTTTATTTTTTGATTATAAAGTCCATCTTCGTGGTTCTCTGGAAGGAAGTCGTACTTTGTATCTTCAATCTTGAATCACTTGAAGCTCGTTGTCGTTCTCTGGAAGTTGTAATTGTATCTTCAATCTTGAATCACTTGAAGTTCAAGCTGTCCCATAATTTAAGAGAAAGGGCCACCAAGAAAATGCGTCTCAAGATGGAAAAGGGTGCGCTCGTCTAACAAAGGCAGTCTAAAAGAATACCCAAGTAAGAACGTCCTGGCACAGTTTCGAGTAAGTGGGGTGCTGGAAAAAAAAGAAGCGATTGGTATTCCTCTTGACTTAATGGAAAGACGTCTTTGGTTGCTAGTCCTAGCAGTACTGGTACTGATGAGTATCACCTCGTCCTGGTTGTACCTAAAGCCTTTCCAAGAAGTAGAAGTTGGTGTAATGTTGTTACCAAGTAGTTCTACTTCTAGCTATTCAATGATAAGAACAACGTCAACCTAGTAGCTCTCCTTCTATCACTATCCCACTCCTTCTATCTCTCAGCATACACTATTAAGACAAACACAACAAACTAACTTCTATCTAACTTCTGTCCAAGAACACTCACAACTCAACACATCAGAAACCTTCCAATGGCTAGAGGAAGACGTAAAAAACGTTTACGCGCTCAGAGAAAAAATCGGAGACGGCATGCCAGAATGGCTAGAACAAGCGATATTCGGACAGGACTTTGCCAAGAATGTAGAAGCGGAATTCAGACTAATGGATAGTGAAGGGGATGGTACTTCTGAAATTGATGTTGGCTTTGATGCGTATCCTGTTTGTTTTTGGTGAGTAAAGTTAAAGTAGTCTGGGTCCTCTGCAAGAACTAGGTCAACGACCACTTCCTAAGGAAGGTTTAGTTACGACTACTTCCTTTTAGTTCTTGTGTAGTTCATCTTTATCGACCTCAATTACATTGAGTCATTCAGTCTGGTAAGTACTTACTACAACTCATCATCATCTACTGCAACTTCGACTCGGGTATCACTATCGTACATGAACTTTCTCAACAAGAACAAAAGATCAGGGACTTCTACTGACATCTTCTTACACTATATCCATTCCCCTTACACTATACAATACATACTATACCTATGGGGTCGAGGTTTAGGTCCAGCGGCGCTCAAAGCACTAAATAAAACAACCGGTTCGTTTTTACCTCTAGCGTGTAGCCCTTCCAACAATACTATACCTATGCAAGTCTTTATCAGCATCTACTACATCTCCAACCTCACTACAGGTATCATGCAAGTGTTCGTGCTGCAGGAAGTAGTCCGCAACGTCACGACCTTTTTGACGGCTGGAGTCTACCTGGATACAAAGGGAATAGCCCATCACTTCAAGAAGATATATCCGCCAGCAAAAAACATGGGCATAGAGGACTTTGTGGAGGCCTGCAAGTTTCTCATCGCAAGATCTTGGCTGCTGGAGCAAATGGGAGGCAGATCACCGAAAAAAAGTCCTGAAAATTATGATGCACTTGTATCTTGTTCTTCTTGAATGATTCTTCTGCTCGTTCTCTTTGTACTTGTTCGGGGGTTGGTACGTAGTTTTGATACCAAAGTCTAGAGTGCAAGTAGGTGTAGGGCAAGACTTTGTAAAAACTATTGGAATTATTACAACTCGCGTGGTCAGGATGGGTCGGAGTAAAGAACTCCCCACCTGCTCTAAGACCCGATAAGGCTGCCGACGATCACTTCAGGAACAGGATCAATGTTTTTCGATGGCGTCACCTTCCCAAAATGGGATAATGACGAAGCTGTGCTGGTAACAGCCCTTGTTGACTTGATGGCGTCGTCGTGCTGTTTTGGATGTGACTAGATACCTGTGCAACAAATGATCCAAGTACAACAGTGTATGGGTCTGGTATTTGGTATAGCCTGAATTGGATCACAAGGATTCCCTTCTTGTTTTCCTTATGATCCAAATCAGGTTACCAAATAGGAATACCAGAGCCATTCAGGCAAACCATTATAACCACACGACCAGGTAACTCAATTAAAGAACGAGATATCATGGCTACATGCGCAATTGTCGGATCAAAGGAGAGCGGATTATCAGAGGTTCGCAACCGAGAAAATGTCGACTGCGACAAGGAATATTATGGTTGTTGAAGCAGGTTCGGTCAAACTTAAATTTAAATATGTCCTCACGTAGAGGTGCGGCGGTCGCAGCTGCGGGGAGGTCGGCGCCCTGTGGAGGCAAACTGCTTGATTGATTGATTGATATCTCCCCATTTTTGTATCATTGTATTAAGTCTTCTAGTTCTAGTTGTTCCTTGATGTGGACAACTACATGAACGTTTAGTACAAAATGTCATGACAGACGAGCGTACTTTTGATTCGCTGATTCATCTTCAAGCACAGGCAAGCAAGATTATTTCGTACGGATGAATCTCTAATCCTCCCCTGAGAGCGAACGCCTTGAAGCCTAGCGAGTTTTGGAACGTATTGCTTCCGACATATACGAGAGAAGATCTGCTGATGGAAATACGCCATCTACAGCTAGACCTCGAATTTTATAAGGCGAAAGCAACTAACGTGGGCAAGAGAGCACTCTACGCTGAAAATTTGGAGACGAAGAACCAAGTTAGGGACATGGGGCACCGAATACGCTATCTGGAGAATCAATTGATGCATAAGGAGGTATTTATATTCTTGTGGAATGGACTACTTGATTTTCCTCTTATACTTTAAGTGTTTTAATATTACTTATAGGCTGATGGAAAGTGAATTTTTTCCCCCTTTATATAAATGCGAGGTTGTGCTGCAAATCTTGATTGGCTTCTTCCCTTCTTATAGGGTCGAGGTTTAGGTCCAGCGGCGCTCAAAGCACTAAAAAAACAACCGGTTAGTTTTACCTCTAAACCCTAGGTTTATCCCACGAAGCAATACTTATAGGCTTTCAGTGTTTATGATCTTACTTTATTTGCTTTCAGGTCGAAATCGAACATGGAGCATCTAGTATGTTTTCCGTGAATGGTGGCGCGTCAACTTTTTCTGTAGGTGGCGGAGCATCTACGTTCTCCTCTACAGTGTTACCCTCTGCGCAGACCAGCACAACACTGAGTGTTATGAGAGTGCTAGTCGTGCTATTGCTAAGTACTCGATGTTGTTTTTGAACAAATCAAACCAAAATTTCGTAAAGAATCGGTTGACACAGTAATTTATCACTACTTCTACTTGTTGTGCTCAATGATTTTTTTAGCAGACGACGCAGCCGCGGACGACTGGCTTACTCGTCTCTTCTCTCTCGTCATCTTATTTGCCACGTGCGGCTTGGGGTAACAGGTCATTCTGCATGTAGCCGCACGTCAACTTCATTCAAAGTGCGGCTTTTCCATTCTCTCTCTGTTGCAATAAAAATCTTGCTTCTACTCCCGAGACTGCTTCCTCTAATCTCACCACGAACAACATTGGTGGAGGGCCTTCTATAATGGGCAATTCCACGATGAACATAGAACAAGCGGCCAGGATGGCGTCGAAGAGAGCCTCTAGTGAAGCAGTCCTGAAATTAGCGCAGGAGGCTCTTCGAAGAGAAAGATCGAAGAGGAAATACGCAGAGAGACGACGTACAACGAACTATGTTTTTTACTTGTTTTTCTGACCTCACAGCATGAAGCAAGAGCAGGAGTCTGTTTTCGCCGGCGTAAGTAGCTTTATTATTCAGTACTAACAAGAAGTCGTTCATTCTCCTTTGCTCGGCGTTCACCAATCACACTCACCCTCAACCCTGAAAACCACCTTAACCTCAACCCTCAAAAGTGGCCGAAGAAAAGGATTCCGTTTGCCGTTTGAATCATCAAGCGAAATTGCACGACATGGAAATCCGTAAGTTAGCTGGCGCAATGGCGAAGACACTGGGGTACTAAAGGAAGTCTTGAGCAGTAGCAGAGGATGGTTCGTTGCTATATTGATGAAGAGAGACCTTGATGTTGGCATGCCAATCCTACAGTAATATCTTCACTTATTTAGAACAGTGCTCTGTCTTTGACCACATGTTATGAAAATGAACCACCTCACCAGTTGTGTGACAGATGACTGATCACGACAAGTGTAGCTTTCTTAAATGAACCACAATCAGCAACATGTTCACTACATTATTTGACATCTTCAGCGAACATTACGGGGAAGTTCTCCTTGTATTTGACAAGATTTCAGACAAGCGATTAAATGTTGTAGAACTAGTTCTTCCACGTCGACCACGTATGTATGTAGTATGAGAAAAATTTAGCACGTACCCGTCGGGGCGGAGGTTTACTAGAGAAATTGACGACGCGCGCAAATGAATGCATTGACGACATGCGCAAATGAATGCATTGTATAGTATGAGTAGTAGAGAAAAAATGAACGGGCATACTTGCAAATAGAAAACCCAGCAATAGAATAGTACATTTAAACAAGCTAAATATGAAGCAAATGTTCTCCAACATACCAATAACCAGTCTGGTGTTGGTGATGAGCAAGACCTGTCTTCTTTCCTTACAATGAACAACCGTTTCTGCAATCTGATATCTAGACACATGAGGTCCAATTGACCAAGAGGACCAATTGATTAGGTAAGACCAATGTAGCTTTGTCAATTCATTTCACATCACTAACTGCATAGATGACTCCGATCGTTGAGTTTGACTGATATCGATGCGCCGCTCCTTATAGAAAAGTAATCTAAGGATGTAGCAAGGTCAATTCTGATCTACGCATGATCATGAAGTGAATCAAATTGCTCTGAATTATAGACACAACAGAAGGCAGATTCATGCGCGACATCAAGACGGTTGCAAGATTAAAAATTGGTGGACGCATGAGGGGGGAAGTCTACTAGTCAGATTCTTCGTCCTCGGTTGAGAAAGGTCCTCTTATCGGATGTCTGAGCATGCTGCAGTCGAAAGTTGAAAAGCAAAAAGGATGAACAGCGAGAAGATGACATTTCTATTCGCCAGTGGAGAGACTTCGGTTGAGAGACCCAACACATATTAAGGCTACCAAGCGAGCATCCTCAACATCATCGATCCCTGCCTGATTTTCAAGAGGGAAACAAATGGATCCAGGGATGGTCTCAGGGATGCACGTTGGTAGCTCTAAACATTTCTATTCGCCAGTGGAGAGACTTCGGTTGAGAGACCCAAGGCATAGAGGGTGTCGCTCCGACCCCCCCCACTTTTTGTGCCCTCCGTTGAATTTCATCTTGGTGAATAGGAATGTTTTGCTTTTGCTCGTAACTATTCCTTTTGACTAAGATGAAGATGAGAGTCGTGCTTCTAGTCTAGTTCTCTAGTTCTCCTAAGTACTCATATACTAACTAACTTCTCCAAAGTCGGCATACGTATATCCGTCCTGATTGATGAAAATGATGGATCATGGTCGTGATCTAACAAGCATGATAACCCACGACAAGTCTATATTCTAAGGCGACTTAACTGGTAGACAAGACACCAGCAAAAAATTTGATCCTTCACAGCTTTTCTTCTTAGTTCCTTGATGTGGCTAGTCCTTCATGCTGTCTTTCACTTGTCTGATGCTTGCGAATCGTATCGTTCCCCATGTGGTGGCCAGGAACCCGCCTGCCGCCGGTTTGCGAACTGGATAAAGCTGAGGCCGCTCTTTCAGTAGCCCCAGGATACAAAAAAAAAAGAAACTTTTTCTGAAATGCAAATCCAAATCCAAGCGGCACTATGTCTGTGTCTCCAGGACGCGAAATGGAGGACATCACGATGAAAGCGGAGCCATCCACGACCGCTAAAGGCGATCACGACCGCTATCAGGATGAAGATACCAGCGACATTGTTAAGGCCGCTTCAGGGATTCGTAACTGCGTGTTGTTCAGGAGGATTTCCACTTCCTCCAGGAGTAGCTCGTCCTCCTCGAGGAGAACCACTTCCTCCATGGTTCTACTCTAGTACACCATGTCCATGGTACTACTCAGGAGCATGTTCATACATACAGGTCTGCCTAGTTACCTCCGCTTATCTGATACCTCATCTACAACTTTGTGTTTATCATATTGAGGATTTACAACTTGTTTATCATATTGAGGATTTAACTGGCCTGCGACATGATGAACGTTCTCCAGAAGTACGCAAGATCAGGGAGTTCTACGGACAACTTCTTATACTGTGCATACTGAGGATTCTCAAGAACGACAGTCAGATCACGATCTCCATCTTTTTACTCTTCTAATCCTTGCCTCGCTGACCTCCTCCACTGGATGGAGCCTGCGGAAAAATGGGCCTACATCTTCGGCTCTGTCAACGCAGTGTTTTTCGTTAAGCATGGGCCTCTTGTTTTGACATGTCAAACTCTGGAAAGAGATAGGAGACAGTCGCTGTGAAGGCGAGCACTTAGTGACTACACTAGATGCAAGTAAGTAACAGGTATTACGCCGTAGCTAGTTCTAGTACTAGTGAAGTACGTTATTACGCCGTAGCTAGTACTAGTAGTAGTACCAAGTACTTCTCCCTTCTCAACAACAAGATTCTTATCTTCCCGATCCATCATTTTTTCTACTCTAATTTCAGTTTCCTGCAACCGGCAATGATTTACTATCTTGGTGAGGTCTTTGATGTTTCTGCGACACGAGACCCTGAGTCGAAGAAAGCGTTCGCGGACAAGATCATAGAGATTCTCTGGATCTGGGGAGTCATCAGCGGACTCAACTGGCTCACCGCATGGCTGTATATTTACGATGACATCAGTAGATGAGTTGTCTAGCTCCTCAATCCTCGTATCCATGATCTCCACATCCTGTCTTCTAATCCCCGACCGCCTTCGATTGGGCTGTCGCCCGCCAGTTGCAGAGAGTGCGGCAGCACTACTTTCGGACCGTCATGTATCAGGATTGCAGTTGGTTCGACGAAAAAGATCCGTTGACAGTTCCTAGCCGCTTGATGGTGGACATGCGCAAGATTAAGGAAGCGCTTGGCAGCAAAATGGCCATGGCGATCATGAACGTTGCGCAGTTTATCGCTGGTTTCCTGTTCGGGTTTTTGGTGAATGCGGAAGTAACAGCGATTTGCTGCACTTTGCTTTATGGTGCTGGCGACGAAGATTGAGATTTTCCTTTGGGTAAAAGTCAAAGGATGATCATTGTTTAATGAATGTCCACCAGGTAATCGGGTCTAGTAAAGGTAAACAGGAGACAAAGGAGTGCTATTGCCATCTCATTATAAGTAAAGACAAATACATATCATGGCCCTACTCTCTGCCCTTCTTTCATAACCAACCGGTCATCGTTTACACGACAGTTTTGTTTGCGCGGGCATTGTCCGGGTATAGTTCCTGGATGGCTCAGTATTACGTGCAGTCAGGCGCCGTTGCGGATGAGATCTTTGGCGCTGTGAAAACAGTAATTTAAGGCTAGTTTAATTATCGCTTTCCGCCCATGTGCGTGGACCATGCTGTCTGAGTGAGCGGGGTCTTGCTTCTTTGAAATGAAAGGGCGGATTGCAGGCTCCTGCTTCTTTGACGGGGATTTTCTTTAATGAAGGAAATGGAAACGGAGCCAACTTCTACCCCCTCAACTATGGTCGATGGTGAAAATACACGAGCGCTAAGCAATAGCCAATGGAGCGGAGAAACGAGAGTTCAGTCGGTATAGTGCTTTCCTAGACGAGGCACGGAAAGGGAAGACACGAGTCGCGCTTCGGGTAGGGGCGCAACTATTAAGGCTTACTTACCCTAATTGTCCATCTTCGGAAGCATCCTGAAGAGCTCCCTCAAGGCGAAAAGTATAGCAGGACGCTTCTCGACATGGATTAGGGTGAGCTCTAAAACTAGGGTCGGTGGACGCAACGTGCTTCTTGATGTATGGTCTCTGCTTCTGGTATTCGGCGAGGGTCATTGCGGAGTTATGCGTCATTGAATTTTTTCCAAGACTAGCCACCGAAGTAGTGTCAAGCAGCTCAAATTATAGAAAGTGTTAGTGTTTCTTCATAACAGTTACACTCTACATCAAGTACAACTTTCTTCTGCACGACGTCCTCTCTTGTTCTCCTCACTTTCTTCTAACCTTAGGCCGTGGCGACAATGATCTCGATGGCGGCGGCCTGAGTGGTGCGGACGTGATGAAAGTGATTTTTAACGTGGTTATCGGCGCTTTTGGACTGGGTCAGGTTGCACCAGCAATTCAGGCTTACGCCGAAGCCAAACCTGCGTTGAAATTAAGGTTTCTGATGTCGTTGTAAAACAAAATACGAAAGAACTTCTTCTACGCTCAACGTCTTAAAGTACGAGAGAACTTCTCTACTTCAACAAGTATCTAGACCCTCCTTCTAATGACGAGTCTGAAGATCTTGCGCAGTGAAAAGCCAACGATTTACACGTCGGCAATCGAAGATGGTGGCGTGAGTCCAGCCAGAAAGAACAAAAAAGCACTCTCCGACGACGCTGCAACAGGAGGAGAGGGTGGACGAGGTTTAAGAACAATTGTGGTGGGTTGGACTTGGAAATTGAGTACTTCTGGAAGATGTTGAAGATAAACAGGGACTCATCTTCCGAATGATCAACGTGGATTCTGTTGGAGCTTTGTGAAGTCATTATTTCTCCAACTCGGTTATAATCTTAGTTTTTCGAGTACTCCTGGATGAAGATGTTGAAGATAAACAGGGACTCATCTTCCGAATGATCAACATGGATCACATGGATGAAGATGATTTGACCTGCAACTGCCTTCTTCTATCGTCCTCTAACCTCCGGCGCTGCGATCATCGGTTCATCCGTTTCTTTCCGGTACCCTACGCGACCAGACGTCGCTGTCCTAGAGGATGTGAATTTTCGGATCCAAGCCAATACGAAAGTCGCTTTCGTAGGCGAGTCCGGTAGTGGGAAATCTACTATTATGGAAGGAAAAAGTGCACTCACACTCAAGAAAGTAGCTCCTTTCCTACTTGAATCTTAGTCAATTTGTTGAGTGTGAGTGCACTTTTATTCCTTTCATAACTATCATTCAACTACTAGAGCGCTTCTACGACGTCACCAATGGCGCGATCGAGATAGATGGGGTGAACGTCAAGGAGTTTGGGCATACGGAACTGAGCGACCTGATAGGCTACGTGCAGCAAGAACCAGTGCTTTTTCAATGCACTTTGAGGGAGAATTTGTTGTATGGGATTGCGGAGGAGAGGAAGGTACTTGTTGATAAACTTGTAAAATTAAAATTATAGGTTGCGGAGGAGAGTATGAGTCAGGATGAGGCACTTTCGTAAAGAAATAGATCATGGTTGTAAAATAGATACATAGAACATACGTTCCATTTCAAATATCATGTCATACCTTCCATGTTTTTCAAGAATCAAAGGTATCCGATGCTGACTTGATAACGGCTTGTAAGCAAGCACAAATATGGGAACTGATAGAGTCTCTGCCAGACAAACTCGACACACTACCTGGCCAAGGTGGTTCTCAACTCTCAGGCGGGCAGAAACAGCGGATAGCAATTGCGCGAGCGCTAGTCCGGAAACCACGCATATTGCTGCTGGATGAAGCCACGTCAGCTTTGGACTTAAGGAACTTACTTGAACTTCATAACTTCCAATCAATTTAGCAATAGCAAATGATCGATCTCGAGTCATGACATCAACTGGTCCGAGTACAAGAAAAAGGACATCTAGAAGGAGATCTTTTGTTCAACATGAACATTCATTCATAAAAACTTCAAATCATTTTAGCAATAGCAAATGATCGATCAGTATCTCTGTAGGGAAGGTGATTCGATTTTGAGTTCACTTCCAAATAATACTAAGACTTCATCATAAGAGGCCGGGTCGCTTCTGTTCTAACAAAATACGCCAGCGAACGCGAAGTGCAGGACACAGTAGATGCCCTTGTCGGAGGAGGGTCCACGAATGTCGGTGGTCTCACAGTGGTCATCGTGGCTCACCGCTTATCTACGATCCGAAACTGCGACAAAATTTTCTTCCTAAACCGAGGTCGTATCCTCGAGGAAGGCAGTCATGAGGAGCTTGTGGCCTTGAAGGGCGGATACTTCAAGCTGACTGAGACGCAGGCGATGTTTGACATGCTACAGGCAGAGCAGGGGAGAAATAATGTGCTGGAGTTAGAGGGGGTAGCATTAGGAGATGGAGTGGGTGGGCGTGACGGAATGGGTGAAGAAGCTGCATCAAGAGGAGTACAACAACAACAACAAGAACAACAAGATGCTTCTAAGGTCAACAACAAAGGTGGAGCTTCTTCTGGAGATGGTACTGCAGTCACAACTACTACTAGGAATAAAAGCAAAGAATCTGCGACGTCTGGAGGATCGGGTGAGGAAGATGAAAAGATGAAAAAAGCAGCGGAAACTACTGAGATTCCCGCAGTTGTGTTAAAAAGCGAAGAGGAAAGAGAACAAGACCGCATAGCCGAAATCGGCAAGACCTATACTGTGCCAATGGTTCGTCTTCTCAAACTAAACACCAAACGGGAACTGATGTTTTATCCACTAGGATTCATGTTTTCGCTCATTCGCGGGTCGATGCAGCCGACTATGATGTGGATCATGATGGACGCAGTGGAGCATTTGTACTTGCAGTTATGTTGATGAATGTTGATGTGATTTCTCCAAAACAGTAACAACGACTTCAAGTAAATCAAAATCTTCCTCATCTAACCGCTGACACCGCCGAGATGGAGAAGAAGGTGAACGAATTCGCCCTCCAGTGCGTCGGATTAGCAATTGTTTTGCAGCTGGTTTTCACCGTGAGCAATGGCTGCTACGGCTACGCTGGGTCGTGGATGACCTATTACGGCTAGACAATCAACACTCTCACTTTCCGGTGTGATGTATCCTAGTAGCGTTTCCACTGATTATTTATCTCCAAATCCAAATCATAGTGAGTGTCTATCTCTAAAACTATCGTGCTCGTGTCTTAGTCTTCAAGACGTTTTTGGAGCAAGATATGACCTTCTTCGACGAACCTGAAAACAGCGCCGGACGTCTTACTGCGTTATTGGAGAAGCAGACGGGCGAATTGGGATATTTGTCTTATGGTAGATGATGCTGAACTCGTTGAAGTGTTGAACTTTCAATTAATACAATTAAGAGTTGTTCTACTTCAAGCACACTAAATGATCACTTACAAGAACTAGGGTTCATTCACAACTTTATAAAAATGATACAATTTGAATGCTAAAAAGGCTGCATACCAGGGCCAGCCTAGCGCTAGCGCGTCCTTTTTTTGCCCTAGCCTTCGTAAGCATTCTCTACTGGTTTCATCTGTCTAATCCACAGGAGAAGCCCTAGGTGCGCGATGTGAAATGCTGTCGTCGATAGCTCTGGGTCTGGCGTTTGCCTTCGTCGCTTCTTGGAAACTGGCCTTGGTCGTCTTAGCAGCACTGCCTCTGTTGATGCTCTCTTATGGTCTGCGTCTGGTTGTGGTAAACAAAATATAATGGATGGGATTTTTCAAATTCATTCTTATTTGTTGTAGTAGTTGGAAAAAACGTGTCCTACAACTTCACTAGAATCAATAATTCTTGGCATCGACACTGAAGTCTCTCCATCTAATCCACCATGGTCCTGATGACTGTCGCCATTATGGGTTCTATGGAAGAGGTTACCACTGACTCACCGGAAGTCGTTGCCAGCGGTAACATCATCGCGGAAGCCGTATTGAACATCAAAACAGTCAAGGCCTTAAGAGCAGAGGAGGCGTTCTTGGGAAAGTTTAACCAGATGACGAATGAAATAGCGAAAAATGAAATTAAGGGGCGAAATGAAATATCCACTATCGTCTAACACCACCATCACTTCTATGAGACAGGGGGAGAGGTGTTCGTGTTCTTCTTCCTGTTGCAGTTACAGTCTTGCTTTTCTTTAGCATGAGGAAGCGGAAAGGCATAAGAACTAACAGAGTACTTACTAGTCTAGTAAGCGACGAACACGAACACCTACCATCTTATAGTTCAATGAATTTGATTTGTTATCGTTGTTCTTGGTAGCTACTAGTACCAAAGAACTCGTCCTACATGCCAGCTGCTCTAACGAAAGTAAAAAGTCGATGTGGGCAGGCTTGGCGTTTGGATTTTCCAACGGAATGATGGGGGCGATTTTCATAGTGTCGTTCTGGTACGGTGCAGAGCTCGTGAAAGAAGATGGACTTTCCCCAACGGATATGTTTAATTATGAAAGGAGGGACTGTGATCATGTTTGTGATGCTGTGATCGTGATGATGTTCTTTGTGTTGACTGTGTACTAGTTAACGACGTTCAATGTGATGTGTTTCTCTATTGCAACTGAAAACAACCACTTAATTAAAAGACGTTTTAACACCTCTTGTTAGGCACATTCATTCATTCACTCAACGACGTTCAATCACAATAAGATATGACCTCAACAATCTCAACTCCAATTGCGAGTAGGACGAGCTGGAACAAGAATTCTAGTATTTGCGTTATTCTATCCTCTAATCTCCAGCGGTGATGTGTATCTTTTTCGCCGGGATGGCTGCTGGCCAAGCAGCTGCGTGCGTTCCGAACACGGCTCGGGCCGTAGCCGCTGCCCATGACATTTTCGCTTTAGTTGACCGAGTCCCTCTAGTAGACAATACAGATGAGGGGAATGCGAAGAAGATTGCTATAGATCAAGATGGCGAGAATATTAAACAAGCTTCATCTTTTGAGCAGAAGTTCCAGTCTGCTGATTTTCAAGATGTCGAGTTTGCGTATCCACAACGCGCGTCATTACCAATACTTCGAAAAGTTGACCTAGATTAAGGGTAGTTTTTCACTTCTATCCTATAATGTGGACTGTGCTGAGTGGCGCTCCCGCTCTTGATTTAAAGCAAAAATAAGGGGGGGGGGGGCGCAGGGCAACCCACTCGAGTCGGGATAGTGAAAAACTACCTCGAACTAGAACTACAACACGGACAAAGTTTGGCGCTTGCGGGACCTAGTGGAAGCGGGAAGTCAACAATATTGTCGCTTTTGCAGCGCTTTTACGATCCGAGTTCAGGACAAGTAGAGTTGAAAATGCTGGATGATGAGAACAAAGGATTGGGGTCGTTATGGTTTGGTAATATTAAGATCGAGTAAAAATGACCTGCGAACATACATGTTCATGTACTTTGGTCGAACACCTCCTGCTGTGATGAACAATGTGATCACTCTTCTCTATCTTCTTGTTCGCCTCTAATGATTATCTTCCTTATGATCTTAATCGTTTTCGTCCTTATAATGATTATCCTACTTGTTGGAGTCTAATCACTTCACATCACCTCAAGGATGTTAACCTTCGGCAATGGCGCAACAAGATTGGGTACGTTGGACAGGAACCAGTGTTGTTCAATCTCTCAGCAAGAGAAAATATTTTCTACGGGATCGATGCTGAAAGCGAAATGAAGATGTTATGGATGTGGTAGGCGAGAAGGAGAACAAGTAGTTCATTGAAAAAATATAGATATCAACCGGTTAGTTCTTTTTACCTCTACAGAGTCTAGCCCTTCCAACAATATAGATATGTGGGTGTGTTGTACCTTGCTTAATCAAAATGTTGGTACTACAAGAAGAACTAGCAAAATCCAAAGATTTAACTCCCCTCAACCTCTTCCTCTCCTTCCTCCTCTCCTTCCTACTTCATACCAAGGCAACAAAGAGCAGCGGTTTAAGGACGTCGTCAGACAAGCACATATTGACTTTATTGGTGGTCAGAACCAGCTCGGATGGGACGAGCGATTGGGGCCACGTGGCAGTAAGATCTCAGGCGGACAGAAGCAGAGGATTGCGATAGGTATGAAGAACAAAGTAAGTATCTATAAAATGTGCTGCTCTCTTAAAAAGGCAGAGCGATCAGCATTTTCGTGATAGCACTTGTGCGACTCCCTCTAAAACCTCGCGAGCCCTCATGCGCGACCCCGCCATCCTGATGTTGGACGAGGCAACATCCGCTTTAGACGCAGTGTCGGAACGCGAAGTCCAAAAAGCTTTGGAGGATATTACAACTGGTCCTACAACTACTGGATCTGGTGCAGGTAGCAAGTTATGAGACCATGACCACTATTTGTTAGAATTGAATACTTATAAGGGAATTTCTTGTTGATCTACTCGATGTAAGAGCAGTAAGTAATCGATGTAGTAAACATCCGACACTAGCTCCAAGTCCACAACCGGCGTCCATAAAAGAGCTACTGACTGAAATAAGAGAGTCTTGACTACATTCCTCTTCTTTCAGTATCTCCCTTATTTTCAATAGTTACTTACATGATCATGAACAAGATAGAAGAGCATGCTCTTGTTGATGCTCTGACTTGGGAAACTTCTTCTCTGGACGACCACTGCTCTCGTTAATACGTAAGAATAGGAGTAGTTTCAAAAGTAGTCCATTAGGATTCACATTCATGCGGTTCTAATTCCCACAACAACCGTGACAATCGCGCATCGGCTTTCCACAGTAGCAAACTGCGACAAAATCATCGTAATGTGCGACGGTTCTGTCCTAGAGCAAGGCAGCCATGAAGCGCTCTTAGCGAAAGAAGGCCTCTATCACAAACTAGCGCGAAGCTCAGTAGGAGGGACGTGAGGTGGAGGGTTAGGGTGGAGGAAGACGGCGTGAGGTGGAGAAATGTCGTTGAGAGGAAGAACGGCCTTTGCAGTTGAATATGCGTTTAGACGATGTTCATTTTTGGAGACAAGAAGGACTTCCAATCATCATAGCAACCTTTTTCAGGTATATTCGCATGGGTAAGTAATTATGGGCCCGGAGTGAAAAGACCAATAAAGCCCCATAATTAGTTGGTTTTCAGCCTTTGTGCTACAATATTAGTAATTATTAGTGCATGTGGAAGCACACAGTGCGGGACAAGGACCTCTGACAAAATAAAACTTTTCTTAAAAAGAAGAACGGCCTTTGAAGTTGAAGGATTTGTGAAGCAGTAAAGGGTTGATATTTTTATTTTGAACCTGTTGATGGTTCTGGTTGGAGAAAGGACAAGCGAAGGGAGTTGACAAGACGAGGTAAAATTTGTAAAATATAATGCATTTCCAAATGGTTTATTGTCATGGAGGTTCTCGTGTGATCCGCGTTTTCGTTCCTGCATTTGCGGAAAGCGGCATCTCTGTGGTTCGTTCTTTCATGGCGAGAACAAGAATAAGTAATTTAACTGAAAATGTACAGTATGTAACCGAACACATGTGCGCTAGATGAAGCACATCGAAGGAGCTGCTTCACAATTTGAAGTGGGTTATGGAATGTTGATCTAGAAGGCCTTCTACACTTACAGCACGACTACATTTGCTTCATGATCTTGTTGTTCGTGTGATGCAGCATTTAAATTTAATGAACTTCCTGATACATCTTACTGCTTCTACTTACACTTCTTAGTCATTTCGCTTTCCGAAATACCCACAGAATGAACATTTCTGGACTTTTCGTCATGATAATTCTAATTTTGCTGCTGAGTGACTATGATGTTGATAAACCGCCCACATCAATCATGGATGTATGCTTTTAATTTGATCGTCATTGAATATATGGACATATCAAAGCTACAACTAGTTCCTGCTGCTTCCCAGATTGTTCACGAAGCGGTTTCATCTGCTTGGCTTCTCAGATGCCGACGCCGATGTGTTCTAATCTGATCAAGATCAACAGACAGGTGATGGCGGTGACGGATCACCCAGGATCGCCAAAGTATCTGGCATCCGCTCATGATAAGACGGCATATTATCGGTAGAAGGGCAAGGGGTTATTTTCCCCTGTCCTTTGTCTGTCAAAGTCATTGCCTCATAATATGCTCAGCGAAGAAGATGCTGGAGCCAGGGCCGGCCACAAA
This sequence comes from Amoebophrya sp. A25, assembly GCA_905178165.1. Classification (NCBI taxonomy): domain Eukaryota; class Dinophyceae; order Syndiniales; family Amoebophryaceae; genus Amoebophrya; species Amoebophrya sp. A25. The sequence goes on from CAJINU010000057.1 coordinate 328,551, forward strand.
GACAGGCCACAAGCCAAAAGTCTCCGAACTCTTGGAAGTCTTATTGTTGCTGTATGTTGAAATATAGAAGTTGGAGCGAAGTTATGATGTGATAGTTGCGTATTCCAAGAATTCTTTCACATGATGAAAGTTTCTATGTGGTGGCGTGGTGCTGAATGATGATGTACTCTTCAATCTCGAATGCTCTGATGTTCTGGCCGTTTTTTCGAATCTGTGTTACTTGTCCTACTAGTAAGTTGATATTAGTGACTTCATGGGTGGTGGTTGGCCTATTTAGGTGAGTAATGAATTGATAAATAATGTTGATTCTTGAGCTCATGTGCTTACAACTGGTTGGTGGTGGGAACTAGATGAGTAAGTAGTACATGGATGGTGGTGGGATAAGTAAGCATTTATTGATCATGCATTCCATATGTTTACACATGACGAAGACCTCGCTCTGTGTGCTGCAGAAACCTCGAAAACTCCTCCATGGCAACATGGCAACCCCCAAAAAGTAAAAATAGTACAACTGGTGGAGGAAGTGGAATGTTATCCAGAAGCTTTCCTTTTTCTCCGTTTAATGTTCTTGTGATCGACGTCGGTTTTAATTCAGGTTACATACCATAGATATAATCCTTGTTGTTCTGATTCACTCCTTTCACAGTACTACAGGCTAATAAGCAACTGTGGTGAATTCCTTAAGTAGGTTAGCTAGTCTATCCCGTACTTTTCTTCGTTTTACATTTCTTCGTTCCCGTGGTTCTGGACGTGAAGATTACGATTAGTACTCCGCTGTAGCTTGTTTCTAGAAAAAATGGGCTTTGTTGTTTCATGATGATCTTTCGCACTGCCTCGAAGATGAGTTTACGTTCGCTATGACTTTATGTTCTAAGCTGATGCTGAGTAAGAACACAAAGTCAGAGCGAACGTAAACTCATCTTCGAGGCAGTGCGAAAGATCATCACTATGGAGCCAAAATTCATTTATGTGTTTTCAATTATGTCGATTTATTACAGCCTGCAGCTCTGGCCTGCGAAATATTTGGCCTTTTTTTGATGGTCAGCCAAACAGCGATCGACATAATTATATCGACAGAATTGAATTTTGGCTACATTCATTTACGTTCGCTATGACTTTATGTTCTTATTCAGCATCAGCTTAGAACACGATCAATAATATTGCCTCCAATAGTACAACGTTGATTTTCGATACATACTGTATGATACAGCTGTAAACACAAAAATCGATAAGATAGACAACAACAAGATGACCACGCCATCGACTCCTACAACTTTTCGTCCCTCGCGGAGTCTGCCGCGGCTCGACCAACTGGTCAACGGCGGGCCGGGCTTTCAACTACTCGAGCAGCTGTTGAAGGACAGAAAGGAACCATATGACGAAAACGTGGTTTTTTCTCCTCTGAATATTAGCGTCGCACTTGGGATGCTGCTAGCTGGTCTACAGCCTGACACGGAAGAGTTTGATACGTTGTGTAAGTTTTTTGGATGCCCGTCTGGTAAGGACGATACTAGTACTGCTGACGAGGTGTCCTCCAGAAGTTCTTCTGCCAGTACTTAAGGGTAGGTTAAAGGTGCTTTTGTTACCGTTTGTTATGGCTCTCCTAAGGGGGACAGCCATAACAAGCGGGATAGACGAACACCAACAACCTACCTCCAAAGTACTGCTCCTACGAGCGATGGTGCACCAGGTGCTGTCCACATCAACGACGAAGATGGTCCTCGTCCTAAGGATAGTATTGCTGAGGTGTCCAGAAGTTCTGCCAGTACTGCTCCTACGAGCGATGGTACAGGTGCTGTCGACAACGACGAAGATGGTCCTCGTCCAAAGAAAACAAGAAGTGAAGATCCGTATTTTGCACGTGGTGAACAAGGTGAAGGACGGGAAAATGTTAGTGAGCAGAAGTGTACAACTACTAGCACGACTACTACCAAGAAGTCGACGTGTCCTCTGTGGCCAGCTGCAGACTTCCAAAACCAAATGGTGGATATGTTTCGAGCATTACAAAAGTTGACTTTTCCTCTTGGCAGAAGCACTGTGTTGAGCATGGCGAACGTGGTAGGAAGCGACACTGAGCGTGCGTGGATCATGGACAATATGGATGATGTTTTTTGCATCCGTCACTCAGACCATCGAGGGGGCTCCCACCTTTAAGATTATTATACGTAGTTTTCAAGGGGAAGAACAAAGGGGTACTAGCCATGAAGATGGTCTGCCTAGATGGAATAGACACCATTCATAGCCAAGGAATTCCAGTCGCTCTTGAAGGACAACTTTCCGGATTCCTATGTGCTCAAGCACGATATGGAGAATGCGCCTAGAGTGCTGAACAAATTTGTTGAGGAGTTAAGGCAATATGAAAATGATAACGTACTACCTAGAGTAAACTAAAACTTTAGGATCGATTAATTGTTGTCGTGCGGCACCGTCGTCAACAACTGACCAGGCTTCATCCCATGACGAATGCAAGGCTCTTTTTTTTTCTTTCGTCGCGCCGGAAGAGTGACTCCCTGTCTTCTTCTAATCCCCAAAAGTAATGGGCGAATCAAAAACCTGGTTCCTGAAGCGGGCCTTTTTGAAGCCTCTGTACCTGGAGAAGTGCTGCGAATGTACCTCATCAGCTGTCTGTTTTTCAAAGGCACGTGGACCCACCAATTTTTGAGGCCAGTTTATCACTATCTTCCCACGTGAAGAAGGACTATGATGTATTCGGAGTGGAGTCCCGTTATTTGAAGTCAAGGGGATTTATTTCGGGGAAGGAACGAAAGGGAACCTACTCAACAGCCAGGATAGTGAAAACTACCTTGTTTTTTAAGATTTGAAAAGGAAAATACGCAAGCCGAAGAATTTTACCTGAGTAGTTGGGGTGCGAAGAAAAGGGATCGGCGTGAACGTCTTAGGAAAGTTTCGTCTTCATCATCATCAACTTCAACGTCAACCTTCAGGGCTACCTCCTCAAAAATTAAGGCTTCTTGGAAGTTGACCTATCTACATGTAGGACAGGAGCAGATCTTTCTTCTATCTACGACCTTAATTACCTATCTACATGTAGGACAGGAGCAGATCTTTCTTCTATCTACGACCTTAATTACCTATCTACATGTAGGACAGGAGCAGATCTTTCTTCTATCTACGACCTTAATTACCTATCTACATATAGGACAGGAGCAGATCTTTCTTCTATCTACGACCTTATAATAATTTCCAAGTGTTTATGTTGACCGTTCCACCAAGGTTTTAAGTTGACCTTAAATTTGGTCGTATTTATGTTGACCGTTTCACCAAGGTGGGGAAGGAAAGAGGATAGATGTTGGAAGATATTATGCGAGGACCTACATTGTTCTCGGTCAACTTGCAAGAAGTGCAATCCCTAACTTAAGCAAGTACAACAAAACAGCTAAACACGATGTCGTAGTTGATATGATGTCGTGCAGCTTTGACGATGGTATTGGGGGAAGCGGAAAAGATAACGGAGAACAAGTGTCCTATTGCAAGGACGTCCGGCTGGAATTTATGGCTCTGGAGATAAAGGACGTAGCTCAGTGGGAATTTAGTCACTCATTCCACGTTTCTCGCTTCTGTTGATGAACATTAATACCTAACAGACACCACTGGTTCTGTTGATGAACATGACTACCACTGGTTCTGTTGATGAATTTAGTCACTGGTTTCTCGCTTCTGTTGATGAACACTACCTTGAATGGTTCCGGTCTTTGGTATAGCCTGAATTTGATCACAAGGGTTCTCATTCTCTTCTTGTTTTGCCTTATGATCAAATTCAGGCTATACCAAAGACCGGAAGCATATATACCTGACACCATGATAATTGCCATGATCTACTTGATGTTTCCTTCAGATACCGATTAGAGTAGATTACTAGTCGCAACATGTTGATGTATTCATCTTCTATGGCTCTTGATATCCTTCGGGAGGACCCACCTATCAGCAACTGACTGTCTTGTCTTGCCGATGGTAAAGAGTGACCATTTGAGACAGGATGACGATGATCATTTGCTCCTCGTCTTCTAAGTCTATGTTGCATACGACTGGGGAGAAGGCGAACATCAAAGGTCAAAAGCCGAAGAAGATGGACAAGAACAACAAGCCGAAGGTGAAGAAGATCGTTCATGCCGATTTCTTGCTCTTGCCTTACAAATCTCGGTATTCTGAAGGTGTGCGGGACAAGTTCAGGGCTGTTTTTGTGCTGCCGCGACGCGGCGCAGAAGTAGAATTAAGGCTCAGCTTTCAATGGTCGTCATTTAGATTGGAGTCACTGAGATCGAAGAGGCGGCCCTCCCTTGAGGAAAGACGGGGGGAAAACGAAGGGAAAGGGGAGAGCTTTGAAGGGGGTCCCTTCCGTTCAGAGTCAGTGACCATTGAAGGCTGAGCTTTAATAGGAGATCTAGTAAGCGCGCTCAGTCGTATGCAAAGGGAAGGAACGCTCGTTCCTGCTCCAGAGAAGGAAGTTACTTTAAGAAAGAAAGCTAATAGAAAAAATACTGAAACTCTGTATCATCTATCATGTTTTAGAACTTAGTAATATCAGTATCAGAACAAGAAGTACTCTTGCTTGATGGTTGTGATGAAGATGCAGCGAAGATTTTTGCCTTAATCTATCATACGAGGACACTGATTTTTATCTCTCTGGACGAATTTCAGTTTCACTTTGTTTCAACAGCGGAAGCTTTAAATTATTAAGGTGGCCTCTCTCTCCCTTTGGGGTTTTTGGGCTGGAATGAAGAGGCTCTAATCCCCGCAACAGCGAAAACGCCTTTCGAGAAGGACTTCAAATACCAGTACAATCCGGAAACTGGCTTGATTCTAGGCTACACAACTCCCGAAGGCCTGGCATGCAAAGAAGGACTAAAAGATCAACACATCGTGCGATTTCAGCCATCTACTTCTTTGGGTGGTTGTAAGGACGATAAGACTCCTGATGCCAGTGGTGCGTGGCTTGAATTTCCCCCCTGTTTGCAGAAGCTGAGCAGCACAATATCAACGGGTCCGCAAACAGAGAACAAAAACACCGACTCCTGGCAGCATACCTTCCGGGACACACGGCCTTTGACAATAGTCACGCAACATCGAGGATTGGACAACTTTTTGAAGAAACAAAAAAAATTCGCTACTTCACAGAAAAGACCCCTGGATATCTATTTTTAAGGCTGGTGCTGACTGCTCTACTCGTGATTAAATGTAGTAGAGCCCTCATCTACTTCCTCTGCTGGTAATTAAGAGAATACATAGACATGATAGAGGAATTCTAATACTCGCCACGCTTTAAATCGGAAACAGCGTGTGACAGCTTAGCAGACACGCTAAGCGGCCCACCGTTTAACCTTGCGCCGAAGATTCTTAAGGCCTTTAGACTTTGGTCAACCTTAATTTCATCGAAATCAATAGTAAAAAGCGCGACGCACTAAAGTTAGAAAGTTCCCGTTGCCGCGATAACCGCAACGGGAACTTTCTCATAGTGTCCATTTATTTCCGAAGATTCGTACTGATAAAGAACGCGTATATCGTCTAATCAACTAGGCCGCCTCGAAGATAGAGAGAGTGGATTTGTCCCTCGTTTTTCCCACACTAGAAGACCAGATGATACCCTCAGCGGCCGATCGTGTGTTACGAATCTGATCCATCAAGCTGTTGTGGAGCTCGACGAAGAGGGAACAACGGCTGCTGCCGCTACACTCGCCTACTTGGAAGAGGAAGACTATGAGGAGATTTTGAAAAAAGTCTTGCGAATTTTGGTCGCTTCTCGGAACAATTGTTTGATTTTTTTCTGGAGCAGCTGTGAAAAAAAATTAAAATATAGCCGCAGCTGTAAAAGCGGCTTAACATAGTTCTTTTCTGTTGAATAAGTCGGAGCTCACGCTCACGCTCATGCAGCAGAGTTCATGGCGATGATGTAAAAGCACTAACGTCTTTTCATCTCTCTAATCACTCGAATGCGCTTCATCAGAAGACATGAGCAAGCGTAACGTTTTTCGTTGTAATGAGCCGTTCGTTTTTGCGATCGAGGATAGGGACACAGGCGCTTTTCTTTTTCTGGGAGTAATCTCACATCCGACGACGCGAATGCTGGAACCAGGAGAAAAAACGAGAGCTCAGAAGGGACTGGTTGTTAAGAAAATAATGTCTTAATATCTCGCTGAAGATATTTAACTGACTGAAATAATATACTACTATATATGTAATAGTATATATGTGATAGTATATATGTAATAGTGTTGGATACATTCGAACACAGACTGTTAAGTCGCGTCTAGTTTCTCGGTGAGAAACACTTGAGAGTGATACTGTTTGCACAATTTGCACTCACAGCCTGAGACTAATGATCTCTGGCTGCTTTGATCCCTGTGGATGTTCATTGGGGTTACATGGAGGAAGTCTCAGCTTCATCATTGGGATATCATGTTGCATGGGGAAACTTTCATATGGAAACGCTTATGCTGTCATCATTGATTCATACGATCATCCTATGTTGATTCTCATCATTGATCAGAACTGACAGTACGTTATGAACCTGATTACAGCTATGAAACATTCACCATTCCTGCTATCTGAATACGTTGAAGGTCCTTTGCCTGATGATCACTGATTTTGGAACTATATGCATTTAGGTCTGTAGGTTATCTTTGAGATCATTCCGGTGCTGTTTTGTCCTTGACTGTATTGGGAGGCTTGAGCCACAAACGAGAGAGAGAGG
>CAJINU010000057.1:341120-379716 GCA_905178165.1 Amoebophrya sp. A25
TCTGAGGCACGCACTGGCTTCGGCCGCCATAGATGAGAAGACCTCCAGGGCAGAAGGACGAACGCGCGGCGCCTAAAATAGAAGGATCCTAATATAAACGTGGCCACTAGAATTTTATTAGATATTTGGTATACCTGACCTTTTTAATTTTTTGTTTGCTAGTTAGGAGTGCTCCACCGATATATAGGTAATAGTATATCTCGCTGATAAGTAGATAAAATTTAACTGACTGAAATAAGGGAGGTAGCTTTGACGGGGCTACTCTTCCTTGTTCCGTATCTCGCTTATTTTCAGTAGTTACTCGCTTATTTCAGTTTTTCGAATAATATCTCGCTGATAAGTAGTTGAGTAGAAGATGCACTTGCACTGTTGATCATGAAGATGATGGGAAGATAATAGAATGGTCTGAATCAAATCCTACAGTTCTTGGCATCTTACGTCTACGGAGATCAAGAACGTTCACATCGGCACTTTTCTAAGATAGAAGAATACGTCGAGGAGACAACGTCCTCTGAAGATTCTGAAGAGGAATAATGCTCTTCGGGAGAAGAAGGAAAACAAGAAGTTCAACTCAGGACCCACCGAAAGGGACCAAGTAGAGGACTGACGAGAAAGAGTTTCTCCGTTAAGGCTGCGCCTAATCATGATGGAATCATTTTCTGAAGCATACCGAAGAGGCATTTTGACTTCAAAGTGGAGAAAATAAGAGGAACAGGATGCGTCTCGTCAAGGTGGTTTCCTGTCTCTGCTACCACTAAAACAGTAAAAAGAGGACACAAAAAGTACTTGTTCATAGTACTATCATGCTCAACACCGTGAAATGCATACATAGTAACTACATAAAAACAAGTGCATGAATCACCGGCCGCGAGGATTGATTTGATGTTCTTGCAAGAGAGTTAGCGACCAGGGAAGATGGCCATATCAGGAGTACGCATGACCTGATCAATTGTCAATATCTAGGTTTGATTGAGTGTCCCAGCACTGTTTCAGACTAGTAACCACGTTAGGGAGATGTAAAAGAATCTATGAGAGGAACAGGATGCGTCTTGTCAAGGTCCTTGGCCTGACATCATCTAGCTCTACTAGGTTTGATTGATGAGTGTCGCAGCACTGTTTGAGACTAGTAAGCACGTTACTAGGTAGTAATGGTATGTATAAGGACAGCGACAGAATAAACCGAAACAGTAGTTCTTACGTCCTCGCAAGAAGAATCACCATGATGACGTAGATGTTGGTCACTACTTCTTCGTTTTCTTGTCATAACGATTTGGACCACGAACACATGCGGAGCGTACTTTATAGGTCGACGCAACTCATTGTAGATGCACTCGCATCCATTTGCATCACAGTGTCGGGAGAAAAGAGTCACAATTGAGGACGAGTCAGGCGATCCTAGAAAATTTCGCAAGAAATTTAGAACGAGGGTTGAGGAGAGGGCGAGAGAGCCGTTGCAAATAAAACTATGAGAAGATGATCCGAAGATCTGAGACTATTTGAGCTCTACTGAGTGTTCCGCATGTTGATCCGCAACCGCATGTCCATGAGTGTGCACTTAAACGAAGATCATCTCTATGCAACTAGGAAGTTGCGAAAAAATGATCTAAAGTAACTTTCTCTTTGGTGGATCATAGAAGAATATACCTCGCTCTGACCACTAGTGTGAACAACCGAGTTCTCCTGGATGTCACATTTAGTGGTTTAACTTTACGGTACTTCTGCTCGAAAATAATTTACAACTTTTATTCATTGGCATTGAATCTTCGCGTTCCCGTTCGCAGTGCGGTCGTGAATTCACAAACTCAAAACTTTTCCTCCTGCATGCTCCTGCGTTAGAAACTGATTTTGAAGAACATAGAGATAAAAATCTAGAGCCTCTACAATATAATTCAGCAATCATTTTTCGATACCTACAAGCAAGAACATTTGACACTTGCATCATCTAAGTACTTCCACAAGAACATACACCACCTCGAAAAGGATAGAAGTATACAGTGTTTTCATAAAGAATTGTGTTGAGACGCCACCACCTTGCAAAGTAAGAGTTTGCTCTCCGAAGAAAGTGCTTAAGATAGTCAGGAAACTACTGATTTTAACACAAGAAGACAAGTCTCTAAGAAGATTCTAAGACACCTACAAGATTGTAGATTGCGTCTCTTGCAACTTTTTGGAGTGATACCCACCTCCCGCACGAGAAACATTTGAAAAATATTATATATAGCTTTTTCTAAACCAAAATGGGCTCCTCTACTGCTCGTCCATCCTTCTCCAACGGCGGGACTGGGAAGGTCCTTGTCCCAAAGGTTGCCATGGCGGCGGCATTCATGTTTTCCAATGTGGAAGGCGTTAACCTTAAGCCAGCACTTAAGACTATTGTGGTCAAGACTGCAGGTGCAGCAGCGGCACGTCGCACGGGGCAACGCATGATTGCTGGTGCGTCTCCTGGACTAATTGTGCCGCCGGATCTTCTAACACGTCAACCGCTAGTGCGTCCATCTCCGCAAGTGAACTCTGCGGCTCGTGCTTTCGGAAGCCTTGCTGGAGCTGGAGGACATGTGGATTCTGAGAAGTCGTGGGGTCCGCAAAGCCAAAGTCTCGCCAATACTCCTGTTGAAGATTGGAAAGAGCGTCATGCGGATGATCTTCGTGGTGCTACTGCAACTGCTAGTCAAGAAGACGACTATGGCGGTATCATTCTTTCTGAGGAAGAAGAACACGCTTTGCAACCATACTCAAGCATTGAGGCCAGTGAAGCACCACATAAAGATAAGGCTTCAGAAGATTCCAAGGAAGGAGGTTCCACCAAGGAAGGCCAAGGTTCTTCCCAACCTGGTGAGGGCGTGATGGGCTGTCTACCTAAGGGCTCGATGTTTCCTAATCGCTGGTCGACTTTGCAACAGACTACGTGTGAGTGGGAAGCCGATGAGTGGCAGAAGGAATGGAAAGCAGTTTTTTACATAGCGAGTCACGGAACCCGAACTGCAACACTTTACCCGGCAGAGTCCGATGTGAAGGGTGACCCATTTGAGGCGCTGGAAAAAGCAGGACCCTTGCCGCGGACACAAAGCACTGTCATCATGAAGAGTGTAAATTTGTTATATCAGGATTGGGAACGCATCAACAAGGACGAGAATTTGACTTAAGGCAAGAAACACTAGAAGTAGTACCACTAGGAAGGAGGTAAGTACTTACTTACAACAACACAAATACACGACGATTCTTGATCTTGCATTCATTTCCGAAGGATCAGGAGCCTGTTTAAAGTAGAAAAAGGCATTCTTGGGGATGCTGCTCTGTGGTAGCAGCTGTAGTCCTGTAGCTCTAATTTGAGGAGGAAGAGAAGAAAGAACAGTTGCAGGAAGCTTTGTTCGATTACGTGATGCGCAAGTCGCCTCATCCTTTGGAAAATCTGGTGGCAAAGTATGATGGCAACCAGAACCACCTGGAAGCCGAGCTCCACAGCCTAATCAAGAGGGACTGGACTGAAGTCGGAAAAGAGACGGCGGGCACCCAGTTCAAAAACTTGCTAGAAGCCTTGATTATTTTGGACGACGGAACGGGGGCCCCGTCGACATCGATCAATTACAAGGGGAAAGAAGCGTCGAACGAGGACGCGTCGCGTCCTCGTCTTGCCTATGGCCGCGCTATGTGGTCCATGTCGCGCACAGCGGATTTGGCTTTGTTGCAGTACCTAAAGTTATGCCAGGGGTTGCCAGTTGACCTCTCTGTAACTCAAGCATTTTGATATCCTCTAAATGAAGACCATTTTTTCGAAATAAAAAATGGGGGGACGAAGAACAACTCCTGTCTGATATGCTGATACGACCATAATTTCTTCAAGTAATTTTAGGAAAGTCATAGAACAAGATCATATGCAACTTACTAGAGGATCATAGGGGTCAACAACTTGCAAACCCTAATCACGCTGTATCATCCGGAGCTTCTGCCTGAGAAGATGAAGGGTTTCTGGAACACTCCGTTCGGCAGGCTTATCGGACAAGCAGTCCCCATCTGTAAGCGCTCGCTGGCACTCATGTTTGAAAAAGCAAGGACGGGAGACGGTCCGCTTCCACTGATGGTGGAAGAAATAAGGAGTACGAAAAAGACGACGGAGCTTAAGCGTCAAGTGGCTCGCCAGCGGGAAGAGGCGAAGGCTAGAATGCCCAAAAATATGAATGATGATGTGTTTTTTTGATCATGTCAGTCTCCTGTGGGCGATATGCTTTGAATGTTGAGAACTAGAGGGATTGCGCGTGGTCTGCAGTTCTCCGGGTCCGACAGTGGCAGCGGGCGTGCGGTCCCTAGAAGGTCTGCAGTTCTCCGGGTCCGACAGTAGCAGCGGGCGTGCGGTGAGGCTTGCTTTTGATCAAAGGCGGAAAAAGAGCGTGCAAGTACTGGGTCGGTCACTGAGAGGAAAGATCCCATTGGACATCGGTGTGCAGGATCCACGTGTCCAGGATCCACAGCTTAAGCTCCTAACCTCAACTTTATAGATTATTCATGATAACACTCGACATTAACAAAAGAGCATATCACGGAAAAGAGAACGATTAATTATCACAGAACAAAATAGAAAAATTAGAATAACGTCAGTGCTAGAACAGCGATGTGAACAGACGGAAATAGAATGTAATGTCATCACTATACCTAGTATGTGTTCTACCTATGAAATTATGGATCTGATATTGAAGAGTCACCTCGATCGTGAGGAGGCTCAAAAGACCGTTCATGTTTATCTCTTGCAAAAGGAGTCGAAAAACATCACTCTCACATTCAGAGTTTGACTCGCATAGCTCCAGGCGTTGGAGTTGGAGTCTGTGGCAGTGGTTGTTGTCAGGAGGGTCGTGATCCCACGTGTGTTTCTAGAGATTTTCCAGGAGGCCTTTCGGGCTCCGATCGGACACGACCCCGTCCTTTCCCGCATACTGAAGGCTGGTCCATGATCCGCCAACGCCAATAAATTCTTGTGCGAACCTCATTTTTATAGAAAAGCCATCTTCTGTCCAGAGATGAAGTTGAAGAGCGAAAACTAAAGAGAGGAAGACGAGGAACTAGACCAAAATGAACATTATATCTGTGTGATTCTGATTTCTGCCTGAAAGTAAAATATCTGTCCATCTTCATCTTGTCACCTACGTCTTGGTCCCTCCTTCCTACGACTTCAAAGACGAAAAAAAAATTGCTCTTTAGTATTTCTTGTCATTGATATAAGATATAAGAAGTCCTCTGTGGTCATGGTCTGACGTGTAGTTATTCTTCCTCCTCTCTCATTCTCCTGCCCTTCTTCAGATATTTAATATTGGCGAACGCAGATGGAGATGAAGAAGACCTTCAATTCTTGCACTTCTATCAGTATCAACACGAACCAAGGCGCGTTCCCGTTCCGTCGCGCTGTCAGAAGACGTGACTCAATTATGGATAGATGATCAATAGTTGTAAGAGTACCAACTAGGATACTCATACTTCATCTGCTAGGAAAAAAAAAAAGAATGGACCAGTTCGATGCCAAATTGGACGATGTGTCTGCGCAACTGTTCGCACTGGAACGATTCGCTCGGACAGGGGGAAATAGCAGGATTAAGGCTTGCCCTATTCCATCCACATCCTCAAGTGCAAGTAGGGGAAGAGACAAGATGCATAATTAAACTCCCTTCTTCTATACCTCTAGACTGGGAGGTACACTACTACTACTATTCGAAAACTCAAAATAACCGAGTTATACTGACTGAAAAAAGGGAGGCAGCTTATCATCAAGGCTACCCTTCCTTCTCATCAGTATCTCGGTTATTCTGATCAGTTACTTGCTTACTTCAGTTTATCGAACTGTTTCTCCTCCAGTTTCGCATCATGCATCTCTGAAATGTTTCTTTGCAAGGGGGAGACCGACGGCGTGTCTACTTCAAAGATGACTTGCAAAATGAGTCTACTAGTAGTACTAGGTAGGGTCTAATAGCCGCAGTCCGAACAGGAGTGCACCATTTGCGTCCACGACCCAACGCGTTCTGACCGACACTTCTGCAGCCTCCTCTTCAAGAGGTGAGCTTCTTGGACCGCCTGTTTTTGGAGAACACAAAAGTCTTGGTTCACAGAGTAACTTGGTGTTGTCCAGTAGTTACGGCTAGTACCGCTAAGGCATCCTGACCCTAAGCATTATCCCTGGCTCTCGTTCTACTTACCTGAAAAAGGAAGTAAGCCAAGGATGTGGATGCTTGCAGGGATGCGAACGCGGTAGCTCTAAAGCACTGGGGGAAAGAAAGGTTATTCCTTTGGGAAAGCAGGTGATAGAAGTCGTAGTCGTGATAATAACCTACATTACGGCTACAATAAATGCATCTTCACAGGCATCCTGAGGCCGTTTTTCAAGGGGAAGGCAGGCCCAAGATGCTGCTGAAGATGGATTTCTCCTAGTTCTAACTACGGAATGAGCAGCTGGCGTTCTTGGCGAGAGTCGTGCCACAGAAATCCGCATCCTCTACCTCAAATTCCTATGGGAGAGACCACAGGGACAATTCCTTAGCAGACCTCGAAAAAAAGTTGGAGGACGCAATACGAACGAAGTTGCAACCGAATGTGCCTAGGGATAAAAGTCATGTTTGTACTAGTCAGGACAGTATTTTTAATATCGAACAACGAGGAGGAGGTCAAGGTACAACTAGTGGAGAAAAAGCGGTTCCTACAACATCTTCGACGACCTTCAGTCGTGCCAAGAGAAGCATCTTCGAGTCGCAATATACTGCTCTTCTTCATGATGCAACGTTATTGGTTGCGAACAGGGGTCAAGGCCAAGGAAATCATGTCAACTCTTCTTCTACAGCAATTAAGACACAACTTTCAATGGTCACCATCTAGATTGGAGTCACTGAGATCGAAGAGGCGACCCCTTCTTGAGAGAACCAAGAGGGGGAATAAACGAAGGTGGGAAAGGGGAGAGCTTTGTTTGAAGGGGGTCTCTTCCGTTCAGAGTCATGATGACCAAGGAATGCTGAGCTTTAAAGCAACCAGCGTGGACGAATATCTCGGCGTTCGTTTGAGCAAGCACGAAGGCTGCAGGACGCTCGCTAGCGTTGGTGGGATCGATGCTGATCTCGTCCCTGCTGAAGGCCAACAGCATTCAACAACCTCTACTCTCAAGAAGCTCAAAAACAACAAGGCAGACAACCTTCATCAGGTGAAAATCTTAGAGATTTTGCCCGCAGGCTTAGTAGACTTCTACAATCATAGTTTGTCGGCGACATCAACTTCCTCAATGATCGCAGCTGGAGACAAGATTCTGCGTGTGCAGGGACGGGGAGATGTCAGAGCTGCATTAGAGTTAAGGTCAGCTTTAATCGACCTTTGTTCTCGGCATACCTTTGTTCTACTTTTCCCTTGTATTCTCATGAGAAATAGTACAACAAGGTTGTAAAAAAAGTAGGGGCCAAGATGAGGGGACCGAGATACATTCTAGCACACGCTAAGAAAGGACTGGCACGCCTTGGAGTGGCCGCGACCGTTGCTAACGCTGCATCTCGATAGGGAGCAGAGAAGTGTTAGTACGCATGAAGTGGGACGCAAAGGTTGTGCAACTACTCATAAGCAGGTGATAGGAACATCAAGAACGTCCTCGCGTAGTCGGAGTACAAGTAGGACAATGCGTACACGAAGCCGGCTTTTGATAGATGGCGATCATCGATCACCAATTGTATTCGGGGATGGCTGTGGGGAGGGAGTGGAAGATAGGAGCACAACAGGCCAAGATACTAGAAACCACGCACTGATAGAAAAATTGATGGCTGGAGATTTTGGCTTTTTAGAAGAACAGCGTACTAGCCGTGAAGATCTAGGACACGCCGAGCATCTAGATGACGACGACGACCAGGGTTCGACTTACACGAATTCATCTTCGTCTCGACATCGTGGCAGATTCATCTTTGACACAGAAGCAGCTAAAGTACAACAGAATCGCATCCGGTCTAGATGGCTGAGTAACTCTAGGAGTAGGAGTAGAAGCGTAAATAAGACGAACACGGGGAGCAGGAGAAGTAGTCGAGCTCCAACTTCAATGACGAAACCAACCATCGTGCTTCCCGGTCATCAAACTTCGGACACAGTCCGCATGGACTTCAGTAATCCAGGCCAGGAACGTTCCGTGCGATTTCATGTAGAAGTGCCAGCATATGTAGAAGATGACTCGAAAGAAACAGTGACCCTAGAAGCAGTCGTGAAATTGCGGGAAGAGGCGAACAAGCAACTAGCATCGGAAATGCTGCACCCGAATCCCGATTGTTTGAGCACGAAGAAAACGGTGCCCGTTGCTAGGATATGGGAGAAGAGCAATGCTGCTAGTTCTAGAGAAACAAGTCGGACTAAAGCACGAGAACGACGAGCACAGAAGCAGAAAGACAAGAATAAGGAAGAGGAGGAAAAGATGAAGACGAAAGTGAAGAAACATCAATCGCTCAAAGGAAAAGAACAACCTGAAGAAGCGAAGAGAATAACCTGTGATGCTGATCTACCAGACAATCCTCGTGAGGTTCTCAAACTCTACCGAGCGACGTTTAGAGAAAGACAGAAAGAATCAGTAGAGCGACTTGCTAGTGGAGTGGCTCCGGCGACCGCCACACCGAGTGAAGACCACATTGTTCCGAACGAAAACAGGTCTTCTAGGAGAAGATCTCGATCCCACTCATCCGGTGGAGGTCGTGGTCGATCCCGCTCTACGTCACGCTCCAAATCTCAAGAGGCTGTTTTTCGAGAACAACAGCAGAAAAACTTAAACATCCGTGCGCGACAAGCGGAGAGGAAGAAGTTTTATGTTCTTGCTTTTGGATAGTGGATATTACCCAGGATACTACACATGGATATTTTGGTTACTTATACCGATACTTTGGTCTAACCAAGTACTTAGTTCAACTCGTGGTAGATGTAGAGATACTGAGAAGGACACGACGATCAGGGTACTAGGCGAACATGATCAGGGTAGGCAGGATCCGCGTCACGGTCAGAAGTACTTGTCACGACTCCGACTCTCTTCTAACTCCCACAGCAGTCCCAAAGGCATGCAACCGATTTTCAAAATGCGACGGACCCTTTTTTTCAACACACCGCAGAAATGCTGCACCGATGGTGTGTCGAGACAGGCATGGACGCTTCATTGTCACCCACAAAGCAGTACCTCGACATACGAGCGAACGCGGAGCAGACGGCTTGGGAGACTCGGAAACGAAACAGGGACATTTTCGTGGAACAGAAGAGAAGGAGGACGGAGGAAATGAGCGGTAGTACCAGTGGGAAAAGAAGTACTACTGCGAAAACCAAGAATGCTCACGATACTAGTAGACTCTCTGCCAAATCCTCAGCCTCTTCTAGTTCGAACAAAATGAGCCAAAACAGAGGCTACCATGTGAATGCCTCAATGGATGCTTCTACTGTCGTGCCACCAGCTTCACCATTCCTAGCTGGTTCTGAGGAGAATGAATTGTCTAGTATTTTCGCAGATCTTTCCTCGGACAATGAGGATCTCCCTCCAGGTCCAGGCCACTATAACCCGAACTACGAACTTACAAGTCGTACTAGATCGACGAGAGGTGGGGCGATCGGGAAAGCAAAGTGTGGAAGGATATTTGGCGACATTGATTGCGAAGTTGAAGTAGTAGTAGAACAAAAAGGTAGTTTTTTTAGTTGTTGTAAAAAAGACCTCGTCACCAGCAAGAATAAAAAAGATCAACATCAAAGCAACCGAGATGAACTTCTTCGCCGCGAAACAGCAGCAATGATGAGTGAGCAGACGCAGATACGCATTAGAAATGAAGAGCGCGAACTGAACCGCCTACTAGCAAGTCTTGGCGCTGGAGCGGACGAATTGATCGCCACTCACACGCCAAAATCAGTTCTTCGAGATATTACTGAGGTTCATCCGGGAGTCGAAAGCGATACGACAAATGCATATACAGGCATCAACTCGCAAGTGCAGGCTAAAAATGCTGGAGATGAAGCCACATCTTCAGTACAAACAACAACAGGTGGACGCAAGATCCGTGGTGGCGTGATTCCTGGGATGACTTCGACAACTGCGGAAGTACGCGCACCAACCGAGCGGATGCGGCGAGCTCTACTGCTAGAGACGAGACCGCTAGTTCATGCAGACGTTGAGAAGGAAATACAGGCGAAGTTCAGCTACGCGCCAACAGCACGGATTGGTGGTGGCATGAAGAATGTTATGGAAAAGAATTTCGAACAGGATGAACAGGTTACATCATGTCATGTCGTGGACAAATCATGAACAAATAAGGTGGAGTTGTGGGGGTGGGCTCCAGCTGCACTCGCGCTTTCGACTCCTGTTACGTCAAGGACGGCAAGATCAAGAAGAAGTATCGTATAACTTAGGGTTGTTGTTTTGGAGTACCTAGGAGACATACCATTCTAAGAAAAACGGCCTCGGTGGACCTTCGTCTGCGTCGACTTCAAGTAGGTCTTCGAAAACAACTAACGAACCCTCTTCCTCTTCTGCGTCAGCATCTTCTTGCTCAGCTTCTGCGGCGCAAACAAGATCTGGTGAGAAGATAAAGTTTCTGTTTGTGGAAGAACCTATGGATCACGAGGCAAGCGCAGTTTTAGATGTTGGTGCTGACGGTCCGGGTAAATATCATCGCGAGCGTCCGTTCGCCAAAGACGCTAGAGGAGTAGTTGCTTGGCGGCCACCTGCTTCGACGTCGACGATGAAAAAACGCTTTAGTGCGACATTTTCTGTTAGCGATGAAAGGAATGACCACATGGAGCAAGAACAAGGAGAAGGAACAACAGGAGCTAGTGGTGAAGTAGCTCCTGAAGGAAATGTTGAGAAAACAACGGCTCCAACAGGGACAGAAGTACAAAATCCTCCACTTCAGAACCTTGGCCCAGACTTTTACGATACAGCACGTGGGGACAACTTGAAGCCGCATTTTCATAAACCGGTTGCGCATTCCTTCAGTCACGGTGAAGCGAGATATCGAGTCCGTCCCACCAGTCCGAACAAGAAACGACAACAACGCTGGTCCAATTCTTCTGATCATGCGAGTTCATACTCAGTGCCGCAAGCTGAACTGGATGAAAATAGTAGAGGTACTGAGAAGAAACTCGATCATGTCGCGGGAGGGGTAGCTGAGCAAAATCAAGGTCCTCGTGTTGATACAACAGAGACACGAAATGAGACGAAGGCAACTTCCACTAGTGGTGCTGCGATTGCGTCAACTTCTACACTGCTCAAAAACGACACATCTTCAGCAGCTGCAAAAGACGTCAAGCCTCCTCCACTCACTCCTCCTGCTTCATCCGGAGGTGCTGTGGCAACATCTTCTCAAGTCCGAAGTGTTGCTCCTCCAAAGAAGCCTACTGCTCGCCGAAAACAGGTGCATCACCTTCCTCCCGTGGGAATTCTACCATGGGAAAACTTGCCTACCGGCTACGATTACGATGGACAGACCGATGTTGGCCATTTGCGTGAAAGTGAGAGGTTTGAATCGACAGAGAAGTACATGTCAAAATCGGTGCTGAAAAAGAAATTTACAACAAGCGAGGATGCGGATCAACAAGAGGATACTAGAGGACCTTCATCATCATCTACAAAAAATACAACCAGTCGGCAGACGTTAGAAGGTCGAAAGACAAGCAGTAAGGCAATGAGTTTCGCCCCTCCGATCTACGGTCAATGGCAACAGGCTCTTTCACGTGCCGAGACGTCGTATTTGCGCAACGTATTAAAAGACGCCAATCGTTGGGTGGCTCCAAATAGCTACGACGTGTTCCGCGGTGATCGATTTCGTCTGTCTACACGGTTCTCTCATGGTTGGACCTTCAGACGCGGAGCTGACAAACGAACTGGACAAAATCAAAAGAAACGACGTGCTTATCGGATGGACCATCTTGTCGCAGAATTTTTAGATTTCGACGAACGACCAAGACGTGCTCTTTCTGCAGATGGGAATGGGCCCTTAGACGGTAGAGACATAGGTGGTGCTTCTGCGGACATGCTGACGAGGACGAGAGTGCGGACTGGAGGTCTAAGCTTCAACACCAGTGGAGGTGATCATGCAGAAGCTCCTAGTGTGCGTCGTCGACGCCAGAAGATACTAGGAAGAGGCCGTGATTTGTACAGCGAGCGGTTGTTTTCGAACGACGAATTGTTGAGAATGGAGAAACGCGACAAGCTGAGGATGGGGGCTAGTTTTGTTATGTCATGATGCAGACACAACTGACACAGATGTGTAGTAACTGCTTCAATTCTACAACTGAGTTACTTAGCCAATGTTAAACATCATATCACCTACCTACCTAGAAGATGAAGTTGAAGATTTAAATTTCTTTTTTTTCAGCCTATCCTTCCATCTCTAATCCGCCAAGAAACCTGTCTGCTATTTCTCTTTTTTTCCCCCTATCCTCTCTCTAATCCCCCAAGAAACCTATCTGCGGAGCGCTTCCTCGAGGCTGAAAAACGACAAGAAAAACTACAGCGAAAGCTCCGAATCCGTCATAATCCTGGAGTTTTCGGCTACTTCCAATTCGAACGTCCCGATCACTATGAGAAATACCTCCAAACGATCCAGCAGAAGAGGCACATGAAAACGGAACGAGAAAAATGGCTAGCTGAGGACATCAGGGAGATGTTTGGAGGAGGAGATCGGACGAGCAGTGCACCACCTTGTAGCACAACTACTACAACAAGGAACAACAAAACCTCTACTCCACGAGAAGAAGCAGGTTTGAAGACCACTACAATGAACACCAGTAGTTCATCATCTTCATCAGCAGCACAACAACACGGAAGATCAGTGCGATCAACGTCGTTCGCACGCGGCGCCCCTCGTCATGACTGGCGCATCTTTCCGCGACAGAAGAATTACCATGAGGATGAAGACGGGGACTATTTAATCTTGGATCCTCAGGATCCTCTGAAGAATTCAAAATCGTTGAATCGTCAAGTCAACTATGAACGCACGATGATGCAAGACCGATTTGATGGAGCAGGTGGGACAACTTTTAAGGTGGGTAGGCTTGTTTTGCTGGTCGTGACTGTGTTAGTGCCATTAGGGTTGCCTCTTTCAATAAGGGGAAGGGCATAGCACCACGCAGGTCTAACGAGCGCAGCTAAGTAACAACAAAGTTAACACCTCCAAAATCTTACGAACTCTAAGACTACAAAAGAAGCCGACGGCGATGGTGGGGGTGGTAGTGGTAGTGGGTCGAAGTTTCCTCAGGATGGGGATGTGTTGGTCTTGGATCACTTAGATAATACTGGCGTTGCTGGCGGTGGGCATGGCTTAACATCGAGAATGAAGCGTGGGAGTGTCTGCATGGTCGACATCGGAAGGACGAAACCGTTTTTACGGCTTCATGAGGAAAACTTTATAATTCATCTTTACCTCCAGCTTTCATGTTCATCTTTTCTCCTGAAGAGACGGTGAGCATCTGCGGCCTAGCAAGTCAGCAGGAAGTAGATACTTGTAAACTCAAACACACCTCTAACATTATCCGGCACAGCAGAGGAGCGGGACGAACAAGCAGCCGACATCTACCTAGACGTCGATGCAGCCAAAAGAGCAGTTGAGAGGCATGTGCGGCAAGGCGATTTCCGATTCGTCCTAGGACATCCTGGAGTCGATTACCGCTTAGATGTCGGGGAAGCGGACAACGAAAAAGAAGAAATGCTGCTGTGGTGGCAGGAATGTGGTTATGATTTGAAATCAACAAAGAGCTGAAAATCTTTCTTGACAGAACACAGCAGTGCAGTTCAAATAGAACTCGGTGAAGTGTGATCACGTTCTCGTGAAAAACCAAGATTTATAAGCTTTTGATTCTTGTACGTAGTAGTAGACCTCCTCCTGCTGCTCTTCATCTAAGCCCATGCACAGCGCACTGCGCGAGCAGGCGCTGCTCGGAGAAGAAATGCGGGATATGCGGAGGAATTTGAAAAAGGATACGTCACCACGTGATTAATACGTCAGTAGAGAGTTGTGCATGAAGACTAAGACAGCCAGCCAATTCGTCTTTGATTTAGACGAGTGCGTGAACGTGAAGACACGATACTTCGATGAAATTCTCATCATCTAGCTTTCTTGTCACAGGATGTGATTTGAAGACCAAAACACATTCAAATTGAAGACAACATCATGTGATGTGTACCACTTTCAAACTGCAGATGAAGAACAATAAATATTTATAAATAGAAAAGAACCGTTATTTTCACTCTGTTGATGAAGTTTCCGCTATAGTATGTCGGTCTTATGTAACTGCTTTCCGTTGAGTGATGTTTTCCACTATGAAGAGAGAGATGATTAGGTCTGTTTCATAGCTAGTACTGTTGAAAAGCCGCACCGCGTGGTTGTTCTGTTTGTTGAGAGTCAAGGATATAGTGGTGGTTGATCATGTTGGTGTTCAGAGAAATTCACCAGAAAGTAGAGCTAACAAAAAAGCAATCTGTTGCGATCCCGCTTTATCTGTGGTCAGATCAACATCTGAGAATATATATGGCTGCAGGCATTCCTACTTGCTTCTCGTCTGAGTGATGCGCTCTTCCTATCGTTGCTTCAAGTCTACCGTGTCTACTCAGGAATTCTCCTACACCATGACTTCCCATATTTAAATTTATAAGAGTTTGCCCCTAGCTCACGATGGATACCCTACAAAGATGAAAAGAACTCTTCGTCTTGTAGATTTTGATATTCTGTCGTTGCTCCTCCTTTTAATTTTTCTTATACCGTTGAACAATTGGTTTGGGTTCGTTTACCTCCTGATACTTGATTGCTATTAACTGACGAAGATGAACTTATTAAATGAAGCTTTATTAGTTTTGATGAATCTGCAACTGATGCGATTCCTCTACTCCATGTCGTGTGCAAAAATAGCCTCTTCCTCCTGGTCGAATTTGAAAAGATGACATATTTATAATCTAGTACTTGATGCCAGTTGTTCTACTTGCTTGTTTTGACTCTCACTCTCCTCGTTGCATCATGTACTATTCGCAGATGGACCCTCTTTGAGGTCGTGAGTGGATCGACTTCGATTTATAGCCGTCCCTTTGAGGTGGAAGCGTCAAGAACGCAGAGGAACTGGAAGGTAAATTCAAAAATTCAATAGGAGGCTACATTTCCATTTTTTAGTTGAAATTATGTTGCCCCTTCTCGGTCTCGGCACGGCTTCCGCCGCAGCCGCTGGCGTCGCAGGCTTGGTGGGCCTGTTCTCCTACAACCATGGGAACTGGACCTCAGAGGGTCAGAATCGACAAAGCCTGTTATACCATCTCCAGTCCATGCGGATGTCTCAGGCTGAGCTTTACAGAGACGATCTGCGTTCCATGTTCTCCTCAGTGGATCAGAAAATGCAAAGTTTGGTCCTTGTTGCCTCCATTCTACTTGGTGTAGCGTTTAACCTGCTCTTGTCGAGCAGTATTTACGAAAACGACTACCCAATGTGGACGGTTTTGTACCTCGGAACTCACGTCTGCAGCAGCTTGCTGCACTTAGCCTTGGCTTTGTACTTTTCGGTCTACAGTTCGATTGCAGCTGTTGCGGCGATGGTGCGCGTACTGACGCAGGAAGTCCGTATCCCGATACCCAATTTGGACGACATCAAGTACGGGATGTCGTACGCCAGTGACTTTGAGCAGCCGAGGAACGTACACGAAGCTTTGAGGATACCGTTTCTGATGCAGACTGGAGGGCGGAGGCAATACATGGGCGAAGGATGGCCAGAATTACTCGCGAGGAGAATCTTTGGCGTCCAAAGCGGCGAAGACACGGAGGACGGCGTTTACCGTAGGTTTCTGCGCTTGATAGGGTCGGATCCGCAGGCCGCATCAGATACGGGTAAACAAGTATTACGGGTAGGTTAAAGGTGCTTTTCTTAGTACCGCTTTTTATGCCTCTCTCCCTTAAGATGAGAAAGGCATAACAAGCGGGGTAAGCGAGCACCAAAAATCTACCTCTAAAAGTAGATGGGAAATTCGTTACTGTAGCGAAAGATAGGTATGTTGATACTTCTCCTTTGGGCAGAGCAGCGATGGACGGGATGGCAGGCATACACGCGGGACATCACGAATTCACTGCAGCAGAGTTGTGCCATATGAGTGGGCGGGTAGGAGGTGCTGGAGCCTCTTCAGGTGGAGCAGGAATGATGATGAAGAACGGAAGATCATATGGAGGTAGCAGTGCTATGGCTGGTGCTGCATCCGATCCCTCTGGAGGCATTGGTGATAGAATTGTGGTAAACAATGGAGAGCAGGGTCGCATAAGCGCCGGGTCCAGTAATAGGGTTCGCTTTTCGGCTGCAGCAGATCAACATGAAAGGAGTGGAGAACTACGAAAGCTGAATCTGGTAAAACCAAGTAGGAAACATACTAAGAGGGGTGTTAAGGGTATGTTGATGACTGGGGAAACGTTCAATTTCGGACACGAAGAAATTTTCGCTAGTGACGACGAGGACCGCGCGCGAGATCAGCAGCATCTTCAAGAAAGTAAAAACGCAAATGATCATCTATCGAAGGCTGTTGAGATCCGTAAAGAACGCAAAGACGCTGCTATTCGGCATTGGGGTCGAATCGTAAGGCATAAGTTGCGAATGCACTACTTTCAGACTGGCTCTGCCGTGGACAACTACAACTGTGACCTTGATTCGTTCATGTCCT
The DNA here is from genome assembly GCA_905178165.1 of Amoebophrya sp. A25. Taxonomy (NCBI): domain Eukaryota; class Dinophyceae; order Syndiniales; family Amoebophryaceae; genus Amoebophrya; species Amoebophrya sp. A25. The sequence goes on from CAJINU010000057.1 coordinate 357,760, forward strand.
CGTCGTCGACAAGTAGTTCTTCCTTGAGAAGTAGTCGTGATGAGACGAATGGAGCATCACCAGGTGGTACATCCTCTCGTCCAGGTGGATCTAGAAGTAAAAAGTCTCGAAGCGGACCTTCACGTAGGCAGCGGAAAGACGCGTCGCTTGCCGCACCACGAGTCCGCGTGCATAGCAGAATGGTAGAATTCTTGCCGGAGGACCACATGAAACCGCCTGAGCAGGATATCGCGAACTGTTTTCACTTCCGCCACTACCACGACTTCGACAAGCGATGGGGCGCATTTCAGAAACTAGCGAGAATATGCCTGGCTTTGGGGACGTCCTCATTGTTTAGCAGTTTGAGTGCGTTTGTGCTGATGTCAGTGGTGTATTCGAGGCGGTTGTTTTTCCCAGGTTTCCTGTTCATCTTCATCCTCACAATTGTGCAAATTTGCATTCAAAAAGTTGAGGTAGCGAGCAAGTTGCCTCTACGGTTAGACGCTTGCCTCGCTTTAGAGAGTCTCATTGCTTGGACTATTGTGGTGCTGATCGACGTCAGCGGAGAGTACGAACGTTTTGTGCCTTTGGTGTTCTTCGTCAGACTAGTGTATCTCCGCGAACTGATCAAGTTGACGCCGTTTTTAGGCTCTGGGCGAAGTTTCGAGCATTTCCGCAGTGCACGATTTGCAGAATACATGACTGCGAGCACGCATGTATTGAACTCGGAGAAGGAGGCAGCGATGGCACATCTGGATAAGGCTGAGGCGGATGTAGGAGCGCAACATGCACACGCGGAAGTGGTGGAAGAAGCGGCAAGAAGAGCTTCATCAAAGGGTAAAACTGGTGCTGGTGAGAATGGAAAAAATCAAGATGTTGGGTCATCTTCTGCAAATAACATGTTGATAACATCTTCTCCTGCTGCACGAAATGAACTGCATCAGTTGGGCGCGTTAGCGGAAAGGAAGAGGCCAAAGTCCACTACAGAATTGAACTATGCTTTACCAGTGCGGAGTTTGGCTGCGATGAACAGGCAAAGTCAATTGCGAAACCGCGACAGCCAAGAAATGCGATACTTGGAACAATTGGAGGAAGAACAAGAAAGAGAAGGACCAGGTGGACCACGAGGTGTTTTTCCAGGTTCCTATGCTTTAGAAGTGAGAGTCCAACGCCTTTTGAATCTCTTTGAGCATGCTTATACCTTAATCCAGATGGACGACGCGCGGATCGGTGCTGTCCAGGCCTGTCGCAGGACCTTTGATAAGAGCAGGCGGCAACTCTCCAAACGCTTCCCAGACGCACTGAGACCGGATTTAACGGTTGCTGATGGCGCTAATGCAGAGTTTGACGGGAAAAGATACCTAGATGGAGGTGCAGCTGTTGGTGGAGGAAGTGCTGGTGTAGCCACCCTTCCCTATGGAGGAACCATGACGTCAAGACCAGCCAATGATCTTTTCTCGATCGAGGCAGCAGAGGATCGTAGAAGTAAACTCGTTGGAGATGCAGTAAGCAGGATGTTTTCGACCGGAGGTCACCAGATGAGGGAAGGAAGCCATCAATTAGCATCCAAGAATACAAGTACAGAAGATGACGAAGAGGAAGAAGAGGGTGCAATACAAATCCATATATCGGCCCCAGGATCGTCGTCAGATGATGATTCTTCGTCAGCACCTGCAGTTGATCATGCGGAGCATTCAGATTCATCTGGAAATCAAAGTGCAGCATATAGAAATAGAAGTGGATCCTCAGCTGGAGCAGCATCTTCAAGAAGTTCGAGGAGAAATCAATCGCCTTCGAGCTCCTCGGAGGATGACAAGCACAGCTCTTCAAAAGCTTCTTCTGACCAAGAGGGCCTAGAGCAACGAAGAAGACCCGCTCGTGGTCGCGGTGCAAGAGGTGAAGGCTCTACTGCTGAACTTCGGGATTCCCCTAGTCTAGTTGCAGCTTTGGACGCATTGAATTCCTATACTACACCTTCACCTGGTGCTACGGGAGATGTTGGAGGTTATAGCTCCTACGGTACCTCGTACGGTGGATACGGATATGGCGCTTCTTCATCCGCGGTGCCGACTTACTCATCTGGATACGATACCGTTGGCGCCGGTGCAACTACTTCTGGAGGAGTATTTGGCGCTAATCATGATGTTAAACAAACAGCAGCAGGCGGTGCTTCTACGTCGTCAGAGATGGCAGAAAATAAACCTCGACGACCATGGACCACGTCTAGCATAATCCCACCCGATGACGCCTGGGTCGAGCTATACTACAATGGTAGTCGCGGACTGCACTTGCCTTACTACGTGAATCCGGTGCTGATGACGAATTCTTGGACCCGGCCTGAAAACGTGCCCAACGAAACGGAGTACCACATTCCGACATTGCTTACGCTTCAAGTGGACACACGGCTGTTCCATTTAGGGGTTAAAGATGCGGTTGCAGCTCTGGTGCTGAAGGAGGGACGAGATGGGGAGGAAGAGGGAGAAGATGGGGGTAAGCACGGCAGAAGTACGATTGACACAAAACAAGCAGGTACTAAACAAGCGGAAGGTGAGCAACTCCAAACAGAAGTAGATGAACAGGGTAACGTCGAGAATCTTGCTTCGCAGGAGGAAGAGGGTGAAGATGAAGCAGAAAATGTAAATGATATTCATGATACTTCTGGTGCTTCTGACCACAATAGCGAGGACGAAAATTCTCCTTCTGTTCAAGAGGAAGAGAGGCAAGAAATTGAGAAGGAGTCTTCTACTAGCGACGTTGCTACAGGAAAGGACAATGAGCAGCAGGTTGATGAAGAGCAGGAAGATAAGCTGGCGGATGATGCGATCACAAGAGAAGGTAGTAGAGACAACACGAACATGGCTGCTCTTCCTGCTGCACCTACATCAACGACCACCACAACCAACATGAAGCCAGTCGAGTCTTCTGAGGCGGATGATGACTCTGATGACAGCGATGATGATATGGTCTTTGACGTGCTACAGGGAGAAGCCGTGGCTGCTCGTGTAGGCGCTCAAACTGAGCGCCCTTCACGCAAGGTCATGGGCGGTGGAAATTATGAGGGTGCACACAAAGCAGAGCGCGTAGGTGGTGGACTAAAAAGAGGTCTAGTTCGTGGAATTGACGCTTCTGAACAAGATGACCGAGAAAGGGAAAGCACAGAGACGGAGAGCGAGGTACTAAGCCAACAAGATGAAGGGTTGCGTGAAACACAGCTGGCGAGCCCAACTGGTGGTCGTCAAAGTATGCACTTGAATGGACGCAAAAACAATACCAAGCTCAAGCAACGAATCGGAGGACTGTTGCATAGAGTCCTGCAGGACATGTCTAACGCTAAGAAGTCTGGTACATCAACAAGCAAGAAAAATGATGCTTCCAAAGGAGGCCCATTTTCGTCTAACAGTGACGATGAAGTCGGTGGTTCGGATGATGATATGTTTCCTACTGCACAGGGCGGTGGACGAGGACGACCAAATAATGAAAATTATACCAAAACCAAAGGAGCTGAACCAGGTTCAGGAAGAGCAGGAAGTCAATCTCAACATCACGTCACGCCCTTACCTGGACGCCTGTTTCGCTTGAGCACGGCTAGTATCTTTGCCTGCTGGAGCCTGGGCTTCCTGTGGTGCATTTTGGTGTACTCAATCTTTTTGGAACGGAAACTAGTTTCGAAACCAGGTGGCGAGGGATTTGGTTCATCTACTAGCTCGTTGAATCTAGGCTCTCCTCTTCGAAGGAAATTGGGACGAGGAGGAGTAGAAGAGGAAGACATTCATCAAGACCGCCAACAACGAGAAGTAGTACATGTCGATGAAGAAGTAGAGGATGAATCCTACTGGTGTCCGGATTCGACACTTGTCTGCCGTTTTCTTCTCCGGGTCTTCAACAAAAATATCGCAACCCCTCGAGGACGTCAACTTCAACATATTGTTCATAACATCAACTACCAGCAGCAGCAGGGCAGCTTAACGGCCACTACTTCAAGTCCTCAACATCATGTGTATGGAGTGAACAATCAGCATCCAGGTAACACCAGTCCTTCGAATTATCCATTAAGAAACAGCGCTAACAGTAAAAAGCAGATAACATCACCTGCGCTGCTTCAAGAAGCCCACCAGCAGCATCGCGTTGAGACTCTAGCCGTGATTCTTTGTGACCGCATGTCTGCGAAAAGGTGTGCCGCGAAGCAGATTCGCCCTATCAGTCGGAAGCTACGCAGTGACGTCGATTTCGAGGAAGATGGTTTGATATCTATGGCGGAGATAAGGAGGTATCTAGAAATCGTGAACGAAGATGGAACTGAAGCTGATGAGGATGATGTGAGAATTTGGAATTTTGCTATTGAACTGCAGCGTTTCGTACAGGATCACGAAGAAATAACTCCGGCAGAACAAAAAAACTAATGATGAAGAAAGGGGTAGAAGGCGAAGGATTTTTACAGTCTCGGTCCTCATTCTTGACGAGGTTTATGGGACTTGTTATGTCAAGATTCTTCGTCGTGCTCGTGTACAGAAAGAAGTCTAGATTATGGCTATATCCCATCGTTATCTTGATGTTGAATCATGAATGAAGTAGATCAAGATGCATTCTTGAAATGGACACGAAGACAACTACTAGTTTTTGTTTGAGAAGTGTTACTCTACAAAAGCACACCCAATGAACTTCCCAACATTCGTCCCTTCATACGAATACAGTATTTTTTTTTTGTCCTGAAGTATGTAAGATCATTTACTTCGATCATAAAGAAGAGCGAGGACAGTCACACCTCGAAACCTATCGCCTCATAATGTGTTCTTCAACTGTGCCTCAGCAAAAAACAATCGCAGCACGCCGGTTAGTGCAACTACAAGAACTACAAGAACGTCGGCGCCGGAGATTGTTTATGATTAATATGAGAAGGCAGACGCAGAGGCACGTGATTGGCATTGGGCAGACGCCATTAGCTGGGCAGTGCAGGATGAGCTTGTAAAAATCTCAAGTCTCCTGAAGGTATTGTCAAAGCTTGTGAAAATCTCTCAGGTATTCTCAATTAAGTATAGAGATCATAGACTTGGAAAGGAGCATAATCTCAAGCCAACCTTTGATTCTGGACTCCCTCCAGGAGGGGAGCGACCTTTTCAAGTGGCTAGTGAATACTTAAGGCCGCTCGATAATAAATGAAAACATACACGCTATGGTCACGGTCAGGCAACAATCATGTCGGGAGTTTCTTGCGATATCCAGGGAATCGATACTAACTATACTTTTTGAGGGTGGGAACAACAAGCAAGAACATGATGTCCTGTGGATGGTAAATCCATTCCTACTCGATTCTATCCTATCATTCAACGATAGGGAATCCCTTCTTCACACCACTCAGTACTCAACAAGATCAACATAGAGACGAGTCTTGATGTCTAGACCGTCACGTTCCAATAGAAGAAGATGCTCGGACGAGACCAACTTTGTGCTTCAACCACGACAACTTCTTCAACCACAACAAGGAGGATGTTGACGGAAGTTTGATGTACCAGTATGAGGAGAACAGCACGATGTCGGTAGTCGTGCAAGTACCCGGAGTCCTCTCATTTGATGTTCATGTATGGAATCCGAATCCTTCTTAACCTCCTCGAGCTATCGGCCGCCATTTTGTCTCTAGTACGGTGGTCACGAATCAATGGCCATATCATCTTCACGACCTTTGTTTCTTATTCATCTTCAGCGACCTTTTTTCGGATTTTTTCACGCGCTCTGTTGGTGGCTATTGATGTACTGACTTGTTACCGAAGTAGTGCATTTACTGTTAAATTGTTATATTGATGAATCGGTATTCGTATTTAGTAGTAGATAAGTGCTTGCCTGACCTTTCCTTCCTCTCCTTGCTGAGATTGAACAAACTAGAAGAAGTTTCTAGTACAAGGAAGAGAACCTTTATACCTACTTCGCAAAAAGTCTCGAAAATTTGATTGTAGTTTTCTTGAAATTTGAGGATGAAGATGTTCTTTGTTCCACGACCTAGCTTGATAAACTACATTCATCTTGCTGACGAGAGGTAAGTAACATCTTGCTGCGAGGTAGCTACAATAAAAGCTTTGACTACATGATGACATGACATGGCTGCAGGAGCATGACATTAATCAGGAGAATGAAGAATTTCGTCTCGCCTGTGATTCAGGAGGAGCAGCACCAGATATATGAACATGTGTTCTTAAGCAACTCCTGTGAAGCTGCAGCAAGAGCTGTGATACTCGCGCGCCCTTGTAGTTGTACTTGTTTGGGATTGATATATGACTCACTTGGACTGGAGGAGGTCGAGCACCAGCTATTGAATCTCCATTAGTAGAGGACCACGAAGCGCTGACGAAGCGGTAGTTCCGCATTTCCATGTTGTGATCTTTGTTTCATGATGAGGTCAAGGTCATGAAGATAAATGATGACATCATGACGACCGCGGTCATAAATAGAATTCAATGAATATTAGTCTCATATTGAATCTCTATTAGAGGACCACGAAGGCAACTGCAAACATCAAGAAGATCACGATCGCTGTGTCCTTCTCGTCTGAGACAAAGTCTGAAAAGTCGTCCTCTGCTACTAGTGCTACGTCATCAACCCCTAGGAGTCGTGGCGACATGAAAGTCGTGAAACAAGGTACTTCTGAGGGAGACTCCGACCGAGACTGGCTTCCTAGTGGTCTGCCACTCCTGAAAGAGAGCGAAAAATCCGACCTCTCCACGGCTCAACTCGTCAAGCTATTTTTCATCTTGGTGGTAGAGTTGGGGATTGGTGTTTTGCTAGCTGTTGGAGCTTTAGCAGCCAGTGAGAGGTACGCCATCTTTTCAGGGAGAACGAGCAATCCAGGGGTGGCGTTAGACGTGATCCAAAAATTTGAGTTGGAGTATTTGTACATTTTACGGACAGTTGACGACTCTAGTACAACTATGTAAATGCTTCCGCTATTTGGTAACCTGAATTTGATCATAAGGGAAAACAAGAAGAGAACCCTTCTTGTGATCAAATTCAGGTCGCCAAATACCGGAAGCATTCATACTAAGAAGTCTTCAAACTAGACCACGGGGAGACGATACTCTTACTCAGAAACTACTAACTTGATCTAAGATCTTCGTTATTTATCACACGACGGCACTCTTGCAAGTGCTGCAACTACTTACGTTCTTTCTTCAAATCCCGAAACTACCTTGATATGAACCACAGGAACTACTAGTTCCCCCTCCTCGCCTTCTAACATCGGCTTTGGTCATACTAGGACGAACAGTGTCCTGGGTAAACATGTATCCGATGGTTGTCTGGAAGCAGAGGGTGATGCATATGAAGGCTGGCAACCTGAGAGCCAACATGCAAATCTTCAAGATGATTGGGGATGGAGCGGTAAAAGTAGATTGTTCTTGTATTTTTTGATGTAGTTGTTCTACCACGACCTGAAGGAAAATTCATTGTTGTCGTTATTAGGTTTTTTATTTGCGTTCGTAGCACAATTTGGATCTCATTTTTCATCTCAGTCTTCTCGAAGTCAGAGAGGCTTTCGCCGTTTCTCTTATCTGATGATGTTCTCCTCGAAACCGAAAGAAATGTCCACCTCCTCTTCCGCCAGGGCTCCAACGCAATAGTTCTCGAGACGGAAGGAGATGTTGGGGGATACAATCGAGCTAATAGGTCTCTCACGCATATGGTGGAGAACATGGCCGCTGTTTTGGTTCTTATGTTGGCGGTCGGTTTCGTCTATCCACTGCTGGCTTGCCTCTTCACCACATTGTTATGGATGGGAATGGTCACTTTAACTTTTTAAATTGATATCTACCTGCTCTACTCGTACTTCTGTAGCACAACTAGCTACATGTCTAGTAAAATTTTTACTTCTAAAATGCTGGTGTTTCGGCCGGGTGTCACATCAGATGGGGTATGCAACCGGCGGCTACGGCAAGCATGGAGCTGGATTCGGGTTGTCTGCTATAGCGTCTGGCGCTTTGCAAGGACTCTGTTGCTTGATCGTTTGGAAGACGATTTTGAGATAAGTACGATAATTAGTTTGAATACAACCAAGCACTAGTTGGTTGAAATAGTAGTTCCTCTACTGCTGAGAACGCTCTTGTGGTGTAATCCTCTGCTATTAAAAGCACGTACTTACCTATGAAAACAGCGCGTTTTTTGTTTTCTCCTAGAAGAACTGTGCGAAGCAAGTTTAGAAAAAAAAGAACACAATAACACTATTTGTCATGCTGTGCGACCACGAACTTGATCATCTGCTACGCAGATGTGATTGTGTTTGAAGATGATTATGACATGAGGATATAATGGCCAGCCAGATTCACAACTACTACAACGTCGGTGTCACTTGTCAGAGGTCTTTTGGGTACAACTAGGCCCGTCCTGAAGTTTTGGGTTTTCAGAAAGCAACAACTGCTTTGGGCTAATGACGAAAGCGGTAAAAGAGACAATTTTTTTGGTCCTGACTGTACTACTTACTCTTCTTCGGTTCAACACATTATGATGTGAAAGGAAGCAAAAACTGAAGTACTCTTTTTACCCAAGATGAATTTCTAACAAACTCAAGACGACGAAGCTTCTATAGAAGATGGTGTACAATATTGATTTAGTAGGTGTACTAGGATCATCCTTTTTCTTCAGATTCTAATTCAGTCAAGAAATCAACAACATGTCCTTTATGAGGTTGGCCACTCTCTTTAGTTTGCTCAACATTTTAGTTGTAGTTGTACCGGCAGCGCACATACGACTCGCAACTACACATGCTGCAGAGGACCAACTACAATATGGACAAGACCTTCTACTCCTCCGAGGAGAGGTTGGCGAAAGTTCTCCCGGAAGTAAGGATGAAACATCACCAAATCAAGAACAACATCAAGGTTCTTTGGGCGATCAGGATGAACACACCACTACTAGAAAGAATACAGCAATTGCAATTGTTACTCCAAGTCCAACTAGTAGTACGAGAACTACAAGGATCAATCCCACCGATGTCTCGGACCTTGCGCGCAGTGTCCGAAGACTCTATTTGGATCCGAACTCAGTGGCACGCCTGGCTTCCTGTTGCACTGACGCTGCGCATACTATACGAGAAGAATTTGCATCCGCGGAAACGGAGTTGATGCAATTGCTAACAGCGTTTTTGGGTGGCCTGGGAGACGAGGGAGATTACAATGTTGCAGAATCACGACCGGCAGAAACAGAAAGACGAGAAGACATTAGCAGAAGTTGTCCAGGACGAGGAACAAGTAGCTCATCTTGTCGTGGTGGATGGAACAAAAGATCTTCCAGCCAGTTCTTCTCGGCTAGAGGTGAACCACAGAATCACGAAAAGGGAACAAAACATCTTCCAGCCAGCGGTCTTTTCGCGGGATCCTCGTCTCCTACCCAACTAGTTGAAAGAATGTCCGAGATGCATGCTGGTCGAACTGCTTTGATTAAGGCTAGAAGTGTTAAGGTTTTCACAGGCCGTTAGATAGTGACAGTGACTATGATCTTCTTCCACTGCCAGTCGCTGCTTCATCAATCATCATCTAGTGAGGACGGAGTAGCACGCTCCTTTTATATCCTTTCGAGTAAAGTCCTCATCATGATAGTCATAGTTGTACGAGTAAAGTCCTCAAGAGGACACCTCCACCAGAGAAAATTAAAGACAACAACCCCTGGAGGTGTTCTCAACCACGGTCTCGCATCGAGAGCAACTTCCTCGACGTCTAACCCAAGCCTAGACCAGCTTTTAACGGTGCTAGACTCTGCAGGGATGGGAAATGCAGGTGTTAGGAAGAAGCTCACAGACTTGCTCTATTCGAAATATCGAGCGGCTGGTGATAGTTATGAACACGATTCTATGTTAGAGGACCTTAGAAATAGTCATTTTTAATCTTAATTTTTGTTAGTTTGCCGATTCATCTTGTTTCTTGTTCAACGATGATGTTGATGTGGAATGAATCTGCCTTGCTCCTCTAATTTGAATTTCCCAGCACCTTATCACCTGGTGACGTCCGTAGAAATCCATTACGGAGGGTCGAGCCCGTAGATATCGGCGGAGGGCCCCGACGTCGAACGAATCTACTCTCAGCGTCAAGCGGTTCCTGTGCAATTGCGTGGCCTAGTCAGCATAGATTGCAAGAACAGCAAGGGCTGAGAAGAACAAAGCACGAAGTAGTAGATTATGTTGGCACAACCACGACAAGCACAAGAAGTGACCATAACCATAACCATACAAGAGCCACTACCACGAGGACTACTTCGACTAAAGAAATATCAAAGGACGAACTTGAAGACGTGGATGCGGATGATAACAAGAGTTTGCAAAACCTGCTAGAGAACAAGAAAGAGAACGACTACAGTTAAGGCTTCCCCTAATCCATCCCTGTAGGCATCCCTCAGACATATGCGCCCCAATACAAGGGAGACACTCACGCATATGCTTGAGGGATTTCCACAGGGGTGAATAGGGGAGAGCTCTAATACAGAGAAATTAATCGAAACCTCGTCGAGAAAGTAGATGCGCCATCTTCTTCATCAACATCGACTTGTTCCCGCTCCCGCAGGAGCTCTGCCTGCAAACAAGAACAACTACAAGCTCAGCATCATCCAGACCACCAGCCACAACATCAGCATCATTCGCACCACGCGCTGTCAGCACGATTTCTCTTTACTTCGTGTGACCTCCCACGAAGGTCAGATCTGAGTCGAGGGTGCATTTTTGACATCGTGAACCTGCCCGATTTTTATCTGAAGATTTATCGACACCCATTGGGATTGACCTTATGACAGGGGGAGCTAGTTGAAGAAGTTCATCTTGTACTTTCGAAGATGAACTACAGAATCTGTAGAAGATTCTGAGATAGTGAAGCTTATATATAGCAATAGTCGTGAAGTAGATCATAGTACTGAGTTGTGCTTCTAGTAACAAGAGAATCATTTTTATATTAGCGTGTACTAAAATCATATTGAAAAACATTCTACATCTACTACTAGGCTGTAGAGCAAGAACTTGAGTACTACAACTAGACTTCTGATTCTTCTATGAGCGGATCGCAGAAGTCTCTTCATCTAATTTCTAACCGCGAAGGACGGGATTTGCAGACGCTGATCAGTTTCATGCCAAAGGATCAGAGCCTTGACGTATGGGATCGCGTCTTGCTGAGCGATCTTAGTATAGGGTGAGTTTGTAGTAATGAACTACTTTCTTGAAATTCTAAAGTCGGCATGCTGATGCTTATAAGGGGAGTTTGAACTTTTGCATACTGATGTTATTATACATAGGGGGAGTTTTTTTTAACATTGTAGGTTGTTGAGTAGTTTGAAGTTTTTCAGCGTTGAAGAAAGCATGGATGTTACGTGCGAGTACGTGGCCACTACTTTGTACGCAAGTTTGTAACTAATGTGTAAAAATTGAAGGAACCAGCATCAACTTCAAGAACTTTATGATCATGAAATAATACTAGGTATAGGTTTAGGTAGTAGAACAAGTAAGTACTAGTAGTAGAACAAATGATATAGAATACCGATTCAGTTTCAGATTCGTCTGTGGTTTGCGAAGATTCGTCTGTGGTTTGAGAGCAACATACATTTCGTTCTCTATAAGATGCTGAGAATATACTTCATTATGTTTTTTATCACGCGATTTCGATTATAATGCTGAAATCAGGGCATTTTCTTGAGGAGAAGCAGCTGCATTTTTTGTACGATCATGACTGAAGTTTGTTAAAACGCAAAGGTTGAGTCAAAAAAACCGAAGGAATCAAAATTCTTACTCATATGTCGGACCTCCCTAGTACGCCGACGGGGAACAATGGGTTATCTTCAGGTTGGGCAACATCAATTGTAACGTCGCCCTCGTCCGATATATTACAGTTTTGTTCGATGGAGAATGTCTTTGCCAACAGCTACTGTGTAACAGCTGAACAAGATGATCCAACTTCTCAGGTGGAGAAGCATACAGAAGATCCACGTTCGAAAGATATTGTGGACGACCAGTCGACTACTTTTAGCTTTCATTCTAATCGTATTTGTTCTTGTAAGTGTCTGCATGAGAATGAAATATAGTTGAGTCATGAACTAGTTGTAAGTAGACAATAAGTCACTTTGCAACTGCAAGCAACAGTAGCATGATTAGGCTCTTCTTCAGATATAAAAAAGAAAACAAGTAGCTCGTCGTCTCATTCATCAATATCTCTCTCTCTCTCTCTCTCTGATGTCTTGCTAATTTTTAGACACATCTTCTATTTTTATCTTGTTCTTCAATTTTCGTTGATTGTTGTAGACCAGAAACAAGTGCACTACCTGCTCATACATTCGTCTTCCTAATAAAAAGAAAAGATGGCCGCGGGGGCTCCTGCAGTGATGAACGCGTCCACGACGAGCCTTGTTCTAGCTGCGCCGCAAATGAGTGCCCGTTGGCTCATGGCGCTACCAACAGTGGTCCTTCGGTGTCCCTGTCCGTCCTCAGCCTGTTCTATGGTTTGGCTGCGCCTCCAAAAACTACGGGAAACGAGGGCTTTTCTTCTGAGTCGACACTATGAGACGACCAATGGCGGAGATGCAAACACGACAGCTTCTTCTTCTTCTTCTTCTAGTCGACCCTATGAGTATGAGACGAGCGGCCCGAAAAATAGAAGGAGAGCCACTTCCTCCTGTGAGGATTACACGAGAGACATCTCAAGCGGAAGTGGTTATCCTTCTCCCTCTAGAGCAGTAAGAAGTCACGATACTTCTAGGAGTAGTTCACTTGATGCTTCTGCTGAGGACGGGGACAACATACATCATCCTGAGTTGAGCCTAATGCTGAAACAAAAAGCAGAAGCAGCATCCTCTGGTTCGGGGAACAACAGCGGGAATCATATGCTGTTGAAAGGACCAAACTGGCATAATATGCTGACATCAAGAACGAGACTTGGAGGACTGCTGGGAACCTTAGGTTCAACAGGAGACTCTAGCAGTGAGAATATTCATCTTCGAGTACCTACTAATAATTATCGTGCTTCTCAAGGTCAAGATGGTCGTGTACAAGACCCTGGTCGTGTTGTACCAAATGACAGGCAGAAGCAGCAGATGAGTGAAAGCATAGAACAAGAATTAGGAACACCTTCGGAAAAGCAAAAGGAGGACCTCACGAATCGGATTACGGTAGAAGTTTGCGGAGAAAAAGTTGACATGATATCTTCTGGTCGCACACATAAAAATGGTAGTTCTTCGGAAGATTTGATTTGCATGCGAACCTCCGAGATGCTTGACATGGCTGAAGAAGCAGCCCAAAAATGGAAACCGGTCATAGAAAAACTCCAGACTCGTACTTATAATGAGTGAACAAGTATGTTCTCGTATCATGCTGCTAGAGCTACCGCCAGTCACCGCCGCGTGCCAATAATCATCGGGATGGAGATCGGCGGGGTTTCTCTGAGTCTGCGATACCGCAAGGACAGTCATTATACCTACTTATGCAGACCAGCAGATCAGAATCCCAGCACCGCAGATGTGTGCGACTGCGAACACAACTACTGCGTAAATGACTACAGCGTAAACGACTACCGTATACACGACTGCCGCTCCGTCTACGCACGCAACAAGAGAAACCAAGATTGTGTGCGAGAAACAACAGACTTTATTTGGCGGCTGCCTGGTGCGCCAAGAATGGATATCAACCGTCACAAGCTCTCGTCTCCTTATTTCCAGATCGACTTCAGGGCATCCATTTCGATACCCCCCAGAGCATCTTGCATGTCAATCCTGAAGACCACCAACCTTTATTTCCGTATTCGTCCAACAAGTAGATGTAGATCCGGATATTAATGGTTCCGCGGGAATACAGTCGCTGAAACTAAATTATAGGGAGGTGCTGAAGAATAAGAATTGGCTTTGGCATTGGACTGACACTGTCGTAGGAGGAATTTCAGATTCAAAATTTCGCTTTCCTCGAAAGAAATTGGTTTTATTCACTTCTCGTTTTTTTTCATTATCAACAAATTCTGGTGGTCGCTTTTCTTTCACTATGCTCAGATGAAATATTGGGTGTCATCACTCTATTATGAGGAATTTGTTTCGATATCGAATATACTCTACTAATGATGCAACATTTCATATTTCTTATTTTTTAAAAATGTAACAACCTCCTCCATAAATACCACGAAGTCTAGATTAGGACAGGTGGATAAGTTTGGGATCATGTGTTGTAAGTGATTTTTTTGGATTAGTATGCATTTTCATAAACATACGGAAAAAAAAAAGAAAATATAGAGAAAAACAATGTTTGTTGGAATCCCTCAAGAAATTAATAGGTTTGCATACTTTTGGTCAATCCTTGCTTCACGAGCTGCTTCTAGCTTTGTGCCCGATGGAGTAATGTACTACTCAGTTTCTTCACACATAACCTCGGCACTGCAATTGCTTCCTGTACTAAAAGACCCTCAACCTCCTTCACGTCTTCTACTACGACCTCAAAGACGAGTAGTATCATTCTACTTGAGAAAATCTAAAAATGATCATTGCTGCCCACGGATGTGTCTATGGCAAGAGCAAACTTCATTCGATGTCGTTTGAATTTGTGCAAAGCATCCACGACCCTGACAAGCATCAACAGAAATGAGTGCACACTCTAACGAGCATCAGTTCTTTTCTCGTGAGAAAGAGACGGACCAACATGACATCAGTGTTGAAGTGCATAATATAGCTGTGTGGTGTCGTAGTTTTGGCTGGCACGCACAACTAGAGAATATGAACAGTGTTCTTCAGGAGGCTCCACCTTGTCATCTATTTCGCATAGCCACAATACTAGAAAGTTTGATCATCGTTCGAGGATCGTGGTTATCGTTCACATCGGCATAATTGTAGCAGTAGCTCGCCATTCATGCTGTTCTTTGTGAAGACGACCGCAAGCCGCTTTAATAGAACAAGAGTCGAACGATGAAACAAAAGTTTTCGCCGCCAGAGTGACGAGAGAAAATGGTGACAAGGAGAAAATTTGACATCTCCAGGTCACTTCAGATCCAAGTATTGAGTTTGAGAGGATAGGATAATTTGTGATTTAGTCTCATCATTTGATGTGATTGTGATTATCACAGAAACAGTAGAAAGTGCCGCTGCATTAAATACGATTTGTCCTCTAGGGTGTCTTCGAATTTGGATGTGGAAGAGAGACACTTCTTTGTTAAGTAATTTGTCACAACGACAAGTGACTAACAACAACAAGTAGCCATGCTGCTGCATATTAAAAATATGATCTTCGCAGCGGCTGCGCCTGCGGCAGGGGTAACGTCCATGATGCGTCGTCTCGTTTCGCGCTTCGAGCAAAGTACCGAAAATATCATCATCGACGGATTTAAGTCATACCTTGAAGCCGCAAAGAAGAAGGAATGTGATAAAAAGGATCATGCTCCTGTTACTAGTGCAGCTAGAGCGCTGATGCTTGGACGTAGTGACCCCAATAAAGAAGTTACGAGCCGCGATAAACTTGGCCAGCTCGCCGCTGCAATGCTCCTCGCCGAGGAGACCCCACTTCAAGCGGCATCTGCTGGTGATGTTCATACTGATTGGTACTTCATGGCGAAGGAGTCGGAAGTGGCGACATTTGTAGACGACGGAACTGAAACTCGTACTCGGCGCGCTTACCGGATCACCATGCAGATTACAGCAGGTAGCACTAGTATAACGGACGACAGAGGACACGACCGAGAGCTCCGGATTCTGCGGGGCAATGTTATTCTTGTTGATGGCGAACCCACTGGCAACCCCCTACAAGCGCCTCAGAGCTTCCTCAAATTCACGATGACAACAAAACGAGAAGTTAAAGTTTTAGAGGACGCCTCCAAATCAAGTCCTCTTCCTCTAGGCAGCTACATGTGCCACTACTTCTACGAGTTCGTAGTGCACGAATTTCCGCAGTCTTCAGGCACGACGAGGGAGATATTGCAGACCACTTTTAGTACTCGCGAATTCAAATCCTCCATAGTAGATGACATCATCCAGGGGTTTAGAGGCTACTTGGACGGAACATCAAGGAGCCTCGTTTATTCATTGACGGATCCCGATCGCGCGGCACTGTCGACGCCGAACTCTTACGATCAAATTGAGAGTAGCAAGCAACTTGGCCAGCTCGCCGCTGCAAAGAGCGTGTTCGACGAACCCACAGCCACACCTAAACAGGTTACGTGTTCCTCAGGCTGGAACATCAAGGACTTCACCGGAGTGACGCACGCGTACGAAGTCTGCATTGCTGACCCCGAACCCCAGAAGCCGCGACTGGTCTCTATATACCATGTCCAAGCCGACGTCCCTGCGGACAAGAAGAAGTCGCCGTTCCTCCGTTTCCGGATGACAAAAGAGGTGCACCCAATTGTTGGAGCTAGTAACCCGTATTATAGACAACTCATCAAGAAGTACGTGTACCAAGTTTTTAATGTCGGCGTGAGAGGAGAGGGTTTTGAACTTACCTTTGTTCCTCCTGATGCAGTGACAAGTGTCTCTGAGATCATTTACGGATTCCTTGACCACATCATGTTGAACATGTTCCCCGCCGAGAAGAAGAAGAAGAACGATAAAGAAATCGAAGAGACAAGTCTACCACTTACCGATGGTAACATGTTTGGGACGGACATTAGCAGTGCAGCTGCGACATCTTTTAGACCTCGTGTCGGCAATGGCAAGAAAGAGGACCCGGATTATCTTGAGTGGAAGATCCATACTAGAATTGGCGGCGAACGTTTTTCGGCCGTTTTTACACCAGCAGCTAGTACACCTGTCACCTACGACACTGAGGAGGAGAAGCGGGAGCGCGAATTCGACACAGGATCCATCGAGGTACTTCGAGGTCGCGAAGCTCTCTTTGCGTTCACCAGCAGCGTCGAAGAGGAGACCATTCTTCATAACGAGAGCAACAAGCAGCTTTATTGTCAGATTAGCCGGAGCTTTAGAATCATCAGCAGAAGTACTAAAATGCCAAACCAGTTGACCATTGACTTGATCAAGGGAATCTCCATCACAAACACAGTAGAAGTGTTAGGAGGTCTACGAATGACCGAGGGACAACGATGTAGAATGCAGGCCATGCAGAACATGTTTCCCCGTTCGCAATTGTCGTTAACGTTATTTGTTGCCGCCTTTTCACAGTACATGGACTACATAGCAGGTGGACGCGAGCCGACATCGCAGAGCCAGGTCCTCGCAGCTATTGGTTATGATAGAAGAGTTGATACCGAGTGCAAAAAGGACGGGGGGATCTTCTTCTGTAGCAACGACAAGATGCTGGACTTCGTACAAAACTACGACCTCAACGACGCATCACTGGTGAGTAAGCACGGCGGGATCTCGGAGGGGACAGTAATTCTTAGAATGGATACGGTGGAGAGGCTGTCACTCGAATATTTTCACGAAGAAAGATGGCACCAAAAGAACATCGTGCGCGTCTATGTGACTGCCTTCAAGTGGCATTCTAAGGAAGCTTATCGACTCGAGCATGAATTACTAGCCTTCGATGTGCACTACACAACAGCATCTCTCTCGTACTCGGTGTCCGAGAAGAAGTTGGAAGGCGACGTCGTCGGCAAGCAATTATCTGATTGGCAGTGGGAGACGCTTGGACTTGGAGCAGAGGGGGGTCTCGGAACAGCGAGGGAGAGAACGATTGCCATGACCGACGAGCAGATGAACACGTGGAAAGAAAAGGTCGAACAAAGCAACATGAAGGGCCTCTACAGATATTCCCTTGCTGGCCAGAAGAGTGCCACGCCTCTCGCACTTACGAAAGATCTTCTTAAGGAAGTAGCAGGAATCGCACTCAGTGATGAAGAGTGGGAGGCAACGGACAAGAGGTACAAGGAGGAGGTGGGGGGGGAGGAACGTAGCTTCACACAAACGAGGACAACACCTTCACCTTCACGACTAGTAGCGCAAAACAACATCAAC
This sequence comes from Amoebophrya sp. A25, assembly GCA_905178165.1. Taxonomy (NCBI): domain Eukaryota; class Dinophyceae; order Syndiniales; family Amoebophryaceae; genus Amoebophrya; species Amoebophrya sp. A25. The sequence continues at coordinate 375,622 of CAJINU010000057.1, forward strand.
CACATCTCTTCCTACTCACACAATTGGCTATCTTCCGCTTACGAGAATTATCCGCTCCACATCTCCTCCTACTCACACCGTTTTCTATCTTCCGCCTACAACAGTCCAGCGTGGTTGGTCCTCCTCGGTTTTGGTGTGATCATCATACTTCTTGCGGGTTTCGTGTTCCTCTCGAAGTGCGCGCGTCAAACTGCATCCCAACTGTTTCGCTACGAGCAGACGCGCGATCGCGAACAGTCGCACAGTGCATCCAGCAACGAGGCCATTTATGGGGCCTTGGAGCGAGGTGAAGCATCTTCAGACCCCAACGTGAAGGAGGAAAAGATCAAGATGGAGCGAGGTGTTGCATCATCACCAGACGTGAAGGAGGAGAAAATCAAGATTGAGCGAGGTGAAGCATCTTCAGACGTGAAGGAGGAGAAGATCAAGATTGAGCGAGGTGAAGCATCTTCAGACGTGAAGGAGGAGAAGATCAAGATGTCGGACTTAAATGAGGTGTAGAACTAGTTGTAGTAGAAAAATGAAAGGAGTAGAAGAACAAGAAAGAAGTATTTCTGGGGGAGGAGGATAATACTTGTACTTCTTGCTTCTGGAAGTAGAAGTATTTCTGGAGAAGGAGGATAATACTTCTATAGGAGTGGAAGAACAAGAAAGAAGTATTTCTGGAGGAGGAGGAGGATAATACTTGTACTTCTTGCTTCTGGAGGTGGAGGCCGAAGAAGGACGAAGAGGGAGTAGGAGTATTATCAAGGTAGAGGATGATTTTTAGTTGTAGTACTTTTACTAGGAGGAGAAGGAGATGAAGAGCAGCAGGAGCATCATCACCATGAGCATGAAGCAATAAGTTGTCGTTTTGGAGGTGGTAAAGCGTCAACATCTATTTTCTGGAGGAGCAAACCAGGAAAATCCAACATGTTACTGTACAGGCTAGCACGACGAACGACCACGATAGGACCAGCACTATTGAACAGAACCACCAACATCATAAGAATGACATCAAGAATCAGCAAGTTGTAGTAGAACAAGGAAGTTTAGCACCAGTACTATCAAGAAGAAGAACAAGAGCAATTTATAGTAGTAGAACAAAACGAATTATATATAGAACAACGAACATCATGATCATGCGAATTTTCAGCCAGTGGTAAAGCGTCAACATCTATTTTCTGGAGGAGCAAACCAGAAGAATGCCAACATGTTACTGTACAGACTACACCATTGCTATTGAACAGCACCAAGACCAATTACAAAGTCAACATCTGGAAGAAGAATCATATGATCATGTTAATCACGACCTCAGGACTCAGGAGCCATCAGCATCAACAATTTGTAGAACAAGTATTTAGCAGCAATCATCAATATCAAGCACAAGAAGATGAACAAAACACACATCATGCGAATTTTCAGCCAGTGGTACTAGTTGTTTGACGAGGAAGTGAGAAAATTGTACTAGCTCGAAAGAAGAAGTTGTAGTTGGTGATTCATTGGATTGAGAAGGCAGGAACGACGAGGCGAGGCATGAACGAGGTTGGATGCACAGGACTCCCCGTCTTGGATGGTATTTTTGTTTTACGATCATCATGGACTTGGTGGAATGATTTGGAAAGTAGATTTTTGATTTGATGGATGAGTCTGCTGCATATTCTTCACCATGACGCCACGACCAGGTACATACGAAGAATGTTGACAGAGTGTCAAACTACTGACAACAAATGGACGATACGTCGGGAGGACTTTTGGTGGATTATTTTTGTGCATTCCGATAATATCGCAGTTTTGCAAGCATAGACGTATATCGGAGAGAGTGCAACTCTCTTGCAACATCAGGTGCATCCTTTGAGGACCCGGTTGGTAGAATCTAACAGAGCAGAAGGTACTTACGTCTTATTTGTTTGCACCATTTGCTTTTGCTTCGTAGTTTCAGTTACAACGGGAGTTGGTCCCGATTTATCATGTCAGTAGTTTCTGAGGATCTCTTGTTCTCTCTCATCTTTGTTGTATTGTGACCGTTCTTGGAATCGATTTCACTCAGTCTTACTTGTAGAATCTCCATCGATCCGCCAGGTCATCTTTGCTCTCAGAAGATTGCTCCTCTTTCCGATCGTTTTCAAGGTGGGCCGTGGGTGTATCATGAATGCGTTCGCACAACTGCTGGCGTTATGTACGAGCGCGACTTCTTGGAATTCTTGCGGGACGAAAGAAATATATGATGATTTGTAACAGTAACGCGGGGGAAGAGGAAAGTGGGTACAACTTATTTCTAGACCCCTTTTGCACATCCACATCCCCCATATACACATCCTTTGAGATTTGAAGATCATGATCTAGAAATAGTTGAGATCGAACTTCAACAAAATGTTGATGACGATGCTTGATCCTTTTCTAACCTCCTTTTTCGACCAAGGTTGTACTCGACGTCCGATTCCGTATCTCTCTGCTCGTGTTCAAATGATGCAAGTGCGGTCGTTGGAGTTGATCTTGATATTGGAAAAGGTAAATGCACTCGCACTGCTGGTGTACAACTGTACGATCTGACCACGAGTTGCGGGCAACCTGTAGATTTGCGATGCGGGCAGGGATGGAAGAGGAAAGCGTGTATTTTTTGGATTTCAACTCTACTTTCGCTGCGTATGTTGATTTGGTTGAACTGGTGATCTAGATAGTAAAGGATTTATCTTCATCTCGTCCTAGGATGCCCGATGCTGAGGCACAAACGATAATTTTTATAGTCAATACTTGGATGCCCATGCCCGCGATGAACGTAATGCTTTCGGAATCCATTTTTTCATCCAGGTGTTTCTTGTCGGAAGATTTCTTGGACTCCGCATAAAAATGAGAACAAGCGGTGGCTTCGTGAATGCGCTGCTGGCAGTGACGAGTTCTTGCGACGAGGAAAAATCCCTGTCATGCAGTTGTAGTCTTCGGGGACTCGTTTTGTAGACCTCGCAACTCTAGTGTGGCTTGCAACCTAGCGCTAGCACCAAGGGAGTAGCCGCGGTGTGCTCGTATTTTCAACGCATGTTTGTTCCACCCGGACGATACCTGTCTCCACCGGTTTTACGCACCAGTTGTCTCAATCTATTTCTTCTGGCTGAACCAACCTACTGCAACTACGACTACAAGAACTACCAACAAGAACGAGCTACTTCTTTCTACAACTACATCTTCTTACAGCGACCTATTCTTGCTGAAGTGAGCACTTTTTGAATTATGTTTATCTGAAGCATTCAACGTAACAACTGCATTTTAGTATTCTCCTAACATCACGTCAGCATTTCATTGGAATTCAATCTATCATCACAGCATGTTGTTGCCTCGATGCTAAGTAACCCACAAGAAGACTTGCGCAATTCATCACAACTACATTCACTAAAACTAATTAGAAGAACCAATGAGCACGTAGAGAAACAAAAATTACGTAACCACACCAAATCGCAGACCCTCTTGAAACGATTGTATTTGTCATCCTCACAACTTGAACTTGTCATAGTTTTCATACTTATCGTTATGATTTTTATCTCCATCCAGTATCTGTCCTTTCCCATCAGGTAAAATTCAACACGATGTCCATGCACTTAAGATGAATCGGTATTTTTCACGTGCCCGTTCCTATTGTCCCACGAGTTATATCCCTTCGTATGTGTGCAGATACGTACTGAAAGACTAGTATCCTAATTGAATAGAATTATTCACAGCAAAGCATAGACCTACTCACGAAGCCACCGAGACTCATACGAAACTAGCAGGGTCTTTTGAAACGTGCCCTGTGCAGAAGCTATCCCTGAGGGTAGGTAAAAAACAACCGCCAGAGGGCCAAAAGTGATCAACAACTACCTGGTCGCCAACCCGATCCCAAAGGAGGCCCGCCAGGACTCGCTGAGACTGACCCTAATTTTTAAATAGAGTCTATTATTAAGCTATGCTTTTTCATCTTTTTAAGGTGTGAAAACTGTAACGCGCGCGCGCGCATTACGCGCGCGGGCTACGCGCGCGCGCGCGTTATAACGCGTTACGCGCGCGCGCGTTACGCGCGAAATAAGGCGCGCGCGCGTTACATGCGCGCGCGCGCACGCGCGTAACGCGCGCGCGGGGGGGTGC